>OY292406.1:6843099-7251719 GCA_958496205.1 Idaea biselata
TTTTTTTTGCTAACATCATTTTAGTGGTGCGCCTAGAATTTGGCGCGAAAGTTTAGACACGTTCGGGTTTAGGCTATTTGTCCGCCATATTTCCAAAATGATGGGGTGGACGGCCCTCGAGGTAACTTATTTACGTAATGAAACCACTAGAGTCTTAAATATATTAAATATTTTAGATTTAACACATTTTTATTGTATTAAATTCGCTTTTTTAACGATATCTACAATCCCAGTATCAATTCCGGGATTGAGCTCTTAATATCGATATCACCCCGGGATTGAAAACCTTCCGATATTGCATGCCCTAGTAGGTACCCTTAAAGCTTAGGTACTGGTTGTTTTTAGTGACCCGTATATGGGGCACGGATTTGTGGAGCTAGTTCATCGTGACCCACAGATGGGGTCACTGGACTGTTAACGTGTTAATATTACTTTAGTTTACTCGAAGACGGCTTGACCGATTAAGATAATGCTATTGAAAGGTGGGACCTCCGGGATGGTCCCTTAAAAATATGGTGATGATCTGATGAGAATCTTCAGAATAATGACCGAGATGGCTCCTCAAAATTCTTAGGTTTTAGGGATGTTCACGCGGTGTTGGTCTAGTGGTAGATACCGCGACTTTTATTCCGAAGGTCGTGGTTTCGAATCCAGGCCGACCGCGCACCAATGTCTTTTTCTTTAAGAAAAATTTAAGTGCGCTATTAACATCGCTCTTACGGTGAAGGAAAACATCGTGAGGAAACCAACAAGTCCTAGGATAAACCACGGTCCGAAGGCATGGGATATTCGCCAATACGGGGTAGGCTCCCGTGGCGTCTTAAGCCCTCTAAGAAATCACGTACAATGGCCCAATTGTGAGGCTAAGTGCGGAAAAGGCTCAGCGAAACTAACTAGGGATGTTCACCAATTACTCGAAGACGGCTTGACCAATTGAGATGATTCTATTTTATTATCCTGATATTTATTTGGTTACTAATAAATGATTGTTTTCCCCTTTCCAGCATAACAGCAAACACATCCTCAGTGGCCCCCAGGCTGCCCCCCAAACCCGGGGGACGCCCCTAGCGCACCGCCCCCGACGACTACGTACAGATATACTACACGTGCGACACTCTCTGACTCATATTAGTGAATAGTGCACTCGATAAGCGATTAGTGGCACCAGTGAAGGGATTGACACTGATTAGTGCTATAGATTCTTCTTCTGTTTAGTTCGAGAGTGATTAGTACAGGCGGCAAGTGATTAGTGATACTGGATAAGTGAAAAATGAAGTTAGGACGTGACTAGTGACACGAGACAAGTGAGAATAGATGCTAAGAACGTGATATTGACTGTCAAAACACTGATTAGTGTTGCTGACAAGTGATTAGTGAGTAGTCACTAGTGCAAGTTATTAGTGAATTTCCAAGTGGGTCGAGAGAAGGGAAAATGGTGCAATCTTCAAGTGAATATTGGTCTACCTAACCAATATTCACTTGAAGATTGCACCATTGACATGAAAAACACTAATTTAGTGACATTATTGAGATATTAATGGAGTTTTGTATGTTTTGTGTGGGATTTGTAAGTGTTTTTGTAAAATGGGAAGTGATTAGTGATGTAAGCAAGTGATTGGTGTAAAGAGAGAATTGATGTCACTAAAAATAGTGTGTTTGAAGTTGAAACTGTACAGTCTAAGTGTTTAGTACTTAGGGTTGCCAACACATTGTTCCTAAAATAATGCATTGCAGAAAAATAATGTACACCTCAAAAATATAAAAAAAATTGTTGACCGAGTCCAAAGACATAAATGCGAAAACTTAACCTTCTTTCGGCAGTCGGGTAAAACTGGGAGGTGTTTAAATTTATTTATTTTTATGAAATAACCAAATATTATTTTCAAAATTAAACCACATTTCAAATATTCTAAGATTTTGCCAAAATTATAGTATTTTTGTGTACACTTTTTTTTATGAAAAAAGTAAAGAAGGTATGGTTACTTAGTTGAAAATTAGTTTATAATATTATATTTTATTTTATAGTACAGTAGGTTGGCAACCCTATTAATACTACAGACTAGATAAGTTACTAGTAGGTACTAAAAAGTTGATTAAATCTGATCTTGTGATATTACTATGACATACCCACTTTTACGAGTGTTTAGTGGCATCGGAATAGTGCTTAGTGGCACTAAATAGTGTTTAGTGCAAGTGTTTTAGTACAAACATAATAGGGAAAAAATATATTAATTAAAAAATGTATTTTACAATAAAAAGTCTTCATTTAAATAGAAACAGCATGTAATTCGGATCAGAAATTGTTCAAAAAATAAAAAAAGATAATTTTAACGTTTTCTTTAGGTCTAAAAAACAACGCACAAATGTTTTTAGTTATTTATTTTCTATAAAAATTGATGTTAAAATGTTGCCAGATTCAAATTATAATAAAAAATAGGTACTAAATTAATGTGACCATTTATGAAATAATGTAAAAATGATACAAAAATATTTATCTTAAGAAAGTAAGTAGCTTTTTGTGCCATTTCATTGTTTTCGCTCAAAAAAGCGCAAAAAAAACCTTAGCAATTACCTCAGAAAAGAATGCAAGTTATTTTTTAGTATTTCTATTTAATCAATTGTAGGGTAAAGTTGTTTAAAATTGACCAGCCAGTTTTTTACAGTCTAATGACTTCACTTCCACAGTAGTTTTTATAATAATGTTTGTAAACCGAGTAAGTACTAAAAAAATGTATTGCTAAAACACCCAAAACTTAAAACATGATGGTTGAAAAAAATCTGAGAAAATATATTAATACTATTCCCAATCTAAAAAGCTTAATCAATAATCACTGAAAACAGTGAATAAAAAGGCCTTTTAATCACTATTTTGGTGCTTAAATTTAGAACACACCAATATATTCGACCTTCATCTCAATGCTGTCTAATACAACATCCTTGCAAAAAATACTCGATCCCAACTCCTTGTGCAAAGAATACAACCACTTTTCTTTTACTCATAGTCATGGTATAAATAAAGTATGCAACTCTTAAATAAAGTACGGACTTACATAGAGGGCCATTAATCACTCGCGTCGCTCAGGATTCTAACACTTGAATCACTCGCTATAATTCAAGTGATTCAGTCGTTTAAATCCTTCACTTGCTCGTGATTCATCTGTATTGCTTTAAATCCGTCCTTTATTCACTAATTGACTATTTTCCTACAAAAGTACAGCAATCAAAATAAGTACCTACCATATTGAATTGTTAGGGTCAAAATTAAACCACTCTTTCCCTACTCAAAATAGTAAAATGTACAGAAATAAATGTAAATAATTTAGTCAAAATGTTCTAAACATTAAATAAAATGTAATTTAATTGTACAAAATAACTATATAGAATGCAATATAAAGATATGCCTTAATGTAATTTGAATGTTTATGAATAAATATGACTTTTGTGACAAAGCGCCATCTAGCCCCAAACTTAGAAACTAAGCTTGTACTATGAGAACCATGCAACAGATATTATATTTTTATACAGTTTAAATTTAAAACTTAGAAACCACACAGGCCTGAAATGTTTGGTAGTTGGTATTAATTTGCTCCGCAGTGGGGAATCGAAATGTATGCACATTCTCTTCATTTTTTTTTTAAAAAGGGCAATAAGTAGGTATTAGAGATGGGCCGACTAGGGGTTCTGCCGACTAGCAGACTAGCCGACTAGTCGGTTGCAAAATTGCCGACTAGTCGGCCGACTAGTCGGCAATGCAGATCATTTTAATTTCGAGATATTTGGGGTAACCATGATCACTCGGTGATTGTTGGTATTTTTGGATAAATTTGCACTTCCAAAGCTGTAGCGAAACTTCCACAAAAATGGTTGAAATAAAAATAAAAGATGAAAAAAAAGAATGGAGCTGAGGCATAGTTATGACATTTTAGATTTATGCTGTTTAGATGATGTATGTAGCCAATGATGTGTTTTGTTTACGTTTTTCTGTCTACCCACCTTCTAACTGTACTACTTATTCAATTAATATTGGTTTTCTTTGCATAATTGTTAGGTGACGACTAGTCGGCATAATTTGCCGACTAGTCGGCGACTAGTCGGCCCATCTCTAGTAGGTATGTTACCCTATATTGTTCAAAACTTGAGATAAATCAAAGCAAAAATACATTCCATTTAAACCTTAAAAAAGTAAATAAGTGCATAATAAAATGTGTTTTTACAAAATATATTAAAATACGGCACTATTAAAAAAATGAATAAAAATTAAAACAGTAGAGAAGGCCTAAAAAATCAAAGAATTGCTGAACCATTTTTAATGAAATTATAATTTATAATTACAAAAAGAATAAAATGTTAAAAGTAGGTGTCAGTATAAATGTTCTGGGTTTGCCAGTTTAAAATAAAATAACAATATTCCTATAATGTTGCCATAACCAATTTTATACACAAAAACTATGTAAAGAGCTATAAAAAAAAACTCAAATTTTAAAATAAAATGCTCTCAAAAATATTTTGGTATTAATTCTTTGACCAGAAAATATATTAGGATTGATTTTTCTAATAAAATCAAACACTACCAAATAGGAACTGGTGATTTGTTTAGATGTCATGTAGAGCCAAGCTTAGAACTCCACAAGCACCTTACTTCACAATCACAAAGTCAACATCTTAGACAAAATATGTGGCTTGGCCGTTTAATTACTGCAAGAACTATTGTTTAAGAGGATAGTCTCCATTCTCTTTCTCCATACAAACATAGTTTAAATTTTCCTCCCTGGATAAAGACATTAGAGCAAATATGTTTATGCCATTAAACTTATATCTGTCATGCATGAGTCATGAGTCATGACTATGCATCTACCTTTTTTTTTTTTCATTTTTTTTTTATTATTATTTTAATTAGAAAATTTAAAAAAATAAAAAGGTAGATGCATAATGCATAGTCATGACAGATATAGGTTTTATGGCATAAACATATTTGCTCTAATGTTTTTATCCAGGGAGGAAAATTTAAACTACGTTTGTATGGAGAAAGAGAATGGAGACTAACCTCTTATCAGCAAACCCATGCCAGGTAGCGAAACAACCACAACAAGATGTTGAGCTTGGCTTCACATGAGATCTGATAATGATTTTTTCTTTAATTTTCGGTATATCTTTATCAAGAGCTTGAAAAATTTGCTCTTAGATAAAAAATAAACCACACACCTATGACTTAAATAAAAATACAGTGTTGCCAACGTAATGGATTTGCCGCCAGATCTAGCGAGTTTGGACTTTACTTTCAAATCACATTTTTTTTTCAAAAAACTGTTTTTAATTATAATTAAGTACATTAATAATTGTATTTAATAAACTTGCCTTATATATTTTCTGGTCTAGGTATGTGTGTAAAGAAGATAGAAATAATAATAGTAGAAAATGAAATGTTATTTAAAGAAAATTGTATATAAAATGAAATATAATGTATATAGTACATAAGACGACAAAATGAATTTAATAAAGTTGTAAATGTTTAAATTGTACATATTTGTAAAGATTAGCGTATTATTACATGTTCAATATAAAGCTTATGTAATTACTTATTGTAGTTTTTTTTAAACCTACGATGGAAAAATAGGTATCCGTCAATACATTTCAGCAGGCGCAATATGGTTTTTCATAATAACTTTGAGTTAGAGCTTCCTAGGACTGTGAAAAAATATATGTGTAGGTACCAAATAGGTACTAAATCTTGGCATATATAACTTGGAGCATGTAACGGTGGATGACGAGAAATCTGAGTTGGTCCGACCAACCTGACGTCAGAATAGCTGGCCACTTTGTATCTATACTAATATTATAAAGAGGTAACGTTAGTAACATGTATGTATGTATGTAAATTGGGGGTAATCTCCGAAACTACAGGACCAATTTCAAAAATTCTTTCACCATTAGAAAGCTACATTCACCCTGAGTAACATAGGCTACTTTTGATCCCGATATTCCCACGGGATCGGGACTTACGCGGGTGAAACCGCGGGAATCTGCTAGTCGTTAATATTTTTGAATACCACATACATACTAAATTTATGAATAAAGGTACCAAATGGGTACGAAATAATGAGTGTACTTCGGTGTAAATCTATTGCTTGGTCCGGCCAAGCTGACGAACACAAAAATAGGAGTATTATAAAGTTGGGGTGTCTGTCTGTGACAATGCAGCTCCCCATCGGATTGAGCATATTGATATAATGTATTTTGTTTGATAGGTAACTTATGTGGAAGTATTCTTAAACTATGGTTGATCAAAATAGGCTAACTAATGAGGTGCAAAGAATCTGAAATTTCTGGACTCAAATTAGTAATGTAATGTCAAATTAGTAAACTTTAGAGGGCTGCCAGCCTGCCACCATGCCACCATAGACAGACCATAACTGCGGCCTTATTCTGTAAAAAAAAAAACTACAAAGATCCGATGTAGGCTCCAGTCAACTTTTCTTCAACTTCGTTAAAACCTGTGCTCGGTATCCTAGAAGCCAATGACGTCACAGAAAACAAAAAGCCTGCAGGTTGCTATACGGCACGTCACACGTGACTTCTTAGCGCGTCTAGAATACAAAATAACTAGCGAACCGTGTAGAAGCTAGCCGGCGCGGCGTCTACACGTTTTTTTTGCAGAATAAAGCCGGTTGATGTGGCATCTTAAATAGCCGCCCACTCATTCAAAAAACTTGAGAGGTGTCAAGGGACACCCGGATGGGACGAAGCTTTATAAGAGAGAGAGAGACAGACAGAGAAAAACGCGCACGTCGCACGGCATATTCCACAAATCCCCTTACATATTCCCCTGCCCTGGCAAACCCGTCGTATTGCCGCCAGGGTATTTGTAGACTAAAAGTCTACAAATCCCCTTAACCGATATTTAAAATCGGTGTAAGTCTATAAATAAAATACAATATACACAATAGGAAAATAAAATAATTAAAGTTTCGAAAGAAACGAAGTACACTATGCGTGTGGCGTATAAATAAACTAGCTGCGCCCGTGGTTTTTTTTCCTTTATTATTAAATTAAAACTTAAATATCATTATTTTATTTTACATAGCATTAAAAACCACTAAGGTTTGTAGTATGCTAATACTGTAATCTGCGAAGATTTACAAATAAAGAAATACCAATTATGGAAGAAACAAAGTTAGATTATGGTTGGTACGCGTAAGATGCACATCTATCAAACCAATCGAATGATAAGAAAACAGCACGGCAGGTACTTCCTTCAATAATAAAATAAGACAGTTGTTAAATAGTAAACCTAAATGTCAAAACATTCTTAATAATATTACAGATGGATTTGGGTAGATACAAAAAACAGGTCTTAGTCGATTTATGATAAAAACGTTTTCAAGTTATAAAGGTGGCGTAGACTAGTTAGGTAATGCAATTTTAGTTAAATATTCTTCTGGGTTAGACTATCGCGTAATTAAAACGCGGAATTATATGTGCACTGGTCCTCTGCCCGTACACATTGACGATGCAAGAATTGAGCATTGTGCACAATCGACATTGAGCGGCTGACCGAGTCCATACACGGACACTAGATATCACGAATATCACGATAAAAAGTAGCCTATGTACAAAAAGTATTCCAGGTCTTCAGCTACCTATATTTCAAGTTTCATTGCAATCGGTTCAGTAGTTTTTGCGTGGCAGTATAACAAATTTACATACACATACACTTGCAAACTTTCGTGTTTTTAATTTTAGTAAGATGTACATTGGGCATGAGCATTGTCCTATGGTATTATAATTTGTGAGAAGTTAGTTAGTTGTTATCGAACTAAGCGAAAATTTTAGTTTCTTGCAATTCGCCCTCAATGCGCCTAACAATAAATTCCTTAATCCTGTAAAATAAATACCTACAGAATGCTGTCGGCTTTAAACCGGTTTTCAAAGGGTTGTTATTGGTCTAAGTATTGTAAGGGAATTTGCATTTTTTATCAGTGTGTTATTACCTGTTTCCGAATACGGTGCATTATTGCGACTCTTTAAATCAATAAATATGGCTGGTAGTTCAAGTGGTGCTAGTGGCATTACACATTACAAAAAAATAAAGCTACGGTACTTGCTATGCTACATAAAAACTGAGACAATCTAACACACTGTTTTTATATTATGATTAAAAAAGGATATAATTTTAAACTAAGGGGATTTGTAGACTATTTGTCCACAAATCCCCTGAGAAATCCGCCGAATCGCCGCCAGGGAATTTGTGGACAAAAAGTCTACAAATCCCCTGGGCAGGGGATCATGTAAGGGGATTTGTGGAATATGCCCGTCGCACGGCTTACAACTATAGCAAAAAGTGTCGTTACAACTTTTGGTCTTAATTTTTTCCGTCTAGCCCCCTTTCGCAACATTTGCTATGGAACTTCGTTCCAATAATAATACAGTGGCAACGGAAATACCTACATCATCTGTGAAAATCTCAACTGTCTATCAGGTTCATGAGATGGGTACAGCCTGGTGACAGACAGATGAAACAGTAGTCTTAGGAAAAGGGTACCGTTTTTACCCCTTTGGTACAGAACCCTAAAAGCAAGAACCCTAAAAGTACTTACCTATCGATATTTTCTTTTCTTTACACTTTACCCGGAAGCATGAGACATAGTTCGTAATGGGGTGCCACACGCAAAGCTGTAACCAGATGGCGCTGGCGTCGGATGATCTTTTTTTTTGATGATGGTCCTCCACAAATGAAAACGCCGAGTTTTTTTTTTCTTACGGTCTGAGACCGATATGGCGAATTTGGCGCCGAGAGTTGTAAAAAACACCTGTTTGACAGTTCTTAGTTCAAACCTAAGATTAATTGACTCGCGCCCTCTGCCGGGATAAAAAGTTAGTGTTCCTCCACCATTACACGATTAAATTGCGCCTCTTCGCACATCTTTAGCTGGTGAAAACGTAGCTTTACATTAAAATTGTCCATTTGGCTATTAGTCAAGCAAGCTTTAATTCAAATAGTTTATATTTGCATTTGCAAGTTATTTGTAGTTATGTTTAGAAAAACATTCAAGTCGTCATAATTATGTTTATGTCAAGTTAAAGGGCAACTATTTTATAACAACACTTTACGAGGTTTGGCACTTGTTTTACTTTCCATTCCACTACACTTGTGCACTTTCACTGAAATTAATTAAACACGCATTTTAAATTTATGAGTCACGAATTATAAGAATAGAACGAAACTTTTTAAAAATACAAACTAAAGTTTATCATTTCCGGTTTGAAGCCGGAAGTTGCACATATACTTTTATTTAATTCCCTTTTTAGGGTTCCGTACCTAAAGGTAAAAACGGGACCCTATTACTGAGACTTCGCTGTCTGTCTGTCTGTCTGTCTGTCTGTCTGTCTGTCCGTCCGTCCGTCTGTCCGTCTGTCCGTCTGTCCGTCTGTCACCAGGCTGTATCTCATGAACCGTAATAGCTAGAAGGTTGAAATTTTCACAGAAGATGTATTTCGGTTGCCGCTACAACAACAAATACTAAAAACAAAATAAAACAATTATTTAAAAGGGGCTCCCATACAACAAACGTGTTTAAAAAACTACAAGGGAATTCTAGTCGCGTAGTTGAGGTCGCTTCTGATTGGTCAAGTCAAATCGAGTTGGTCATGGAATTCAAAATGGCTGCCCTATCTGTCAAATAAACTAGTCTGCCTTCACTGTCCAAAGAGTTTTTTATAAGTTTCAGATTTTCTTTGAATCAAAGTTGTTGTAAACTATTTTAGGGTTCCGTACCCAATTGTGATAGTGGTACGGAACCCTTCGTGCGCGAGTTTTTTCTTATAGTGCCAATATTTTTCATTAATCAATTTCCATTATCTACACGTTAACCTTAAAAGATCTTTGTTATCCATTTGTATTTTAACGATTTTTCATGAAACGAAAAATTCAGCACCACATTTCAACCCGTTCCGCCAAAACTTTCTCAGTGCAGTTAACAAAATATATCACTGGGAATATACACAGTTGTGCGAGATCGTAATTGAAAATAAAAAAAAAGAAATAATCGACTGAAAAATCGACTAAAACGCCAATAAATCGCATCACTAGCTCAATTTAGTTTTTTTTGTCTGTCAAGTAAGCCAGCTGTCAGATTTCTGTCAAAAAGGAAACGTCGCATGGTGCATTTTGTTTTGCGAAAATTTTAAAAGCATTTTACGATGAAAATCAAAGAAAAATCCAAGCCTAAAAAGGCAAAAGTAAATAAAAAAGATGGTGTTTTAAAACCAAAACCTAAAAAGGAGAAGGTCTTAGTAGTTGCCCAAGAAATCAAGTACGCTAGGCTACTTTGTAGTAACGAGAAAAAAACTCGTGATAGAGTGTTGAAAGCTTTGAAGAAATGGCTTTCTGCGTGTTTTGAGAAGAACTACGGTATGTATTTAGTATTATAGATAAGTTTTGAATTATTTTCAAATTATTTCCAAGAGAAAAAAACCATGTTGTTTAGAACTCTACTTCTAACCTCAAAACTCCTTGTAAAATGCGTTTATTTTTTATATATAAAATCAATAGTTTTATTGTCAATAATAACTATGTCATCTACGGCCGGTTAATCTACGCTCATACATAAACCATTAAATAGCAATAAATCTTACAAACAATTTGACAAATATTCAACATTTTCAAATACGCAAATTTCATGGCATTTGCATGTTTTTGTATTATATTTACAGAGTTCAAAGAAGAGGACTTTATGCGTGTGTGGAAAGGGTTATTCTACGCAGTTTGGATGTCTGACAAACCTCTCATTCAGGTAGTTTAATAAATAAATATTACACTCAGCTCAATCTGGCCCCGAACTTAGCACTAGTCTAGTTTAGTTTCACTGGGCTTTTGCCGCACTTAGCCTTACAATTGGGCCATAAGCACAAACTAAGCACTAGGCTTGTACTATAAATTAATTAAATAAGTATTGCTCGATGATGCAAACAGTACAATCTAGCTCCTAAACTAAGCACTAGCCTGATATGAGTGCAAATATCGGAGCGGTGTTGGTCTAGTGGTAGATACCGCGACTTTCATTCCGAAGGTCGTGGTTTTGAATCCAGACCGACCACGCACCAATGTCTTTTTCTTTAAGAAAAATTTAAGTGCGCTATTAACATCGCTCTTACGGTGAAGGAAAACATCGTGAGGAAACCGACATGTCCTAGCATAAACCACGGTCCAAAGGCATGGGATATTCGCCAATGCGGGGTAGGCTCCCGTGGCGTCTTAAGCCCTCTAAGAAGTCACGTACAATGGCCCAATTGTGAGGCTAAGTGCGGAAAAGGCTCAGCGAAACTAAACTAAACTAAGAGTGCCAATATCCTCATGCACACACACTCTCTAGTGGTGGGGACGTGTGAGGCTCAGAAGGTTGCCCACTAAAACTCCACCTGTTCTTCACGCGTATCGAGGTGAAGGCGCCAACATGTTAAAGCTCTATTCAAAATCCCTGTTTTACAGGCTGGGTAGTACATAATATGTCCACGTATAGGAGCGGTCTAGTGGTAGATACCATGACTTTCATTCCCAGAGTTGTGGGTTCGAATTCAGCCCAACCGCACACCAATGTCTTGTTTCTTCAAACATAAGTTATGTGCGCTAATAACATCACTGTTACGGTGAAGGAACACATCGCAAGGAGACCGACATGTCCTAGTACTCACCACGGACCGAAGGCATGGGATATTCGCCAATCCGAGTAGGCTCCAACGGGAACGCAACGGCGTTGCCCTTCTAAGAAATCATATACAATGGCCCAATTGTAAGGCTAAGTGCGGAAAAGGCCCAGCGAAACTAACTATGTCCAAGTATTCATAGTATTATAACACCTATCTTTATCCCTAACAGGAGGAGCTCTGTGACAGCATTGCGTCGATATTAGATACATTCCCTCCGGAACAAGTGTCTGCAGCACTCCTCATGGCCAAGGCTGGCTTCAAGACACTCGCCATGGAGTGGTACGGCATAGACCAGCACCGTATGGACAAGTTTCTTATGGTCAGTATGTAACAAGACAAATATAGTCGATTCTAGACACATCTGATTGTGCTTTTTAGGGTAAAAATGGGATTATAATTACCTATTAATGAGGCTTTGCTGTCTCTCCATGTGTCTGTCACCAAGCTGTATCTCATGAACCATAATAGCTATACGGTTGTAATTTTCACAGAAGATGTGTTTCAATTGCCGGCTATGAAACACATCTTCTGGGCTATGGCTATGGGTTCTCGTGGTGTGGGGCATCTTAACCAACCTTTTTGACCGCATACTCGAGACCGGCAGAATGGAGACTGAGTGTTATCACTCCAGTGTTCAAGGGCAAGGGATCTGTGCAGGAGTGTGGAAGTTATCGTGGTATAAAGGTCATGTCCCACACTATGAAGCTCTACGAGCGTATAGTTGACTCTCGGATCCGGCAGGAGTGCACTGTCTCGGAGGGCCAGTATGGTTTCCGCCCCGGTCATGGTACCATGGACCCTGTTTTCGCCCTAAAGATCATCATCATCCGAGCGTTGTTCCCGGTTGCATCCCTCTCGAGAGCCCGGGGTCCTAAGGATCGTTATGGAGAAATACAGAACGAAGAATACGCCTCTGCATTTTCTGTTCCTGGACTGCAGAAGGCCTTCGACTGTGTTCCTCGCGGGA
This sequence comes from Idaea biselata, assembly GCA_958496205.1. NCBI lineage: Eukaryota > Metazoa > Arthropoda > Insecta > Lepidoptera > Geometridae > Idaea > Idaea biselata. The sequence goes on from OY292406.1 coordinate 6,855,770, forward strand.
TGATCTGGTGGGCGCTGCGGTCCAAAGGGGTGCCCGAAACTTATATTGGAACCATCAGGGACATGTACCGAAATTCCGATTCAGTGGTGCGAACTGCTGTTGGTGACACTAAATCTTTCCCCATTACAGTCGGAGTCCACCAAGGATCCGTCCTAAGTCCGTTTCTGTTTAGCGTAATACTGGACGCACTGTCCGTAGTCATCCGAGACGCACACGAGCAGCCCCCGTGGATGCTCATGTATGCTGATGATATTGCGCTAGCGGACTCGGATAAGGGACGGCTTGGAAGGCGTGTAAATTCGTGGAAAGAGTCACTTGAGAACGGCGGTTTGCAACTCAACGTAGCGAAGACCGAATACATGGCTAGCAATACCACAGATCCCACACCTGTCTGCGTAGACGGTCACATGGTCGAGCGGACAGACCAGTTTAAGTACTTGGGATCTGTGCTTCACGAGTCCGGCGACATCGATTGTGACGTCAAGTCCCGCATTTCGGCAGCTTGGGCCAAGTGGCGAGAGGTAACTGGTGTCATCTGTGACCCGAAAATGCCGGTTAAACTGAAGGGACAGGTCTATAAAACGATCATTAGACCTGTTCTTTTGTATGGTAGTGAGGCGTGGCCATTGCTTGAGCGACATGAGCAGGAACTGCGTGTCCCAAGAAGTGCTGGCTTGACGTTGTAAGATCGGATATGCGTGCAAATGGCCTCACTACACGGGATGCCGAAGACCGTGCGAAGTGGAGACGTAAAAGTAGGAAAGCGGACCCCGGGCTCTCGAGAGAGATGCAACCGGGAACAACGCTCGGATGATGATGATGTGTTTCAATTGCCGCTACAACAAAAAATACTAAAAACAAATTAAAACAAATATTTAAGAAGGGCTCCCATACAACAAACGTGATTCAGGGTTAGAAAAAACGCAATGATACTGCAATGTATTTTTAGTACTAGCGCTATCTAATGATGGAGTGATAGAGTTCGCATTGCGTTCACGGTCTAGTCCGACTCACACTTGGCCGGTTTTTTTATTATTAGAAAATCGGTCCCATTTAAAATTAGTGAAGATCTTTGGAATGATGACTAGAATAGCCTCGGAGAATGCAGTAAATTAGTATTTTCTTTAAATTTTTCTCACAGTTAGTGCGTCGCTACTTGCGCGGTAGTCTCCGCGTTCTTCACCGCTGTTCGTGGAGCGTGGCCAGTTGTGACCGCTTCGCTGACGTACTGGGTGACCACGACGGGTTGCTCGCGGTCGAAACGCCGCACTACGCCCGGAACGCGGGCTCCTTACTGATGCATGTGCTGGATTGTTACCTGGAAGAAATTGCTAAGGTACAGGTAGATGTTCCTAAATAGTTTTGAAAGGAAAACTGCGTTTTCGTTTATGGAAGATTTTGGTAAAGATCTGATGAGAACTTTCGGAATGATGAGTAATATAGCATTTCAGAATGCAGTAAAATACTATTTTTTTTACTTCTATCAATAGAATCTGCTTCTAAAGAACTGAGGGAATACCTGAAACCACCTTCTCATCGGAAAACTCCTCAAAGTTTAATGATATGGTTACTATTTTGATCATTTTAGTTTAATATCTTAAGATGTAAAAAATGATCATTGGCTTGTCGAGTCGATGAGACCGCTTGTATTACGGCTTTTGATATTGAAATTAACTCATTTTTTGGTATCAATTGCGTGTTGTTTATTACTTTTAGCATTGTTTCAATGCTCAACGTTTACAGCTAGCTGATTACGTAACTCTGTTGCTAACAAATCTCGATTGAAACAATTAAAATTGTTGATTTTTGCGTTTACGGATATACAATTTGATAGTAACAGTCGTCACTAGTTGTAATCGCAATGACAATATGTTAGCGACTAAATGACGTGTAATCAACAATTTCAATTGTATCAATCGAGATTTGTTAGCAACAAAGTTACAAAATAAGGCCCCAGGTCTCTTCATCGCGATGTTTAAAACAGAAGAAAAATCTAGGTGTTTACTTCCAGGTATACCTCTGTGGCGCGTCGTGCGAAAGCGGGACTGCAATACAGGAGGTTGCGGGTTCAATTCCCGCCGGGTGCAAGTATTTATGCTTATAAAATAAATATTTGTGTCTGGTCTGGGTGTCCCTCTATGTATAATATGTATGTATTTACAAAAGAAAAATAAATATAAGTATTATATCCGTTGTCTAGTCTCCGTAACACAAGCTTAGCCGCTTACCACGGGGCTAGATGGCGCTGTGTGTTCTTCACAGAATTTATTTATTTATTTAGGTATCGGGCGGCGACATCTCTGGGCCGTCCCTAGCCACGCTGCTCCGGCCGGTGTCGGCCTGCATGTCGCTCAGTCCGCGCCCGACCGTCGCCGTGAGCGCACGCCGCGTGCTCACACAGCTGCTGCGACAAGCGGACTCAGAGCTGAGAGTACGCGGCAAGATACGGGCTTGGGAGAAGGTAGGTGATCGTTCTAGATGTTGTGATTGGTTGGGTTATGATTGATTGGTTGGTTGAGTTATAATTGGTTGGTAGTGGTATGATTGATTTGTTATGTTATAATTGATTGTGATTGGTAGAGTTACAATAGAATCAATTTGAAGCTGAGTTATAATATATTGGTTGGCTGAGTTATAATAGATTGGTTGGCTGAGTTATAATTGATTGATTGGATAAGTTATTATAGATTTGTTACGTTAAGATTGATTGGGTGAGTTATTATTGATCGATTGATTATTGAGTTGAGATTTATTGGTTAGTTGAGTTATAATTGATTGACTGGTTCGGTTATAAATTGATTGATTGGTTGAGTTATATATAATATATTGATTGAGTTATTACTGATTGATTGGTTACACATTGCATTGCAGATGGGCTGTCCTGAAGGCGGTCCGGATGCCCTGGAGACCGATGATGAGGATGACGACGATGATGAGCAAACTGATGAGGTCAACACTGATGATAATGACGATGACATGTAAGTAACTTCTTACCAATAGTCCCGCGGTTTCACCCGCGTAAGTTCCGATCCCGTGGGCATATCGTGATCAAAAGTAGCCTATGTTACTCAGGAAAATGTAGCTTTCTAATGGTGAAAGAATTTTTGAAATCGGCACAGTAGTTTTTGAGTTTATTCATTACAAACATACAGACACACAAATCTTTCCTCTTTACAATTTTAGTGTAGATAAATAATAATGATAAGAAATACATGTTGTAACTTAAATCCCAAAGTTTGTGGTTCAATCATGCAAAAACTACTGAACCGATTGCGATGAAACTTGATATGCAGTATGTACCCTAAGTATAGCTCTGGTGGCGGGTTGGGTGGTGTTGGGCGGGTCATGTGATTGTAGATGTGATAGTGTTTTTTTTTATATGTATACAAACTTATTTGAACAGATTGACAAACAGACAGAGTTACTTTCGGACGCGGTCATTGGTGTAAACCTAAACATGCCTAAGTTGTGTTATACAAGGTGGATAGGACGATACCACATTAAACTAAACCCTGGGTTTTTAAAATGTGTTTGAATTATTTGGAATTGTATAATTAATCCGAGAACTGAAATTAAAAAAGTAAAATTTTCAAACAAACTAAATATCCTAAACAATTAAAACCAATACGAACACCATTTGTAATTTGGGTTCACTAACCTGCCAACGTTCAACAGTGTAGTTACGTACGTACCGCGGCCGCCGCCCGCGCCCCTGGGCCGCGGCGCGCGCGCGCTTCTTTGGTAGGTACCTTACATCTTCACCACCGAAAGATCAACGGTTCGAGTAGGTAGGTATGTAATATCATAGTATGCAGGAATCAATTATAATCACAGTCACAAAAGGTAAGTAGGTATCTACTGGGGTTAAAAGATTGAGTTTTTTGTATCCATTGGACAGCTTGTACAATAACCCGACTGTTGGTAGCGGTGGGACATAGGACAAACACGAGTATTCCCACTTCCCATACCGTTCACGATGCGTTTTAAGGAAATCACCGCATTTTTCAGTAAATTATTATCATGTACCCGTGTAAGTAGCTATTCAGTAGACGTGTAACCAAATCGAGGTACATAATACCATACCTATTTTGTTAGTCTCACATGAATGTGTCACAAAAATCACAATAACATTTAATTTAACGCACTAATTAAGTTATTTATTATTACGTAAACACAACAAACACATTAGCGCGCCGGCGCCGGCGCACAGTGGGCTGAAACGGGAAATCAGCGGACTTAGGAATCAAAGTTGATAATTCTATTTTTTTTAAATGGTGATCGATAGAGATAATTAATACAATAAAAAATTGTTCTACAAGAATTCTTAAATATGAATAATTCTCGAGGAAATCGACTTTGTGTGAAAAAAATGTATGAAACGACATATGTTTTGGTCTCTAGCTTCCAACTTATGGTCGATCCCGCACTTTGGGCAGCAATTTATTATAGTATAGGTCTTTACCTTTCACCTGACACCAAAAAGTCCTGCCCCGACCCGCCCTTTCGGAAAATAGAAGCGATTGAAAATGTTGTGTTTTCAAGTTACCATTTACGACCAAATCTTTACAAATTGTATTTTGTATGTTTTTGGATGTGACTAGTATATCATAAAACAATGATATGACACCTATTCTACATAACTTTTTGAAAATCGTACAATTTCGAGTTAAGCTAAATGTTTTTAAACATTGAAAAAAATAACATAGTAATGTAGTAGCAAGGTAAACAACCTCTTCCAAGTATAGATATACTTAGTGAAGTAACAATAGGTAAGTACTTCACTAAATAACAATAGGTAGCCTATCTACCTATTGTATCGTAGTACTTCAGTCTTAATAATAAGACCCACTTATTATTACGTTTCTAGGAAATTGCGGCATCCTTCAAAGACTACCTGTGATAATGAGTGTCCTTGCGGTTTTACTGATGAGTTGTAAAAGGGGATTAGATAGGTACTTTATGAATATGGCATGTTAGGTAGGTTGTTGGGGGTGCGACTATTTAAGGGATGTAATGTAATTGCAACAGTCATTCGGATTTTGTCATTTGTCCCATAAACATTTCAATATTCGTGGTGATAATGGAGAATTTAGTGAACAATATTGACCTGTTTGTGTTGATGAGAACTGAATTAGACTCGTTTTCAGACTCTGCAAAACTTTTTGAACTTTTAAAGGAGAGATTGGGAAAAGAGATCAATGAAGAAGAAAGTGGACAGTTAGTTAAGTTTTGCCAGAAATATTCATCGAAAATAGTTTTGAAGTGGCGGAAGGCAAATAGGACCCTACAAAGATTTTTAAAAATACACCGAGATTGGTTGGAGAGTTCAATAGAGTGGCCGAATGTAGTGTGTTCTCGAGAAAATGTGCATGAAATTCTTCAAGAAATTGACCCGGTTGATGCTCAGAAAGAAAATGTTCAACCTAGCACTTCGGGAGCATCTACTTCGACCTTCACACCCAGAAAGCAGTTTGAAAATTTGGGTGAACGGCAAAAGAGAAGGCGTATAAGTCATTCACTTGACAAATCGCTTTCGTCTGAAGAATCGGGTGCTACTGCAGTGAGGGCCTTTCGTAACAGTGGAGAATTACGAGTAAGCAAAATTTTAGATCACCTTATGAAACACCCAGAAGATGCAGCTAAAGTAGAAGCGAGTTTAAAGGGAAAGAAAAGAGAAGAAGCCTACACTCCCGATAAGGCTTTGGGTCTTCTTGTATCCCTTAAACTATCTAAGTGGCAGTATATAAATTTAAGGGACTCTGCAAGTGAGCAAGGATGCGAAGTTTATCCATCCTATTATGCGATAAAACAAGCAAAAGAAGATTGTTATCCGCCCAAAAAAGACATCAGCATAAGTGAAGATGGCGCTCAAATTAAATTACAGGCACTTTTGAACTTAACCATCACACGAATAATGGAAGCTAATAACATTCAAGCAGATTCCCGTGCAGAGTTGAAGCTTACTAGCAAATGGGGATTCGATGGAGCTTCAGGGCAGAGTAATTATAAACAAAGAGGAGAATTCGACGATTCCAGCATTTTTATGGCTAGTTTGGTGCCTCTTCAGCTGCACAATGAAGAAAATATCGTGATTTGGGAAAACGACAGACCTTCATCTACATTTTACTGCCGTCCAATATCTTTTAAATATATAAGAGAAACCAAAGAAGTGGTAACAACAGAGATGAATAGAATAAAGAAGGAGATCGCAACACTGATGCCCACAATTTACAAAGAGACAACGATTGGCCACAATTTATTACTTACTATGATTGACGGTAAGATTACCTCAATCATATCCGAGACGTCTTCTGCAGCTTGCGATATATGTAGTGCCAGGCCATCGGAGATGAACGATTTAGAAGCGGTAAGGAGGAAACCAAAGAATGAGGATATATACCAGTACGGACTATCTTCATTACACGGCTGGATAAGATGTATGGAATGCCTTCTTCATATAGGTATAAATCATCTACTTTTTGTCAATATAAGAAAGTTGCATTTTTGTTTAGATATTCAATAGTAATTGTGTTTGTTTTGTTGCAGCTTACAGGCTTGATTTTAAAAAATGGAGTGCCAGAGGAGATCTTCGAGCCGTGTTAACACAAAGAAAAGAAGCAATTCAAAAAGAATTTAAGGAAACTTGTGGCCTACATATTGACATCGTGAAGCAGGGAGCGGGTACTACTAATGATGGAAACACGGCGAGAAGATTTTTTAGAGATTTTAAGACAAGTGCACGAATCACAGGTCTTAATGAAGATTTAATTGAAAGGTTTTACGTTATTCTCCAAACCATTGCGTCTGGAGAACACGTGAATGTTTCAAAATTTTCACAGTTTTGCCAAGAGACAGCAGACAATTATGTTCGATTGTACCCATGGTATTATATGCCATCTAGCGTGCATAAATTACTTATGCATGGAGCTAACATTATTGAACATTTTGGTTTGTTGCCTATTGGTAAGCTTTCAGAAGAAGCATCAGAAGCCCGTAATAAAGATTTTAGAAAATTCAGAGAGGGTCATTCTAGAAAAAATAGCAGGGTTGCGACAAATGAGGATATTCTCCATAACCTTCTTTTGTCTTCCGATCCAAAGCTTAGCATTATAAGACCGCGAATGAGCCAGAAAACTAGAATGTCTCTCTCTCCAAAATGTCTTGATCTCCTGATGCCTCTTCTGAATGAAACTCCTGAAACAGAATTTATTGATGTAAGTAATTTCCAAGATAGCGATTCTGAATAGAATAATTTGTTGATTTTAGTTTTCTCATATTGTTATATTTATTGATCTTGTATTTGTATTTCTTATTTTTAGTTTGCATTTATTTATATCTTGTGAATATATTACGGAGGGCGCGTTCCGAAACCACAGTAGTATCGTAGTTGACGTTTTAAATTATCATGTATATGTATACATTGCTCTATATGAATTTGAATTGAATTCAGTGTAAGTTAGCGTTATTTATAAGCATTAATTTAGTTAACTTTGTTCATATATTGTTAATAGATGTCCCTATATATATGTATATTTCTGTTGTAACTTTTTATTATAGACACACAAACATATTTTTCTTTTTCATTATTACACCCCAGTTCCTAATTACCTTAAACTATACTCATCTAAATCACTATAATATTTTATCATGGTATCTTATTAGATACCATTAATATATACGGTATTTCTATTGAAATACCGTATATATTTATTTACCTATACTAGTATCTACTGGATGGTTGGACTCATCAACTCATCAGTAAAACCGCAAGGACACTCATTATCACAGGTAGTCTTTGAAGGATGCCGCAATTTCCTAGAAACGTAATAATAAGTGGGTCTTATTATTAAGACTGAAGTACTACGATACAATAGGTAGATAGGCTACCTATTGTTATTTAGTGAAGTACTTACCTATTGTTACTTCACTAAGTATATCTATACTTGGAAGAGGTTGTTTACCTTGCTACTACATTACTATGTTATTTTTTTCAATGTTTAAAAACATTTAGCTTAACTCGAAATTGTACGATTTTCAAAAAGTTATGTAGAATAGGTGTCATATCATTGTTTTATGATATACTAGTCACATCCAACAACATACAAAATACAAAAAAGAGCGGTGTTTGTCTAGTGGTAGATACCCCGGCTTTCATTCTGAGAGTCGTGGGTTCGAATCCAGACAGACCGCGCACCAATGTCTTTTTCTTTAAGAAAAAGGTATGTGCGCTAATAACATCGCTCTTACGGTGAAGGAAAAACATCGTGAGGAAACCAACATGTCCTAGGACTCACCACGGTCCGAAGACATGGGATATTCAGTGTTTTCTATGTATCATATGTATGTATTTACAAAAAAAAAAAAAGTATAATATGTAGTATATCCGTTGTCTAGTACCCATAGTACAAGCCTAGTGCTTAGTTTGGGGCTAGATTGCGCTGTGTGTAACGTCGTGCAATATTTATTTATTATTTATTTTATTAATTTGTAAAGATTTGGTCGTAAATGGTAACTTGAAAACACAACATTTTCAATCGCTTCTATTTTCCGAAAGGGCGGGTCGGGGCAGGACTTCTTGGTGTCAGGTGAAAGGTAAAGACCTATACTATAATAAATTGCTGCCCAAAGTGCGGGATCGACCATAAGTTGGAAGCTAGAGACCAAAACATATGTCGTTTCATACATTTTTTTCACACAAAGTCGATTTCCTCGAGAATTATTCGTATTTAAGAATTATTGTAGAACAATTTTTTATTGTATTAATTAGCTCTATCGATCACCATTTAAAAAAAATAGAATTATCAACTTTGATTCCTAAGTCCGCTGATTTCCCGTTTCAGCCCACTGTGCGGCGGCGGGCGCCGCGGCCGCGCCGTCGCGGGCGGCTTCACTGCAGCGCGTGCGACGCGACGTCACAGGTTGAAACACGGCGTCCTACTGACTAATTAATTATCTTCGGACCTTGTTGGAAAAGGATAGACATACATACGTTCCGAACACTACACGATTTGTTTAATGAAACGATCGCCTTATTACTCGAACATAAGGTATATTTTAGAGTGACAAATTATTAGAGCTTGTTAAACACGAGAGCCAGCCCGGTAAGTACCAAAGGATGCCGGTCGTTAACCCCTTGGTGATGTGTGGTATGAAAATACATCGTGTTACTAATTTCAAAAATGAAAAATAGTGTCCTGTGCCGAAGCTACTGGACCGATTTTGATGAAATTTGGTATTTAGACTCGGAACGTGTGTAGGTATGTCCAGTTCAAAAAAATGGGCTATTATCCTTTCCGCCTTGTATAGAACAATACGGAAGCTTAGATTCGACGTATATCGGTCGGTCGGTCAAGTCAGTCCTCCCGGATTGAGTAAAGATGCGTTGTTGGTTCGAATCCCGCTCTCCGTCGATCATGATCATGTGTTTTTAACCCCCGACGGAAAAAGAGGGGTGTTATAAGTTTGACGTGTCTGTCTGTCTGTTTGCAGAAGTATCGTTCCTTTCAAATATTTCTAAAAAAGCAGGGTTATATACCCCAGGATATCATGTCTCCCTCGGTCCCCAGGTCCTCAGCCAAGCCGCTGGACCCCCGCGCCGGGCGCGTGGACGTGGAGCTGCCCCTCCTGCCGGTCCCCGCCGCGCTCATTGCGCGCGCTCTGCGGGGGCTGCTGGCCAGAGTCGGGGGGAAAGCGTATAGGAGGGTTAACATCGTGGCACAGAGGTAAGATATAAATAATATTGCAGGATGGTAAACCGTAAGTTCATTGACCTAGCTGTACCTGCCGATCTTGAATGGTCATGTAGGTTAAGCAACGCTTGGCGCGGGCATTACTTGAATGGGTGACCGATAATTTGTGTGGCAAAACTTTACTTTCACGAGCTCTCACGAGTATCTCGGATAGCAGTCGTTAGGTCAAGTTAGAGGCTTTAGGGCGACCAGAAAACTCTAACACTAGGTGAGACACACCACTATACGAAAAAGAAAAGAAAGAAAGAAAGTTCTAGGAAAGGTAATGATAAGTTGAAGGAAAGGTTGCATAGTCACATTAAGTGTAATGTCACATAAGTTGTAGGAAAGGTTGCATAGTCACATTAAGTGTAATGTCACATAAGTTGTAGGAAAGGTTGCATAGTTACATTAGGTGTACAAAATGTCACATAAGTTGTAGGAAAGGTTGCATAGTCACATTAGGTGTAATGTCACATAAGTTGTAGGAAAGGTTGCATAGTTACATTAGGTGTACAAAATGTCACATAAGTTGTAGGAAAGGTTGCATAGTCACATTAGGTGTAATGTCACATAAGTTGTAGGAAAAGTTGCATAGTTACATTAGGTGTACAAAATGTCACATAAGTTGTAGGAAAGGTTGCATAGTCACATTAGGTGTAATGTCACATAAGTTGTAGGAAAGGTTGCATAGTTATATTAGGTGTACAAAATGTCACATAAGTTGTAGGAAAGGGTTGCCTGGAAGAGATCGCTTTTAGCGATAAGGCCGCCCATTGTACCTATTTTAAAATTAGCTGTAAGTTTTTGTTTTTGTAATGTGTTTTGTAAATTTTTGGTGCAATAAAGTTTTTATCTATTTATCTATCTATCTTGAACGAGTTGTTTATTCGCAGATGTACGCTTTTCTAAAACCCACTTTCATAACGCAACAACATGGTTTCTTGAAGGGTAGATCGACTACCACTAACCTTATTACCTTCACCGAATATGTTACTCGTAATATGGATTCTGGTGGTCAAGTAGATGCTATTTTTACAGATTTCAGCAAGGCGTTTGACCGCATTGATCATACAATTCTGCTGCAAAGGCTCTTTGATGCTGGAATTCATGGTAGTCTATTCAGGTGGTTTTCTTCTTATGTGGAGAATAGGTCACAAAAGGTTGTGGTCAATGGTCACGCTTCTTCGTGGAGAATAGTCCCTTCTGGTGTTCCTCAAGGGTCCCTGCTCGATCCGTTGATGTTTAATGTTTTTATAAATAATATAGGTACATGTTTCCAGTCTTCGGACTTCCTCTTGTATGCTGACGACATGAAAATTTATAGAAATGTAAACTCTTCCAGTGATTGTCAGATGATACAGGATGATCTCGTGCGGCTTGAGGAATATTGTCATGATAATAAATTGGATCTCAACGTGTCGAAGTGTTTTACTATGACCCTCACTCATAAGACTGCACCTGTTAAGTTCACATATCAGCTTGAGGGTACCGCTCTGGTAAATGTGAATGAATTTCGTGACTTGGGGTAACGCATGATAGGAAACTGTCATATGACAGGCACATTGACAGCATCGTGAAAAAAGCCTACAAATCGTTAGGTTAGGTTAGGTTATCAAACGGCTTAGTGCACAGTTTACTAGCGTCAAAATTTTTAAGGTTACTGTGCATACGTGCGCAGTGTTTTAGAGTATTGTTCGCAGGTGTGGAATCCACGATATGGAGTTTATATTGATAGATTAGAGACCATTCAGACCAAATTTATGAGGTATCTTCAATTTAAAACAAAGGTTTATGGTCCTAACTACGGGGCGAGATGTAGAAGGCATCACATTCTTCCACTCGAGGAAAGGCGTAGGATAGCTGATATTGTTTTTTATGGTAAAATTGCTCAGTCTGAGGTAGACTCGCCTCCTCTTCTATCGTTAGTATGTTTAAGAGTGCCCCCTAGATCAGTAATGCGTGAGATTCGTCAATCATCTCGTCTCGGAGTGCCTCGTGGTGATACAAATTATAGACGCAATGCGTACTTTATAAGAACTGCTAACAGTCTTAATGCCTTGGTTGACTGCCCTGAACTGGACCTTTTTAACACGTCTACGAATAGTATTAGGAGATCATTAATAAGTCGGTGGTTGAATGCAAACTTTTAGCTTATTTTGGTTACTGCGTTATATAGTTATTATTAATTTGTTTTGTACCTAGTTTAGTTTTAAGTATACCATACTTTATATACTTTTTTTTTTTTTTTTTTTTTTTTAACGTGGAGAATCGCCTTAAGACCGTCAGGCCGCTCCCGGGGGAGAGCGGCCCGGTGTGTGGGGGTCCCCCTGGCCGAAGATGGTGGGTGGCCAGGGTATACCTACTAAACTCCACGGTGTCCTTCGCTCCGCTAATGTGGGGGCGGACGGTAACCGCTCTCGCATTATTCCGTACCGCCCCACTGCGGGCGGCCTTTTCAGGCCTCCTCTCTGGCCCTTAAAAGGGCCAACCCTCGCGAGAGGCGGCGTTGACACGCCGCCGCCATCTCGGGCTCATTGGTTGGCGACCGACCCCCCCCGAGTCAGCCGCCAAGAGCCGGGTTGGGCGGCAACCTGCGTTGCCCGCCCGGTGTGTGGAACTTTGGGCCCACGAGTGCCGGGGAGCAGCTCGCGGGCCCGTTCCCCCTCTCTGGTTTTGTAAGGCAGTGTCCTCTGCCGCTTTGGTCAGGCAGTGTGCTCTGCCGCTTTGGTGAAGCAGTTTGCTCTGCCGGGCCCGGCCGGTAAAGGCAAGGCCCCCATCACCCACCGCGGGTCGCGCGGGAGTCCACCGCCCACGTGCCCGGCCAATGAAGGCAAGGCACCCACCTCCAATTTGGGCGGGTATACTCCGCACACACCAAAAGAGTGTGTGCGAAGTATACCCGCCCGGTGCGCCTCTTCGCTTCACCGCCCAACATGGCTGGATTGCCATGGTGGGCGGTTACTGAGCCCTCTCACCACGGCAAGGTGGACGCACGACGAGAGGGTATACTTTATATACCTATCTTATGTTATTTTTATTAGTTTTATTTATTCATAATATTTATTCTGTAATAATGTATTATTTATTTTGTGTGCAGAGTATTTTTTTTTTTCTTCTAGATATACATATATATAATATATTATATATCTATACATATATTTTAGTGACCAGTGTCCCCTGGTGCGCCGGTGATGGGGGCGTTCCCCCAGGAGAGGGTCCGGCGACGGACGGCCGTGGCGGGTTACACAGATGAATGCGAGAGCGTGCCCGTGTTTCCCGCCATTAGCGGTAGAGGAGGTGGACCGTGGAGTTTTAGTGGGTTGGAGTCCCACATAACTGCACTACCTCCCCGTGGTAGTGCAGTATGCGCGCGCATTTCTCCACGTAAAAAAAAAAAAAAAAAAAAAAAGTTGTAGGAAAGGTTGCATAGTCACATTAGGTGTAGAAAATGCCATATAAGTTGTAGGAAAGGTTGCATAGTCACATTAGGTGTAGGAAATGTCACATAAGTTGTAGGAAAGGTTGCATATTCACATTAGGTGTAGGAAATGTCACATAAGTTGTAGGAAATGTTGCATAGTCACATTAGGTGTAGAAAATGTCACATAAGTTGTAGGAAAAGTCATGTAAATTGAAGGAAAGGTCACATAAGTTGTGGGACAAGTCATATAAGTTGAAGTAAATGTCATATAAGTTGAAGGAAAGGTCACATAAGTTGTAAGGAAGGTCACATTACTTGTAGGACATTTGTATTATTTACAATCCAACCCCGCCACTTCCACTAGTCGTGAAAAAAGAGATTTTTTCATTTTGTTTATTAATCCTTTGCTAATGAATATCAATCGCCCGCCGCCACATTAACATTCATTTTTTCGCTTCCCTGCCTGGAAAAGATCGCTTTAAGCGATAAGGCCGCCCATTGTGCCACCTAGATTTAAGTTATTTATGTTTTTCTTTTTATTATTTTTTTGTTTTTGGTGTTGCAATAAAGAATTAATCTATCTAATCTATTAACAATTGACCAATCAGAGCATCGGATTCTGGATGTAGCGGAGTTGGATTCTAGACGACACATATGACACATGACTTGTCAAAGTTCAGAAAACATGCAATAAATATGCATACATTACATCTTTCTACTATGCTACTAGTATTTTAAAATTAAAATTATTTAAAATTACATAACTTTAGAACAAAAACATATGGTAAGAAAAATAAAATATTTGAAGGTGCATTGATGTATAATAACCAACCTACCGAAAGAAGTAAAACAGTGTGAAACAGTTCCTGGGTATAAAAACAAACTTAGAAAGTATATTTTAGATAAGATATTTGAATAATGATCTCCAAAAGTTTTGAAACTTACCTATGATAAGTACATACTAATACTCATTGTAAGTGGACCTAAGTCTTTTTTGAGTAAATAAATTCTTTAAACCTATTGAATTATCCTATAGATTCGAGCGTCTGTCTCAAGGAGAGTCCGCCTTCCCGCTTCCGGACGCGCCCCGCGGCTCGGCGGGGCCCAAGCGGAAGGGAACCATGCGGAAAATGATGCAGTTTGAGCAGAAAGTTACAGAAGATGCTGATGAGTTGAGGCTTAGAGGTAACTTTATTGTGTTTAGTGAAGAAAATACAGTATCTTTGTAAATCCAAGATGGCCGCCGCCACAAAATGGCGGATAGAGACTTTAAAGAAAATACGATGTAGTGGACAATTGGTTAAGTCTACAAATTGTGTCAATTGGTCAAGCGTATAGTTACCGCTAGTTTTAGTGTTCATTCGTCAAGCCGTGATAAAGTGTCAATTGGTCAAATCTTTTTTTTTTTTCAATAAAAGTATGACATCGTTCGTTTGACACTAGTTATACAAATCGACACAAATGACTTGACCAATTGTCCACTGCATCGAAAATGCAGTAGCTTTGTAAATCCAAGATGGCCGCCGCCACAAAATGGCGGATTTAAATGTTATTGTTTTCTTATCGACAGGTCTAAGCAGAAAACATAGAAAGCGTCTGTTGAAAAAAACCCGCGCCGGCCTCAGTATAGTAGAGGAGGTTGAACAGATCAACAAACAGACGGACAAGCGCACTGTAAGATATCATATTGTACTTATATAGTATCTATCTAAGTAACCTCTATTATATTATACACTGAAATTAAAGACTTTTTTCGGTTTTAATCGCGTAGTGTTTATTACATTTAGCATTGTTTCAACGCTCAACGTTTCGAGACCTTTACAGGTCCCTTCTTCAGGATTGGCGATTAAAACCTAAAAATGACTTTAATTTCAATACATCAATACATACAAGACATCGCGAAAACAGAAGAAAAATCTATATTAACTATTTTATACTAAAAAAATCTTATTATTTTTTGTATTAACTCAAGGTTATTTTATTTAAAAAAATATTAAAAATACGCATTCAGGCGGAGAGGCTTGAACTCGCGTCTTTGGGCATGTACCCCGACGTATATACCGACTAGACTACGCAAGTCCCTGCCTAGTGCCGTGATAATTTCCATTGCTATTCACCCTTGGTTGTTTACGATTAAGAAACGTTAAAACGGCATCTATCAAACGCTGCAGGTAAAATGAATGCGTATTTTTCCTTACCTAAAAATAGGTAAGCTAAAAATAGGTAGGTTTTTCATTTTTATACTAATTTCATAAAGTATTATCACTACTCGTATTTGGTACAAATTTCATAACCTCTATAACACTATCACTATTTTTACGCTACATTTCCACTTTCAGAATGGAGAATGGAAGATAGAATCATTACGGGACGAAGCCAAAGACACGTCCGATAAAGAAAACGAAGTCAAAAACAAAACAAAAACAGACAAAACTGCAAAAAAACGCAAAAACAGCCAGGACTCCCCCGTAGCGGCGAAGAAACCGAAAACAGATGTTAAAACGAATAAAAAACAAAAAATAAATAAAAAAGACAAAAATAAACAGAAAGAGACTAGTAAACTAAAAGATAAATCAAATTCAGATAAAGAAACAATTTTAAAAACGGACACAAAAGAAACCCAACAAAATGAAGTGACAAAAAAGAGAAAACAATCAGATTTAAACTTAAAAGATAATAAAACTAATAAAAAACAAGAAAACAAAACGAAAACGGAAACTCGAAGACAAGTTCTTCAAAACGGTATCACAGAAAACAAGTCGAAAACAAAAGAGATTCTACAAAACGGAGGAACAGAAAACAAGTCGAAAACAAAACAAATTCTTCAAAACGGGATTACAGAAAACAAGTCGAAAACAAAACAAATTCTTCAAAACGGGATTACAGAAAACAAGTCGAAAACAAAACAAATTCTTCAAAACGGGATTAAAGAAATCAAGTCGAAAACAAAAGCTATTCTACAAAACGGTATTACAGAAAACAACACGAAAATAGTAACTCGACAAAAAACAGATAAACAGAAAAAAGATGACGGCGGCGTAAAAAGATATACTTTTGACATGCACAGTGTTAAAAGTCCTAAAAACGCGAACTCAAAATCACCGAAAACGGTGAAGCCAGTGTATGATACACCGAAAAAGGTGAAATTCGTTTTGAAAAACAATTCTATGCAAAAACCCGTTGATTATTATAAGAGTGTAAGACAAAGTCCTAATATACCTTTTGACAGTTCGAAAAAACCCGTAAAGACTAACTTAAAACCATGTACCCCGTCACCTATAAACCCATTCTTTAAGAGAAAGTTAAAAAATAGGAAATAATTTAACGTTTTGTTTAAAAAAAGATAACATTAAGTTTTATTTTTCTTTAAGAAAAAGTTGAAAAATAAGATAAAGAATAACGTTTTCTTTTATAGAAAGTAAAATATAACAATTAGGTTTTTTTTTGTTCAAGACAAGTTGAAAATCAAGAAATAATTTAACGTTTTCTTCAAAGAAAGTAAAATATAACATTAAGTTTTATATTTCTTTAAAAAAAGTTAAAAAGTAAGAAATAAAATAATTTAACTGTTTTTTTAAAGAAAATTTAAAAATAAAGATAAAATTCTGTTTTTCTCCAAGAAGAAGTTAAAATGAGAAATAACTTGGTTTTTATTCAAGAAAAGTGTAAGATTATGAAAATTTTTGTTGTGTTGTATAAAGGTTAAAAGATAAAGGTTTAGGTTCTAGAAAATATTTTACAAGGAGAAATACATCATCAAGAATCCTCCCATTACAGGATTCGAACCTGTGCCCCTCGCTTGCCGGGCGAGTGCGCTAACCACTACGCCACACGGGAACACGTGACACGGTGAATTAATGATTAAACATCTTCATGTTTTTTTTTTTCGAATAAGACTCGATTTAAACCTCATTTCCAAAACAGTTTTCATAGATTTAATTTCTTTAACAAAAAGTTAATAAGTTCTTTTTTTTAATTTTAAGGAAAAAATGGTAAAATGTTTGTTGAAATTAAAGACATTTTTCGGTTTTAGTCGCGTGGTGTCACTTTTAGCATTGTTTCAACGCTCAACGTTTCCGAAAAAAATTTTTTGTTTCAATTAGCACCTAAAATAAATTCGCAACGCAAATACCAATACAACATTTCGTTTGTTTTAAAGAAAAAGTCGAAATTTATTCTTAAAAAAAGTTAAAACTGTTGTTTTTATTAATAAAAAGTAGTGTTTTTCTAAGAAGTCGAAACTTGTTTTATCTTTATAAAGTTAGTGTTCCTCAGAAATACATATAATATTATGTATCTGTATATATTTTGATCTAGTTACTTGTGTTTTTTTTTAACATAAAACTATGTTTTTTACGATAGGTAATAAACTAATAATGAATTAGGACTAAAATACAGTAAAGGTGCTGCCACACTGCTGTTTAAAAATGTTTACAAACATTTTCTAACACTAATACATTTACTAACAAATGTTAGGAATTGTTAAATGTTTTAAGTGCTCCTACACTGATGGAAAATATTTACAAACATTAAAATTTATAACATTTGAAAAATCGACTCGCTCGCAGTTTGGATTTACGTTCCGAGGCGTCTACACGAAAATGGAATGATAACAAATGTTTTATTTTGTTACAATTTGTTAACTAGTTTAGATGTTTACTAACATTTTTTAACATAAAAACATTTTCTATCGTATGTTTCTTAACAAATGTGTAACCATTTTTAAACAGCAGTGTGACAGCACCTTAAGAACGTGGCGACTGTTACCATTTCCATACAAACTTAATACCAAAATAAATTATGAAAAATTTAGTTTTCTACCTTAATATCGATATCATTTGGATTAAGATTTTACTTTTAAAGGGTCCCCACCACAAGGTTTTCCAAAATATTCATTCGAAATGAAATAAAACGGAGAAACATTTTTTTCATTGAAAATGTTTCTCCGTTTTATTTGAATGTGAATGAATATTTTGGAAAATCTTGCGTTTCTACGTTAGTCGGTAACAGTCGCCACGTTCTTAACACCCGTATGAGACGATTTCACAGAGGCCGCGTCTCAATGCTTTAGCATTGTTAGGTTTTTCTCGAAAATGGTTCATAATTTGGTAGTCTAAAACCCAAATGATCCAACTGATATTTTAGTCAAAACTAATATCCTAATAGTGTTTCGAAAACATGCTTCCAAAAATGTTTGTACCCTGCGGGATTCGAACCCGCGACACCTGGTAATCCGCAGTAGCGCGTTTGACCGCTGCTTTTAGAAGCGTTTTTTCAAAAGCAGTATTTCCTAAGTGAAAAAATGTTGAACCGTTTTCGAGAAAAATGTAACGATTCTAAAGCGATGTTGAGACGATTAAGGTACTATAGAATATTTAGCGGGGTATGACTGTAAAAAAATTAAGTGTATTTTTAAAGTTTATAGAAGTTTTAATAAAAATTAAGACTAATTCAAGTTAAAATAGTTTGTTAAGTTTTATTATTAAGGAATAAAGTTTGTGTACATTATACGCTGTTTTATTTATAGTATGTACAGTTTTTCACTCTTTGCACAAACCGGGTCACAAACGTGGGAGCGGTGCAGAGTATTTCGAGCGCTAAACGGTAAAAATGCTTACAGCTCAAACCATATACTAATTATTTATGCCTTTTGAGCCGCCATGGTAACCGAGGTTTGGTAACCAGTTACCTATGAAGAAATTTTGCTCTTTCCTCGTAATCCAGTTACAAACGAAGATTTTAACATAATGAAACTTGTTCTTTTTTGAAGTGGTACTCCACTAGCAGTAATTCTCTTTACTGAATGACAATTAGTACTTCATAGATAGTCTTTCTTTTTATGAATATTACCACTTTTCAATGAATTGATACTGACATTTAATATATTTAATAAAAAATAATTAAAAAAAATAAAGTAGTTGTTCAAAATCGTCGTAATTCTATAATGAGCCCGCATCCAATAATATTCATCTCCTCACGTAGAGGTGGCGTGTTCGATGTGCAGCGAGTTAAAAATCATACATAATGATATTAAGGAGTTTCCGATATAAAGAAACATTAAATAGTGCCGCCACCGTCTTTAAGTGCTTTTTGATACATGCAAAAATTTTAAAGCACAAAATGCTTTAAAAATTTTAGTATCCGGCGGGACTCAAACCCGCGACTACTGGTAAGTGTAAGTATGGTAAAGAAATAATGTTTAGACTATCTTTTAGTTTCGCCATAAACAAATTTTAAAGGAAAAATTAAATACGTTTAATATATTAATAATCATTTTTAATAAATACTTCATAGTATAATAATAATTAATATGACTATGAAAATATAATTTACATTTATATTAACAATCTCAGGCATGCGGTAGTAAATAAATTCATTTGGAAAATCTTGCAATTTCATAGCAAAACTATATTTTTTAATCTTACTAGCAGCGCCCTGCGGTTTCACCCCCATATGTTCCGATCCCGCAGGAATATCGGAATAAAAAGTAACCCCTGTATTAATCCAGATCTCCAGCTATCCGCATACAAAGTTTCATCGAAATCGCTTCAGTAGTTTTTCGTGAAGGAGTAACAAACATACTTACTCAAATACTCCTTTACGCAAAAACAACTGAACCGATTGCGATGAAACTTGGTATGCGGATAGCTGGAGATCTGAATTAATATATAGACCCTTATCCCGGATTTATGGGGGTGAAACCGCGGGGCACTGCTAGTCTACATCTACACTAATTTTACAAAGAGGAAAGATTTGTATTTTTGTGTGTGTGTCTGTATGTTTGTAATGAATAAACTCAAAAACTGCTGGACCGATTTCAAAAATTCTTTCACTATTAGGAAGCTACATTCACCCTGAGTAACATAGGCTACTTTTGATCCCGATATTCCCGCGGGATCGGGACTTAAGCGAATGTAACCGCGGGGCGCAGCTAGAAATAAATAATTAAACTTATATAATTAAGAGCCTAGACGGGCTCTTGCTTTCCTGTCTAAACGTACATATTTAATGTTTTCTTACTACTGTAATTTGCAAAATGCCACAGCGGGGTACGAACCAACTAAACAAGAAATATGTTCATAATTCTATCTTTTTTTCTAGTTTTGCTACAAAATGCCAAAAAATAAATGTACAATAATTTAAATATTAAACTTAATAGACCGATTATATTATTTTTACAACTGGAATGCAGAAATCAAATTAAATACATTTAATTAAATATATTATGACCTTTCTCTTTTAAATAAATACAATAATGCGATCACGAGTGGCTCTACCGGCTTACGTATCGGAACAACAAAATATAGAAAATATTTTTAAGGTTCCGCACCTCAAAAGGTAAGAAAAGGAACCCTTATAAAATCACTTGCTTGTCCGTCTAATTTTCTACATTTTATTGTTGCGATACTGAGGTCGGAGCAGTCACTAAAGCAGACGGGTTAAAATTGTTCGATAGCCGTCTTTCAAAGTTAAAAACGCGTTCACGCAAAAACTACTAAACCGATTGCGATGAAACTCGGTAAGTAGATAGCTGGAATCCTGGAATTACACATAAGCTGCTTTTTATCCCGATTTTCCGGCCGGATCGGGACAAAACGGTCCCGATATCAATCATCATCGTCTCCAAACAAGGACAGAGGATCTGCAAATATAGGTTTTGATGTATCTTTCTTTTCTTCGACTTTTTTTCTTGATGTTGATTGGTCTGATTTATTTTCTAGAAAGGAAACAATAAAAAATATTAAACACCGACTTCAAAACGGGACAAAATAACCTACATACAATGCCACCGACTTATCTGTTATGTAATCTGAAGTCGCGCTTTCGACTGCCACTAAAAATCATCAAAATTGTAACCGTAACTTAAACGTAAAATCATTGAAGAGTTTTCTGATGAGAAGGTGGTTTCAGGTGGTCTACATAGTTCTTTAGAAGCCGATTCTATTGATGGAAGAAAATAGTTATTTACTGCATTCTCGGATGCTATTCATCATTCCGAAGGTTCTCATCAGATCTATCTTCACCAACTTAAATTACGGTTCATGAGATACAGCCTGGTGACAGACGGACAGAGACAGCGAAGTCTCAGTAATAGGGTCCCGTTTTTGCCCTTTGGGTACGGAACCCTAAAAATCAAGGAAAAAAAACAAATATCTCCGAATTGAGAACCTCCTCCGGTTTTGGAAGTTATTTAAAAATAGTACATAATTATATTCCATCATAATATAGGTAGGTGTATACACTTATAGCGTGGCGAGGCGTCGCCACGGCCTGTATCGCCACGCGGATTTTTAGGTCTACCCGCGCCTATAGATGTTTCACATCAAAAAATACTTACCTAATTGAGTCTTAGGTTTAGCACCAAATAGGTCATCTCCATCATCATCAAACAAAGATTTCTTCAAAACTTTCATGTTTTGTTTCACATTTGGTTTCGTTTTGAACATATCGTCTTCACTGTCCGAATCAAATAGTTTAGTGTTTTTAGTCTTTTTTACGTTGGCCGGTTTGTTTTTAGTCGTTTCTACGTTGGCCGGTTTGTTTTTAGTCGTTTCCACGTTAGTCGGTTTAGGCTTGAATAGACTGTCGGTTTCATCGTCGTCGCTGTCGAAAAGTGATATTTTTTTAGTCGGTTTTGGTGTGTTTTCTTCGACTTTTGTCGGTTTTTCGTCAAGTATTGTTGGATTTTCTTCCAGTTTTAGTGTTTTTTCACCGACTTTTGGTGTTTTTTCGACTTCGGTTGTTTTTGCATCAACTTTCATGGCAGAATCTTTTATTTTTTCAACCACAACATTGCTTTTCGAAGTTGAAGTTGGTTTGTTACCTACTGTATCATTTTTGATAAGATTCGTAAATATATCTTCATCATTAAGAACGTAGACAACTTTAGTGCTCTTTTCATTTTGATTATCTACAGTTTGACTATTTTGTTTTTGTGGTATATTAATAATTTCATTTGCATTACTCTGTGCATTGTCAGGTATGTCTATGGTTACATTTGCGTTTAAATTTGTATTTTGTTCTGTTGTATTTACATTTTGATCGATTTCTTCATGTGATATTACAGGATTGTCTATTAGAGTATCATGTTTGATATTTGTATCGTCTAATGTAGGACTATTTTCATAATTTGTACTTGATTTTTCATTGTTTGTTTCATAATTTTGTTCTATATTTTGATCTAGGTCTAGAGCTGATTTTCTAACAGCTTCGTGCCTTGCTTTGCGACTAGAAGGTCTTCTTTTGACTTGTATTTTAGCTCTTTGCTTTGAAGCATTATTATCTAGTACTCCTGTTTCTGGTTCTTCTTCAAAACTAACAGATTTTACCATTTTTGGCGCAGTATCTATCGGTTCCGATTCTGTATCTATTGGTTCTGGTTTTATTTTTTCTATTTTACTTTTTTTAGGAGAAGCTCCTGGTATTAGAGCTTGAACGTTTATGTTCAGATTTGTTGTAAGTTTTCCTACTTTTTTAGAGTCTGTATCTTTTTTGATGATATTATCGTCTGGAGTTCGATTTTCAATATGTTGTGCCTTAGTGGTAAATAAATAATCATCCAAATCGTCAAAAATGCTTATTTGTTCAATTTTCATGTCTGTTTTTGTAGGAATCTGATCAGATTCTTTAATTTTACTATTATCTTCGAAGTTTGATGAACTATCTTTTGTTGTTTTGCTAGTGCCTGCTTTGTTGAAAGAAAATATATCATCGTCTGAATCGTTTCCAAACAAACTTTGAACTGGTAATGCTTCATTCTTAGGAATATCATGTTTTGAACTTATCCCTATATGGGGATCTACTATTTCATTTGATTTTTCGATTTTTTCTTCTGTTTTACTGGATTCAATATCTCGATCTTTTAAAATTGGTTCTGGAACATGTTTAGATCCAAACAAATCATTGTCAAAATCAGCAGGTGGTGGTTCGTCAGTAAAAAGACCAAAATTTGCTGGTTGAGAAAATACATCCGGTTTCTCATCGGGAATAAGGTCATTCTTTTTGAAAAATAAAGCTTCATCTTCGGAATCATCGTCAAAAAGCGCGTTGACGTTTTTACTCTTCTTAGGTTCTTTTACTTTTTCGAAAATAGGCGGTTCGGTTACTATATCATCAAAACCTGGTACTTCTGGTGGTGTATCATTAGCTACATTTTCTATTTGTTCATCAAAAATAGGTATTTCTGCGTTTTCTGAAGTAAAATCTTTCTTCTGTTCATTGAACATTGGTGTTTCTTCAGCGATATCACCTATTGGTTCTTTCGTAGGCTCAAAAGGTGGTGGCTCAAAATCGTCGGATAGATGTCCGTCGAATATTGGCACTTCTGGTTTAGGTTTTAACGTCTCTTTTGCTTTGCTATCTTTGTCTGAATGAGTCACTTCCAATTGATCATTCGTTGTTATACCACTGGTTGTAATTTCTACATTTACATCGGAAGCTGTTTCATTTTCTAGAGAGTTCGGTTGGATTTCATCGAGTTTAGGTGCTTTTCTTTCGCCTACTATACTTTGTACATCATTATCGGTAACGTTAGTATTTTTTGTTATTTTATCTGCAGTAAATATATCTGTATTACTAGGTGTTGATTCAATGGAATTTGAACTATGTGCTTCAAATTCTATGGTATCGTTTTTGTTGTTACTGACATTATTGCTTTCAGTTCTTGTTTCAGAAGATTCTTCAACATTTTTAGGCAGTAAAGAATCAGTTTCAACTGGTATTTTTGTTATAGGCTCTATTTCTTCAGTAACAGGTTCGTTTTTGTTTTGTTCATGTTTGTTTACTGAAGTATCTTCTTTTTCAGGATCTACTTTGTTTTTATTTATGTTACTAAATAATTCATCTTCTTCATCATCATCAAAAAGCGAAGGACTTTGGAATATCTTTGTTTCTTCAGTTTTTAATTTAGATTTTGCTAAACTGTTTTCTATGTTACTATTAGGAGGTGACTTATTAAAATTGAATATTTCTTCGTCGCTGTCCGAATCGAAAATTGATATCGCTTTTGGTTTTTTAATATTTTCAACAACTTTATTGGTAGCTACTGGCTGTGCTGTTTTTGATATGGTTTGTTGAACTGGGGCTATATTTGATGAAATTTTTTCATTATTATTATCAGTTTTTTTATTTATACTTTCAATTTTACTATGAACAGTTGGGTGTGCTGTTTTTGGTGCAGTTTTCTCTTCTTGCTCCTTTTTATTTGTCTTAATTTCACTGAACAACTCATCATCACTATCAAACAGCTTCGATTTCATGCTTTGTGGCTTAGTATTTTGAATTATGGAAACATTTGTGTCCGATTTAGCAATATCAGTAAACAAATCATCGTCATCATCGAATAAAGATGGCTTATTCGTTTTCGGTGGGATTTTGATATCAGAACTAAAAATATCGTCAACATCATCAAAAATATTATCAGCAAATAGATCTTTCTTATGTTTTTTCTCAGTATTAACTATTGTTTTTTGTTCTTTTTTGTTATTCTTCGAACTTTTGTTACTAGCTTCGTTGCTTTTAGCAAATAGATTTTCAAAAATATCTTTTTCTGCTTTTCGGTTATCTATTTCGTCGATATTTTGACTTTCGGCCCCCGTATCTGTCTTTTTATTGTTTCTAGCAGGTATGTCACTTCCGGTTTCGTCGGAAGTGGCTGATTTTTTAATGTTACGTTTTAAAATGGCCGCGCCGATGGTGTCTGTGTCTTTGTTTGTTCCGAAAAGAGATATACCACCGATTGGTTTCTAAAAAATAAAAACAAAAGTTTTAAAAATAATAAATTACGTATTTAATTGTCTTTAAGAAAGATTATTTAGGTAACATACCTTCGTAATATTTTCTTCAATATTGTCCTTTAAAATGTTTTCCGGTTGCTCGACCGATTTCGATTCGGTTCGTTCTTTGATAAGCGGCTTTTGTTTCGATGTCGGTGGCTGAAATCATAAGTTTTGTTAATAGTTGACTACAAAACAAAACTAAACTTTAAAAAGGCAAAAATAATAAGCCGAAAACAAATTTCATGTCTCTGAGTAGGTATGTAACCTTACGTTCCCGCGTCGGGGGACGCGGAAACGTAACGTAGATTTTTAAAGTTTAGTTTTGTTTTAACTTGGAACATTTTTTAAGTCGGGGGTTTTTTAAATTTTTAATTTAAGTTTTTTATTTCACCCTTTTTATAACAGCGATTTTGATTAAACATGCATATTGTTGTATATTTGAAAGCATTCGGTTTTTATTTCCGAGTTTGACCCTACATTATACTTTGAATGGCTAAGCCGATTTTGATTAAACATGCATATTATTGTCACAAACGTCATGCTCTTTTATTTGATACCCCACTCGGGCATATTTGAAAACATTCGTTTTTTATTTCCGAGCTTCAACCAACATATATTATGAACGGCTGAACCGATTTTGATCAAACATAGCTAAGAACACTCGTAAAAGTCAACTATCAACCAAAAAAAACTACATTGAAATCGGTTCATCCGTTCGTGAGCTACGATGCCACAGACACACACAAACAGACAGACAGACACGTCAAACTTATAACACCCCTCTTTTTCCGTCGGGGGTTAAAAACAGGTTTAAATAGAACAATAATTATCAAATAGGTTGATTGTCAATTATTGGGTTCCATGTCAATTATTGGGTTCCATGACAATAATTATTAATTAGGTTGATTGTCAATAATTGGGTTTCTCAATAACTGGATTCCTCAATAATTGGGTTCGATGTCAATAATTATTATAAGTCGTTGGTCAATAATTGTGTTTTCTTACAAATCTCACCTCATCTCTGAAATAGGAAATGCTTTCATCATAAGGCACTCCGAACACATCTTCCCTCTCTGTCTTACCGAATAAATCATCGCTTATACCACTTTGAACCTTAAACATGAAAGAAAAACATTAAAGTGTAAATCTATACTAATACTAGCTGACACGGCAAACGTTGTTTTGCCTTATAAATTATAGATAGTAGCCGATTCTCAGACCTACTGAATACAAAAATAAAATTTCATAAAAATCGGAGGAGTACGGTAACTAACACTGTGACATGGACATTTTATATACAGGGTGTTTGGTGGAGGATTAGACAAACTTGGTGGGCGTGTAGGTGGACCTATTTGTAAAAAACAATTTGAAGGAAAAGATCCTAACTCTTCACAATTTTTTTTTATGATTATTTTTGTGATTTTCTATTTTTTTCCCAAATTTAACCTCTTTACCCCTACAACTTTTTTTTCTACATGTTTTCACTTAAACTTTTTATTTGATTTTAGTCCCAGATGTATCCTTGATCTATCTAGGTCAGACGGCAGTCGCTCCCGTAAAAGTCAAAATTTTGCCAAATCGAAATGGAAAGTCAAGAAAGAGTTAATGGCCACAGAGATAGGGCGCCGCCGCATAACGGCGCGCAGGAGTTTCGCCCGACTCCTGTGATAAGTGGACGAGGGCTACCGTGCCACGGGCGGGCACGGCCATAGACGTTAGCCCCAAAACACAAGTTGAAACTCCGCTTCGCAACTTGGAACATTGGCACGCTAACCGGACGCGCGAGGGAGCTAGCCGACGTACTTTCCAGACGGAAGGTGGCCGTGGCGTTCCTGCAGGAGACTCGATGGAAAGGCAGCAGATCCCGGCTCATTGGGAATGGCTACAAGCTGATCTACACGGGTGCACCTGGTGGAGAGAACGGGGTGGCTGTGGTGCTCGCTGGGGGGTTGCATGACGATATCTTGGAGGTGAATCGCTTTAGCGACCGACTTATGTGCGTGAAGGTGCTTATTGGGGGGGGTTCCTACTCACTTAGTAAGTGCTTACGCGCCACAGGTCGGTTGTAGCGACGCTGATAAGAGGTCGTTTTGGGATAAACTTGGCGAGGTCCTTGGGGCAATCCCGTTGTCACAGGGAATCGTTTCGGGTGGTGACCTAAACGGTCATGTGGGTGAGATGGGGGTGGAATTTGAACGTGTTCATGGAGGCTTCGGGTATGGCAGTCGGAATGCGGAAGGGGAAGAAATTCTGCGTACGTGTGCCACTGCCGACCTGGCACTCGTGAACACATATTTCAAAAAGAAGCCCGACCACTTGATCACCTACAGGAGCGGGGGGCGCGCTACCCAAATCGATTTTCTAATCACTAGGAGACACCATATCGGCAACGTGGCCAACTGCAAAGTCATACCCGGTGAGAGTCTCACTGCCCAACACCGTATCCTTGTCATGGATCTCTGTGTAAAGACCAAAGAAAAACGACCGGAACCATGTCAGCGCTGAATCAGATGGTGGATGCTTGATGAAGTCAAGTCCCAGATGCTCGCCTCAGCAATCGGCGACAAATGTGCTAATGCTGAAGGCGATTCGGTACAGGAACACTGGGACAGGATTCAGGTGTCTATCGCTGATTCGGCGCGGTCGGTCCTCGGTATGTCTAAGGGTGGACGCAAGTGTGACAAGGAAACTTGGTGGTGGAACGACACAGTCCAGAGGGAGACTAGGGTGAAGAAAGCCCTCTTTAAAAAGTGGCAAGCGTCCAACTCTCCTGAAGATCGCGACGCGTACAGGTCTGCCAAACGTGCCACAAAGAGAGCAGTAGCCAGAGCCAGACGGGACCACTTACAGCCATTGTACGATAAGTTGGAAACGTCTGAGGGGCAGAAGCTTATTTATAAGTTGGCACGTTCTAGGATCAAAGCGGCACAGGATATATCCAAGTGCCGCTGTGTAAAAGATCATAATGGTAACCTGCTATGCGAGGACCTCGCGGTGAAGGAGAGGTGGCGCTCTTATTTCCACGAACTGCTCAATAAGCAGTATAAAGAGGTGCAGCCACCGGAACTCCCTCCTAATCTAGGACTAGTGCCACTGATAACGCCTGAGGAGGTGCGCAAGGCTCTTCGCTGCATGAAGAATCGGAAAGCTGTCGGCGCCGATGGAGTCCCCATCGAAGTATGGAAGGCTATGGGTTCTCGTGGTGTGGGCATCTTAACCAAACTTTTTAACCGCATACTCGAGACCGGCAGAATCCCCGCCCAATGGAGACTGAGTGTTATCACTCCAGTGTTCAAGGGCAAGGGATCTGTGCAGGAGTGTGGAAGTTATCGTGGTATAAAGGTCATGTCCCACACCATGAAGCTCTACGAGCGTATAGTTGACTGTCGGATCCGGCAGGAGTGCACTGTCTCGGAGGGCCAGTATGGTTTCCGCCCCGGTCATGGTACCATGGACCCTGTTTTCGCCCTAAGGATCGTTATGGAGAAATACAGAACGAAGAATACGCCTCTGCATTTTCTGTTCCTGGACTTGCAGAAGGACTGTGTTCCTCGCGTGATGATCTGGTGGGCGCTGCGGTCCAAAGGGGTGCCCGAAACTTATATTGGAACCATCAGGGACATGTACCGAAATTCCGATTCAGTGGTGCGAACTGCTGTTGGTGACACTAAATCTTTCCCCATTACAGTCGGAGTCCACCAAGGATCCGTCTTAAGTCCGTTTCTGTTTAGCGTAATACTGGACGTACTGTCCGTAGTCATCCGAGACGCACACGAGCCCCCGTGGATGCTCATGTATGCTGATGATATTGCGCTAGCGGACTCGGATAAGGGACGGCTTGGAAGGCGTGTAAATTCGTGGAAAGAGTCACTTGAGAACGGCGGTTTGCAACTCAACGTAGCGAAGACCGAATACTTGGCTAGCAATACCACAGATCCCACACCTGTCTGCGTAGACGGTCACATGGTCGAGCGGACAGACCAGTTTAAGCACTTGGGATCTGTGCTTCACGAGTCCGGCGACATCGATTGCGACGTCAAGTCCCGCATTTCGGCAGCTTGGGCCAAGTGGCGAGAGGTAACTGGTGTCATCTGTGACCCGAAAATGCCGGTTAAACTGAAGGGGCAGGTCTATAAAACGATCATTAGACCTGTCCTTTTGTATGGTAGTGAGGCGTGGCCATTGCTTGAGCGACATAAGCAGGAGCTGCGTGTCACGGAGATGAAGATGCTGCGCTGGATGTGTGGAGTGACGCGAAAAGACCGCGTCAGAAACTCCCGCATCAGGGGCAGCCTTCATGTCCGAGACATTGCAGACAAACTGCAAGAATGCCGCTTACGGTGGTACGGCCACGT
The DNA here is from genome assembly GCA_958496205.1 of Idaea biselata. Classification (NCBI taxonomy): domain Eukaryota; kingdom Metazoa; phylum Arthropoda; class Insecta; order Lepidoptera; family Geometridae; genus Idaea; species Idaea biselata. The sequence goes on from OY292406.1 coordinate 6,885,054, forward strand.
TCTACGGAAACCGGCTAGTTACGTGGGAAACAAGTGTCTTGCTATGGCGCCTCCGCCCGGCCGCGGCAGATTGGGAAGACCCAAGAAGTGCTGTCTTGACGTTGTAAGATCGGATATGCGTGCTAATGGCCTCACTACACGGGATGCCGAAGATCGTGCGAAGTGGAGACGTAAAAGTAGGAAAGCGGACCCCGGGCTCTCGAGAGAGATGCAACCGGGAACAACGCTCGGATGATGAATGAATGATGTATCCTTGATCTATCAAAGGCATTATTATTCCAAAATAATGAGAAAATAATTAGTTATGGGCTCTCAAAGTTAAGAAAATGTTGTCCGAAAGGTCAACTAAACATCGTTTTAAAAAAAAAACTAATAGTGATCGAGGAGTTCAAATACTCTTAAAAATTTCTCTTGAAATCCCTTATTACAACGGTGTACTACATGTAGCATAAAAATCTACCATCATGTCAAAAACAAGGTTTATGGGGAAAATGGAGTGAAAATTCAAAGGAAAAATTACACATTTTAATTTTTTTTAATTACGAATTTTGTTCAAATACATCTCCCATAGTTCCAATACATAATGTGCGCGACAGGTAGAGCCCATGAAATGGGGCCAAGTCATCTAACCACGAGTTTGTGAACTCTCTAGTTGGGAACGCTCTGTCTAGGAACTCTCTATTATTTTATGGTCTCTACCTGTTGCGCACATTATGTATTGGAAATAGGGGAGATGTTTTTGAACAAAATTCGTAAAAAAAAAAATTAAAATGTGTAATTTTTCCTTTTAATTTTCACTCCATTTTCCCCATAAGCCTTGTTTTTGACAAGTTGGTAGATTTTTATGCTACATGTAGTACACCATTGTAATAAGGGATGCCAAGAAAAGTTTTTAAGAGTAGTTTAACTCCTCGATCACTATTAGTTTTTTTTTTAAAACGATGTTTAGTTGACCTTTCTGACAACATTTTTTTATTTTCTTAACTTTGAGAGCCCATATTTAATTATTTACTCATTATTTTGGATTAACAATGCCTTCAATAGATCAAGGATACATCTGGGACTAAAATCAAATAAAAAGTTTAAGTGACAACATGTACAAAAAAAAGTTGTAGGGGTAAAGAGGTAAAATTTGGGAAAAAATTAGAAAATCACAAAAATAATCATATTTTTTTTTGTGAAGAGTTAGGTATTTTTCTTCAAATTGTATTTTAGAAATATGTCCACCTACACGCCCACCAAGTTTGTCTAACCCTCCACCAAACACCCTGTATTAGAAGATTATAAAGAGGTAAGACGTATGTATGTATGTAGAGGGTTCGTATAGATATATAGATGCTTGTTTCCGATTCTGGGTGTTTTCTATATGTATCATATAAGTATTTAAAAATAAAATAAACGTGTGGCACTCGGGGACTGCCGCGGTAAAGCTATTGCATAGCATTCTTTATCAACTTATGCAATTATAATTATTTAGTTATTTTGTACCATGTTGCCATGGTTACATGGTAGGCGGAGTTTTATTTTCGTTACGGAATTTCTTGATTCGGTAAAAAGTATTGTATGATACTTTTATAGAATATCTGCTGTCTAGTACCCATAGTACAAGCCTCGTTACTTAGTTTGGGACAACATACTTTATTTATTTACTTATTAACCTCATCAAAACACACTGTATACCTATTAGAGATGGCCCGACTAGTCGCCGACTAGTCGGCAGTTCAACCGACTAGTCGGCAGGTGCCGACTAGTCGGCAAATTATGCCGACTAGTCGTCATCTAACTAACAATTATGCAATAAAACCAATATTTAATTGAATTAATAGTACAGTAAGAAGGTGGATAGCCAGAAAAACGTATATAAAAACACGTCATAGCCTACATACATCATCTTAACATCAAACATCTAAAATGTCATAACTATGCCTCAGCTCCATGAATATCTTTTACCCAACTTTTATTTTTATTTCAACATTTTTTGGAAGTTTGTTACAGCTTTCGAAGTGCAAATTTATCCAAAAATAACAACAATCGCCGAGTGGTCATGATTAACCCAAATATCTAGGAATTATAATGATCTGCATTGCCGACTAGTCGGCCGACTAGTCGGCAATTTTGGAACCGACTAGTCGGCTAGTCTGCTAGTCGGCAGAACCCCTAGTCGGCCCATCTCTAGTATCTATGCATTATTTACTACCGTCAACAACACACTGTATGCAGTAGATCACTCAATAACTTACCTTAACGCCTTGGTTATAAGGTATAGTCTTGTTTATTTCTGCGAATATGTCCTCTTGGCTTGAAGACGACGAATATTGCCGCGAGTCGAGAGGGGGAGGCTCGTCGGGGAATACTCTACCTAAATACCAGACAAACTGTCAGTAATTGGGTTTGTGGGCAATAATTGGGTTCGTGGACAATAATTGGGTTCGTGGGCAATAATTGGGTTCTTGGGCAAAAATTGGGTTTGTGGACAAATTTTGGGTACATGAGCAATAATTAGGTTCATGGGAAATAACTGGGTTTGTAGACTATAATTGGGTTCATGGGAAATAACTGGGTTTGTAGACTATAATTGGGTACATGGGAAATAACTGGGTTTGTGGACAATTATTGGGTTCATGGACAATAACTGGGTTTGTGGACAATAACTGGGTTTATAGACAATAACTGGGTTTGTGGACAATAACTGGGTTTATAGACAATAACTGGGTTTGTGGACAATAACTGGGGTTGTGAACAATAATTGGGTTCGTGGGCAATAATTGGGTTCGTGGACAATAATTCGGAACACTTCTTAAACTAACACGATTTCCGTCAAATCCATAGTTATTTACAGCACGATCTAGACCAGTAGTTCTAATATTAATAATATTGATAATTGGGTTTACTGTCAATAATTGGGTTCTTTTCAAAATTGGTTTTATTGACAATAATTGGGTTTACAATCAACAATTGGGTTCATTATCAACAACTGGGTACATTATCAATAACTGGGTTCATTATCAATAACTCCTTAATACAACAAACGTCCAATATACTCACTGGGCAGCGGCTGTGTCGGTCTGTACACGGCGGGAGGCGCGTCGGTGTACGGCGCAGCGGGCGGAGTCGCGGGACGCTCTATTAGCTAGAATACGCAATCTATTACTATTATAAAGCGGAAGAGTTTGTTTGATTGTTTGTTTGTTTGTTTGAACGCGCTAATCTCTGGAACCGCTGGTCCAATTAGAAAAAATATTAAATTATATAGCTGCGTCCCGCGGTTTCACCCGCATAAGTCCCGATCCCGTGGGAATATCGGGATTAAAAGTAGCCTATAGCCTTTCTCAATAAATGGACTATCCAACACCGAAATAATTTTTCAAATCGGACCAAACGTTCAAACAAACAAACTCTTCCGCTTTATAATAATAGATAGATAGATAGATATAAGATAATAGAGAAGAAGATAGAAGATACGTAATTTTAGTGATTTTCAAGTGGTGTCTGTGTGTACCAAATTCCTTACCGGTTGTGTTCTAGCCATGACATTGGCAATGTTAGCCGCAATCTCGGCTGCGGTCGGCGGCGGTCTGCGGTCCAGACCGCGGTCCGGGGTGCGGTCTGGACCGCGGTCTGGTGTGCGGTCTAGACCGCGGTCGGGTTCGTGATCTCGATACGAATGGAGAGAACTACTTTCTGATATCTGTAACAGTGTTATAGTTGAACTTTGAGAAAGGTTTTTATGGAACCCCCGATGGAAAAAGAGGGGTAAAGTAAATATTTATTGTTTCGCAGCGACAAAGGTTCTTATAAATAATAGCTGCGTCCCGCGGTTTCCCCCGCGTAAGTCCCGATCCCGTGAGAATATCGGGATCAAAAGTAGCCTATGTTACTCAGGGTGAATGTAGCTTTCTTTAGGTGAAAAGTTTTTCGTAAGTGGTGTGTGTGTGCGTCTGTACTGGACCGATTTCAAAAATTCTTTCACCATTAGAAAGCAACATTCACCCTGAGTAACATAGGCTACATTTGAACCCGATATTCCCACGGGATCGGAACTAACGCGGGTGAAACCGCAGGGCGCAGATAGGGTGCGCTCCATAAAGGTAATACGTCACCATGACAACACGGTGCTCTCTTTAAGGTAAAGCAGCGTACTACTTTAGTAAAGGGCATTGCGTGACTGGGATAGCGCTAGTCAATTTCACAATTCGCTAGCGCTATCCCTGTCACGCAATGCTGAAAATTGATGGAGAGGTAGCTTTGAAACAGGACATAGGATACTTTTGATCCCGTAAATCCCACGGGATCAGGAATTATCTATACTAATATTATAAAGAGGTAACGTTGGTAACATGTATGTATGTATATTGGGGGTAATCTCCGAAACTACTGGACCGATTTCAATCATTAATATAAGCCCTCGATATCTATAGGCCAAGCTGCAGGGAAATCACCTCTTACGTAGCCTTGCAAAAGGTGGTGTAACAAATTTTATGATTTTATGTTATTTAGCTAAGTTAGCTTGACATAAATTCAATTTCTTCACCTTGAGGCACGACGGGGTATGTCCGATATTTTGCTAATATTACGTTTTTTGCACATAGTGCCTCGATAGTAAGTGATATGACAAAAGTGTCTAAGACCAGTATGTAGAAGTTAAAAACTCTTACATTCTGTTCATACATGTCAATTCTGTAAGTCTTACAGGTAAAAAGTTACAATCAAAAAAAGAAAAAAACAACATTATATAAAATCAGTATAGATTTATACGACAATTATTTTTTAATCGTTTCCATAATAAGCAATAACAAATTATTTGTGGTGGCCGCCTACAATAGGGCGCTAGTAGTACGACACGGTGTCCTATATGGCGCATTTAACATTTTTCTTCTTTTGATTGTAACTTTTTACCTGTAAGACTTACAGAATTGACATGTATGGACAGAATGTAAAAGTTTTTGACTTCTACATACTGTTCTTAGACACTTTTGTCACACGACTTATTATCGAGACACCATGTACAAAAAGCATATTAAACTCAAAATATCGGATATACCCCGTCGTGCCCCAAGGTCAAGAAATTTAATTTATATCAAGCTAACTTAGCTAAATAACATAAAATCATAAAATTTGTTACACCACCTTTTGTAATGTGATTTCCCTGAAGCTTGGCGTACTAAGAATAAGAAATATTATTATAGCTATAACTGTATACATTGGAGGTCTTAAAATAGAAATAGTTTCAACAGTTTACTCATTTCGAGCATGCAATAGGGTGAGGTGACAGTGGGACCTTCAAATACAATTTTAATCTAAAGTCGAACCTATAGTCGAACAATATTTATTTTACCTTTCGTCGTTATCGAAAAATTCTGTAAGATTATAAAATACCTTAGAGAGGTCCGACTTACCGTATTATCATTATGTAAGTCCGTCGGTAAGTCCTCGACTTCAGAGTCTGAATATTCGACGTCGCTTTGTTCTTTCGATAGTACAGAGTCCGTGTCGCTTGTTTCTATTATTAGACCTGAAAATTTAACAATACAATCATCATCATCATCATACTTAATAAAACGCAAGTGTAACTAACTCACTGACTGACTGACTGAATGATGGACAACGTACAGGCTAAACGGCTAGGTGTAGAGACTTGAAATTTGGAACATAGGTTCTTTAGGGGTTGAAAGTGAGCACTAAGAACCGATTTTTGAAAATTCCACCCCTAAGGGAGTAAAAATGGGGAAAAACGTTTGTATATGCAACTTCGTAATGGCTTGACCTAGAAACTTGAAATTTAACATAGAGATTGATATGAGGTGGTAAGTGAATCACCAAAAGTTTTTTTTCCAAAATTCAACCCCTAAGAGTGTTTAATTGGGGATGAAAGTTTCTATGGGAATTGATCCAAAGAGATTTTGTTACTGTTTTCGGGGGCACTATCCGAAACCCGACGGGTTTCGGGTTCCCATCTTGTACTTAAAAAAACGCAAGTGTAACTAACTCACTGAATGACTGACTGACTGACTGCATGATGGACAACGTACAGGCTAAACGGCTGGGTGTATAGACTTGAAATTTCTAACATAGGTTCTTTAGGGGTTGAAAGTGAGCACTAAGAACCGATTTTCGGAAATTCCACCCCTAAGGGGGTAAAAATGGGGAAAAACGTTTGTATGCAACTTCGTAACGGCTTGACCTAGAAACTTGAAATTTGACATAGAGATTGATATGGGGTATTAAGTGAATCTCAATTTTTTTTTTCCAAAATTCAACCCCTAAGAGTGTTAAATTGGGGATGAAAGTTTCTATGGGAATTGATTCAAAGAGATTTTGTTACTGTTTTCGGGGGTACTATCCGAAGCCCGACGGGTTTCGGGTTCCCATCTTGTAAATAAAATAAACGTGTGGCACTCGGGGACTGCCGCGGTAAAGCTATTGCATAGCACTTTTTATCAACTTATGCAATTATAATTATTTATTTATTTTGTACCACGTTGCCATGGTAGGCGGAGTGGGGGATGTTGGGATTTTTTCGTTACGAAATTTCTCCATTCAAAGCTCAAAGCCCGCGATAAAAGCTGTGCAATAGCTTAAAAACAATGGCAGACCCTTAGATGAAAACAAAAAGCAGCAGAAACGTTACCTAGTCTCGGAAAATAAGACGATAAAACTGCGTCTAGCTGACGCACTAGCCTCAGTCGTATGTCGAACCGTTGCCGCGTGAGCACGTGCTGTCACGCTGCGATTATCTTTTTGAAATCCATAAGAATGTCTTTATGGTTATTTACAAATGCCTGAATCATTCTTAAAGACAAATGTTTTTAAATACAATAATTTTATGAAAATGCAGGTAGGTGTTTCTAGTTAATTTTTCGAATACGCAATTTAGAATATACCGTATCTACTATTTTGTTTTCATCTAAGGGCAGATCCCCTTACTTCATTTTATTTTACTAAAACTAAATTGTTACACACATCAAAAGTAAAATGTCCTTGCATACTTCTGAACACATTATAGAAAAGATTACTCGGTGGTTAAAAGATATGGGGATTTCAATTTTTGTTTTTTTTCTAGAAAAAACCTGAAAAAGCTTGATTATTGATTGATAATTAAATTAATTAATTAATAATTGACCATACCTACGGGTAGGGAACCATACAAAGGGGTTATTACCTGCATGCCATTTGTCCCTCCATTGTTGTGAGCCAATTATATACGGCAGAGGTCGGTGCGAATATACGTCTTTTGGTTTTAACACGACACTGAAAATTATAGAACAAATTCATAAATATAAAACTACTAGCTGACCCGACAGACGTTGTCCTGTCGTTTAGTATAAAAAAATAAAATTCATCAAAATCGGTTTAGCATTTTTTTCTTTCATAAGAACCTTCTCCTGACAATAGCAAACACAACAAAAAAAGAATTATCGAAATCGGTCCAGCCGTTCACGCGTGATGTCGTGACAACGGAAAACTTTTCATTTTTATATATAAAAGAAGAAGATAGATAAGCGTCCCCGTTTCACCCGTGTAAGTCCCGATCCTGTGGGAATATCAGGATCAAAAGTATGTTACTCCTCGATTAATGTAGTTTTCTATTGGTGAAAGAATTTTTGAAATCGGTCCAGTAGTTTTTGAGTTAATTCCAAACATACTAACGCCCACAGACACACACATAACATCATTTCCAAGAATTTTGCACTAAAATAACTTATAATCCTTCTAGGATAATCCATAAGGATTATGAGTGTATAAACACTAAAGTTATCTTATAATCATTTCTAAACAAATTGCATTTTGCACTAAAATTAACTTTTAATCCTCATAAGGATAATCCTTATGCACTTAAATTATCTTATAGTCCCTTTAATCCTTAGATGAAAACAAAATTAGTGGATACGGTATATTCTAACATTGCGTATTCGAAAAATGAGCTAGAAACACCTACATGCATTTTCATAAACTTATTGTATTTGAAAACATTTGTCTTTAATAATGATTCAGACATTTGTAAATAAGCAAAAAGGTATTATAATGGATGTCAAAAAAATAATTGCAGTGTGACAGCACGTGCTCACGCGGCAACGGTTCGACATACGACTGAGGCTAGTGCGTCAGCTAGACGCAGTTTTAACGTCTCATTTTCCGAGACTACGTACCGTATCTTTAGTTTTTTGTTTTAATCTAAGCTTTAATCTAACAATTTTGCATTAAAATAGAAATGCCATCTTCATTCCCTCACCTGATCTCTAGGTCGCTATCAGAATCACTATCATCGATAATTTCAGCGGTTTCATGTGTCGCTTCCAGTATTGCTAAACCGTTTTTGAGAATACTTAGTTCGTCTAGTGCTTTTGCTTTTGGTTGTTCCTGCAAAAAAGAAAATATAACTATTGAACGGTTAAGGAATTAGGAATATCACGTTTATTGTATGGGAATTTATTATTTGTTTTATTTTATTTTTTAGTATTTGTTATTATAGCGGATACACAGATACATTTTCTGTGAAAATTTTAACTGTCTAGCTATCACGGTTCATGAGATACAGCCTGGTGACTGACGGACAGACAGCGAAGTAATAGGGTCCCGTTTTTACCCTTTGGGTACGGAACCCTAAAGAGTGACGCAATTTCGGTGATTTTCACATACCTACTGTCATTTAGCTTATTGTAGGGTCATGAAAGAAACCTGCATGGGATAAATGAAAGATGAATGAGTTTTATTTCGATCGCCATTTGTTTTTATTATACTTAATCGTCTTTGTTAATTTCGATCGTCTTTTGTTTATATGTTGATCGTCTTTTGTTTTAATTTCGATGAAGCGAAGTAACTTCTTACGGTACTGTTCTGAACAGGTTACATAATATTCTTACATAATATTTAAATCTCGAAAAATAAAATACTAACAAACTATTAAAACATCAAAAATTAAAACATCGGAATTTAAAATGGATAGGTGTAAGTAAGTAAACTATGAAAGTATAGTTTTATTACCTTGTTTGTGTGGGTTGGTGTCGTGAAGTCGGCGTCGTCTTCGTAAACTCTGCTCTCTATGAATTGACGGTTGCTTAGTGACATGAACCTACAATATGTAATTGCATTGATTACATACATTTCATAGATAGATTTAGACATGAGAGCGGTGTTGGTCTAGTGGTAGATTCACCAACTTTCATTCCGAGAGTCGTGGGTTCGAATCCAGGCCGACTGCGCACCAATGTCTTTTTCTTTAAGAAAAAGTTATGTGCGCTAATAACATCGCTCTTACGGTGAAGGAAAACATCGCGAGGAAACCGACATGTCCTAGGACTCACCACGGTCCGAAGGCATGGGATATTCGCCAATCAGAAGTGGGATCCCGTGGCGTCTTACTGCTTACTGCCCTCTAAGAAATCACGTACAATGGCCCAACTGTGGGGCTAAGTGCGGAAAAAGGCCCAGCCAAACATTACTAGATTTAGACATGTAATTACACAATTGGGTTCGGAACTCTAAAATGAACACTGGACGACGCGGACGACGCGCGTTCCACTTATCTTTACCTCTGACGCCAGTTTATCATTAGATGACGTTAGTGGTAAAATTAAATCGCGCTTACGTTGCGTTTTACCGTGAAAAAATTACATTTGTGTGGACCCTTTAAATATTTGTTTTATTTTGTTGTAATATTATGGTTACAGGAATACATCTTCCGTGTAAATTTTAACTGTCTAGCTATCACGGTTTATGAGATACAGTCTAGTGACAGACGGACAGACAGCAAAGTTTCAGTAATAGGGTCCCTAAAAAAAGAATTATCGAAATGGGACTACATATACCAGAGTACAATATATGGGTTGAATTGAGAACCTCCTCCTTTTTTGAAGTCGGTCAAAACAAAACATGTTTTCTTCTTACTTATTGTTAACATTTTGCAAGTCGATGCTAGCTCCATCTAGCGAGGATGTCATCTCATCTAACTTTGTGTTCACTTCTTGACATTTTGACAGGATTTTCTGAAAAATTGTTTGTCAAGATGAATGCATTGTACTTAGGGCATGAATCCCGGGATCCCGGGATATCGTAATCCCGGGATCTCGGACGCAAAAGTTCGATATTATAATCCCGGGATTGAGTGATCCGATATCGAGATTTGAGCAATTTACTATTTGGGTATAAATTAAGGTTTTTAGCTATATTTTTCCTCATGGAATGATTGAATGGAACTATTAAAATTAAACCCAAATTAGTCTACCCCTGAGGAAGAGATCTGTAAAAATTTAGAAGCGTAGGGAATTGGTAAAATGTTTAAAACAATGACGTGATTCATTGCAATTTTTAAGACAAGTATTTTTTATACAAGCTCGCATGCAAAATTTTTCTGCTAACATCATTTTAGTGGTGCGCCTAGAATTTGGCGCGAAAGTTTAGACACTTTCGGGTTTAGGCTATTTGTCCGCCATATTTCCAAAATGATGGGGTGGACGGCCCTCGGGGTAACTTATTTACGTAATGAAACCACTAGAGTCTTAAATATATTAAATATTTTATATTTAACACATTTTTATTGAATTAAATTCGCTTTTTTAACGATATCTAAATCCCAGTATCAATCCCGGGATCCCGGGATTGAGCTCTTAATATCAATATCGCCCCGGGATTGAAAACCTTTCGATATTGCATGCCCTATGTACTCCTTATACCTCACCTGGTCAGATAAAACCTACTAACTTAACTTAAAGACTAGTCCCGCGGTTTCACCCGCGTAAGTCCCGATCCTGTGGGAATATCGGGATCAAAAGCAGCCTATGTTACTCAGGGTGAATGTAGCTTTCTAATGGAGAAACAATTTTTGAAATTATAAGAAATGTAAATCCTTTATTGGCTGTAAGATTAATTATATTTTTTTTGTATTTACTAGCATTAAGAGCTGTGGATTTTGTTAAATAAATAAATAAGTAAAAAATAAGAAACAGTAGATGAGAAGAGCAAACATGCTCAGACTTCTAACTAACGGCTAACTAACTAACTAAGGCTTTATGATAATTTGAGTGTGTATTAGACCTTTAGGGTTAGTCGATAGGTCCCACCCTGATTTTGTAGCGATCCAACTCAGATTAAATTAAGTTTGACATTAGAAAACTAGTGGCATGAATTTTATAGTAATTTTCACAACAATGAAATGAAATGAAATATGTTTATTCCAGATTTACACCATAGAACCTATTTAAAATAAAAGAATAAATTAAAAACAAATGAAAAATTAAAGTTATGTGAAAAATTTAAGTGACAAAATGAAGTAAGTAAACAAATTGACGACCTCTGTGGCGCGTCGTGCGAGAGCGCGACTGCATGCAGGAGGTTGCGGGTTCGATTCCCGCCGGGTGCAAGTATTTATGCTTAAAAATAAATATTTGTGTCTGGTCTGGGTGTCCTTCTATGCATAATATGTATGTATTTACAAAAGAAAAATAAATATAAGTATTATATCCGTTGTCTAGTCACCGTAACACAAGCTTAGTCGCTTACCACGGGGCTAGATGGCGCTGTGTGTTGTTCACAGAATTTATTTTATTTATTTATTTATTTTAAATAAGTTAAGAATATTGCTGAGATGAGACACAGCAGTACTATTCATAAAAGAGCAGTATTGGTCTAGTGGTAGATACCGCGACTTTCATTCCGAAGGTCGACACCAATGTCTTTTTCTTTAAGAAAAATTTAAGTGCGCTATTAACATCGCTCTTACGGTGAAGGAAAACATCGTGAGGAAACCGACATGTCCTAGGATAAACCACGGTCCAAAGGCATGGGATATTCGCCAATGCGGGGTAGGCTCCCGTGGCGTCTTAAGCCCTCTAAGAAATCACGTACAATGGCCCAATTGTGAGGCTAAGTGCGGAAAAGGCTCAGTTTATGAATAGTACTGCTGTGAGACTACTTTTGACTCTAAAATGCATGCGATGGTCAAAATCCTTGTAACATGTACACATGACATGATTTACCTGATGGATGTTCTGTAATAGTGTAAGCATTGACTCGTCTCCGGCCAGCGACCACGACGTAGAGAGTCTCCGGAGAGAGTCCGTACTTGTACCCTCCATGGTGACACATCAGCTCCTTGCGACATTAAAATTAAATTAAATGTAAGTTCTACTTTTATTTACCAGAAACTTAATTAACACAATGTAAGGATTCACTACAGCCTCTACACTAGACTAAGTCTGTCTTAATAATTAATAACTAATTAATAATCATTAATAACATAATATGTTTTCCCCCTGTTTTTGCGATGTTGGTTTGAATACACGACGGGAATAAAATCGAAAATTGAGTCTAATTTTATTTTAATAAGATTATCTTAAATTATGAACAATTGCTGTTATCTTGTTTTACGCACTACATCCTTGAAATATAAATTGGAATTTAGGCTTGGACGCCTGCACTACAGTTAAAAACGCCTACCTACTTTCTAACTAATTGAAGAAAAATAAGTTATAACTTGAACTTTTTACGACTCAAAAAAGACACTTTTGTATGTATTTTGAAACATGTTTGTTAGTAAATAAGGGCATCAGTTAGAGGTTTCCAGTTCTAAGCACGATTTGACGTCAAAATGTTGTAATAATAACTTAAAATTAATATTATAGGAAGGCGAAACTATTACGAATTATCATACAAATTGTAACAACATTTTTACATTGTAACTTACAGATTTCGTTCAGAGTAGTCAATTTGACATCACTTTTAACATGCTTTATTCCAACATTAAGAGTTATTTATACTATTTTTGCAGTATTTTCACGTTTTTTTAGCGAATATTTCACAAATACGATGTGTCGTCCGCAAACCAACAATATTATTGTTTTGTTTGACATTGACAGTCGAAAAAAACATGCCACATTAGCTAGTAATGTGATTGAAATTATGATTTTAGTCGATTTTTCAGACCGATTTTTAGCTTTTTTTCTCTAAAATAAGGTTTTGATTATTTGTGCATATAGCCAAAGTCAAACAAAATAGAAGGAAGTTTTCACAAATACGGCTAAAAAGTTTCTTCTTCAGGCTTCGTGCCAAGTCATTTTGTATGTTTTCAAACTTCTTTGCCAAACAAACTCCTTGCAGAGACATAGGTTAACCTTCATTAATGGGGTGCCACGCGCAAAGCAGGAAAGCTACCGCGGTTCTTCCGTCGGAATCGGGATCGGATTCATTTGACAGTTGACAGCCGAATTTCGAACCGCGAAAATTTCAAATCGGCGCGTCGATTACTCATATCGATGCCGAAGCCAAATTGAATGAATGCAACACAGACAGGATTGAATTGAATAGAAGATTTTGAAAGAAAATCTTCAATTCGACGGCTGACGGCCATGGATGCGCGGTTTTAAAATTGAAAACTCCGCTGTCTGAGATGTCAAACTACTGCGTCGGGATCGAGTTGCTGTCAACGGAAGAACCGCGGTAGCTTTCCTGGAAAGCTACCGCGGTTCTTTCCTGGAAAGCTACCGCGGTTCTTCCGATTCCGACGGAAGAACCGCGGTAGCTTTCCAGGGTCAACTGTCATTTTGACAGCCATTCGACTGTAGTTGAAAGCGACGATACATCCGCGGTAGCCTCGCTGTTTGCAGAGGCGCTGGCATCGGATGATCTTTTTTTTTTTTTATTCGATGATGGTCCTCCACCTCAGAACAATTCCTCCACCAATGGAAACGCCGAGTTTTTTTTTTATTCTTTCGGTCTCAGACCGATATGGCCAATTTGGCGCCGAGAGTTTTTTTTATTTTTATTTTTATTTATCTCGGTCTGGGACCGATATAGCCAATTTGGAATAGCCAGGGTCAAGTTTTAGAATATTTCAAGTTTCTTCTTAACTAAAGTTTTGTTTGGCGTCGTACATCTTGTACATCTTGCCAGTATCAAGTATTTTGCATGAAATTAGCCCGATCGGGCCCATAGTTTCAAGTCAGGGGCTATGGTAAAGCGGTGGCAACTTTACTATAACCTTCAAGGAGCTTCGGCGCGAAACAACGGAAAGTCCATGTTTAACACTCAATTTTGTTTTCACTACACTTGTGCACATTCACGAAACTAAATTGAATAAGATTCCACCAAAATTACACAATTTAACCGAGTTTACAACATAGTTTAACGAAAATAAAATTGGAGCACGACATGTTGTCTCCGCTTTCCCGCCGAAAGTCCCGCCGAGAGTTGTAAAAAACACATGTTTGACAGTTCATAATTCAAACTTATGATTAATCGACTCGCGCCCTCTGCCGGGATAAAAAGTTAGTGTTCCTCCCTGATTTATTTGAGAAAAATTATTGACAAATATGAAGAGCCAGGATGGCCTTGGATGGCCTTCATCAGAACTCATACAGTAGAACTAAGTAGGTAGATGGGCGCGGGATATAAAATAATGGTGTCCATTTACAATCATCGTAGTTTTATTAACAATTGCTGTCTATATTCACAAAATAACTATTACATCGCTTAATTTATAATGGTTACTAAGTAGGAATCAACTCAATTATGTTAGGAAAGACGTGATGGCGGAAATACAAAGCGATTCGTCAAGTGCGTGGTGCACGGTCTCCGTCTCCATCACAGAATGATAAGATGGCAGCCCCGAACAACCATCGACGATGACGCTTCGCTAGGTTGACTGATGACTGTGACAGTCCATCAACCTGATGCTTTACATCGGCGGCGCCGTCACGGCCGGACTGACTTTCGACCGTCCTCGGGCGATTTATCTGAAACAGCAATCTATGATCAATGCACAATCCGCTCGTTCATCCTGACTACCTTTAACATCTTCATATTTATCAGCGCAAAATCAGTACCAATTACTTAATGACTTGGACTAATCAATGTATCGCTTCGATCAACCCCTTGGGGTATGATCCAGATGATACTTGATTTTCACCAGTCAACAACAACCACATTATGTCTAGACAAGTCAACCATGAGAATGGTCTGACCCGGACTACCTATTTTAGTCTCATCAACCACGACTATCAACATTTCGGAAAAGCCAGCGACGAGTATCCAACTCGGACGACATATCTCGTCTGATCAGAACCACCCACGAGACAAACCAACCTTCAGGTATGGCTTGCACGACACATTTCGTCCACAGAGACAAGCCACCCCTCCAGATGTGGTTTGGACGACACGTTTCGTCCACAGAGACAAGCCAGCCCTCTAGGTCTAACTTGGACGACGCATTTCGTCTACAGAGACAAGCGAACCCCCAAGGTCTGGATTGGACGACACATTTCGTCTAGCTACTACACTACACATGATTGCCAATAAACGTCTGTATTTATCTTTGCTCTGAATTTGCTTAGTACATTGTAGATACGTTATACCCGAGTTAGTTGCGATAGCTCTCTTTCACTAGGGAACATGAAGATCCACTATCAAATAAAATGGGGCAGACTCACCGGGATATGTTTCCAAATGCCTGTGGAAGGGCGGTGCTAACAATGATTTACGTCCTTGACTGTAGCTTACAACCATTTCTCCTCTCCGGGCAGTTAGTTGCCACATGCCCTTTTTGTCCACACGCGTAGCAGGTCACAGAGGACACGTTCTTCAACGCGCGTAATGAACTCGGCGGATTTTCTTGAAACTTAAATCCGGAATCTTCTCGACGTTTTTGACATTCGTTTTTCAGCATCCAGTTTGGTTGTTTGGCCCTCGTTTTGGGCTGGATTCGATCCCACTTCTGATGAAGAGCCAGGATGGCCTTGGATGGCCTTCATCAGAACTCATACAGTAGAACTAAGTAGGTAGATGGGCGCGGGATATAAAATAATGGTGTCCATTTACAATCATCGTAGTTTTATTAACAATTGCTGTCTATATTCACAAAATAACTATTACATCGCTTAATTTATAATGGTTACTAAGTAGGAATCAACTCAATTATGTTAGGAAAGACGTGATGGCGGAAATACAAAGCGATTCGTCAAGTGCGTGGTGCACGGTCTCCGTCTCCATCACAGAATGATAAGATGGCAGCCCCGAACAACCATCGACGATGACGCTTCGCTAGGTTGACTGATGACTGTGACAGTCCATCAACCTGATGCTTTACATCGGCGGCGCCGTCAAATATAAAAAGAAAATGATAGCTTTTTAATTTTTTCTTCAAGCTTCGTGCCCAGTCATATTTTATTATTTGTAATGCAAACTTCTTCGTCGTGTTTGTAAACAAACTTGCATTGAGATCTACGGAAGACTGATAGAGGTGTAGAGATGTGAGAGGTGTCTCAAAATATAATATTCCATGTTCCTTTTACAAAAAATAAATACAATACCCTTCCTTCGGCAGTTGGTACTGCCGGTAAACTCCGGTTACTGTTGTATTCTTTGATATGTCACGCGCCTTTGATTTTATCTCTCATGGGCTACTTTTGACTAAACTGGAAAATTATGGAATCCGAGGCCCAGCATTAACGTGGTTTATTTCCTATTTGCAAGACCGTTCACAACAGGTAGAAATTACAGCTATTAATCAGGAATCCGTTATTACCAATTGTTACTCAGACAGTAGAATAAATAGCTGCGGAGTCCCACAAGGCAGCATTTTGGGACCATTGCTGTTCCTTCTTTATTTAAACGACTTACCTGACATCACTGATAATAATAAATGTATTCTTTTTGCTGATGACATTTCCATAGTTGTAAGGTCTAACAATATTGACAACTTAGAGGCAAATATAAATAATACAATTAATAATCTAATGACATGGTTAAATGACAGTAATTTGAAGGTAAATTTGACAAAGACTAATTTTATTCAATTTCAGACTTATGGTAGTCGAAAGATAAGCATGAACATTAATTATAATGGTCAAAATCTAGAAGAAGTTCAACAAACGAAATTTCTAGGCATAATACTAGATAGACATTTACACTGGAAACTTCATGTAAATTACGTTTGTAGTAGACTCAACCAATACACATATGTTCTGAGTCGATTAAGGGAAACTTCTTCATTGGCCACCACTCTCATAGCTTACCATGGATGTGTGGCCTCTGTTCTCAGATATGGTTTATTGATCTGGGGAAATTGTACTGATATCTTGAAAGCATTCCGAGCTCAAAAAAAATGCGTACGTGCAATATTTGGACCGCCACCATGGGAGTCATGCCGTCCACTATTTAAAAAATTGGGAATTCTTCCTCTTCCCTGTATGTACATATTTGAACTAGCTAAATTTGTGAAGACCTATCCCGAGTACCTTAAAACGGCCGGAGAATACTATCCCCGGAACACGCGAAATTCAAATTGATTTCAAAGTTCGACTGCATTTGTTTCATAAACAAACTTATGCTATGTGCATAAAAGTATTCACCGCATTACCACAACATATACAACAATTGCCACTAAGGCCATTTGTAAAACAATTGTTACATTGGTTAAAGGAAAAGAATTTCTATGATGTCAGAGAGGTAATCGAATAGGTTTTTTTTTTACTTAATGAATTGGACATAATATGTATTTAATTTTATATCATATGACTTAGATATTGTAATTTAATTGACAGCGCTTTTATACTTAATTTATTATGAATGATCAAATCTCTCAATTTTGACATTATTTTTTATTTTTATGTAAAATTAATTATTGAATGCCGAAAAGGCAGAATATAGCTGTCACTTATTGTATTATTTATTATTTAAGACCATGTTTATACCTATGTTCTCAATAAATGATTGATTGATTGATTGGTAAAAAGCCGCTACAACGCTTTAGATGAAAAGAATAATAGTTTTTTGTTTTAATCTAAGTGCAGCGCTGACAATATTGTTACGTCCATCGTAAAAATAAAATGTCCATCTTAGAACCTGCAGGTACCTCCATGAATGACGATTAAAACGTCAAAAGCATCATTTATTTGCTGTTACCGCAGTGGATGTTTACAACTGTCTTCTTTCTGATGCCATGTTAAGGTTATGTCAAATGGTTCAGTGCCACTTTCCACTAAGGTCTGTGTACCTATTCATTTGAACGAACATTAAATTCTTAGCATCCAAAAAAGGAACCCCCTTTTCATCACAAATTCTTCGTGAAGCTCTTCCTCTTCGAGGAGCTCATTAGCCTAGCTGTACCTGCCGATCTTGAACGGTAGTGCGGGTTAAGCAACGCTTGACGCGGTCAATACTCGGATGGGTGACCGTTAATTTGGGCTTCTGCGCGGCACGTGAAGCAGTTGATCCCGGTTGATATCTCTGAAAGCAGCTTAGATGAAAACAAAAAAAACTGTTATTTGTTTTAAAAAGGTTAACAGTCGTTACTTTGTTCGGCCAACTTAGAGGCCTTTACAGGGTCGGTCCGTCTGTCACCAAGCTGTATCTCATGAACCGTGATAGCTAGACGGTTGAAATTTTCACAGTTGTAATTGTTTTGTTACCTACCGCTTTAACACTTACAAATTTAATCACCTTCCAAATAAAAAAGCTTTTTCGAAATCGGACGTTACATGCCGGAGTACGGCGTGAGTGAACCAACAAAAAAATACAAGGGTTGAATTGCGAACCTTCTATGTTTGGTGAAGGTTCGCAATTCAACCCTTTCAGTGGGGCTTCCATACAACAAAGGTATTTTTTTTATACGGAACCCTGCGTACGCTTTCTACTCGCACAAAACTCCTAGGAAGGTCCTAAAAAATAGACGTCTAAAGAAAATTGATTTATGAAAATGATTGCATAGCGAACACCATCATTACAACTGATTATGTTTAGAAATAAAACTCACACAATAAGTAAGCGATTGACACATGAATGGCGTAGAAAGCGAAGCTGGGAATCGAACCCGCGACCCATTGTTGTGGTAATGACAAGCTACAAGGTACAATGACCGCTTTTCAATATTATATGAGCGTAAATTGGTAATTTACGAGTATGAAGATGGTAAATGTCATTCTAACTTTTTACCCGACTGACGAAGGAAGGTTATGTTTTTAATGATTATATTCTAATAATCAAGTTTAGGGTTCCGTACCCAAGCAACAGCTTAGAAACTAGCTGTGCCCGAAACCAGTCTGGTTTCGGCTAGTTCCGATTCCATCCGGTTGCGTGGTGAACTAAGTTCAATTATTTTAAATAGTAGGTAAGTAACATGTAATATTGTTATTAAATCTTCTTATATATAAAACTAGCAGCTCCCCGCGTTTTCACCCGCATAAGTCCCGATCCCGTGGGAATATCGGGATCAAAAATAGCCTATAGCCTTCCTCAATAAATGGACTATCCAACACCGAAAGAATTTTTCAAATCGGACCAGTGGTTCCTGAGATTAGCGCGTTCAAACAAACATACAAACAAACAAACTCTTCCGCTTTATAATAGTAATAGATAATAGATTTCCATGTCACAATGTTAGTTACCGTACTCCTCCGAAACGGCGCGACCGATTTTTACCAAATTTTATATGCGTATTCAGTAGGTCTGAGAATCGGCTACTATCTATCTATTATCTATCTATTTACTATTATAAAGCGGAAGAGTTTGTTTGTTTTTTTGTTTGTTTGTTTGTTTGTTTGAACGCGCTAATCTCAGGAACCACTGGTCCGATTTGAAAAATTCTTTCGGTGTTGGATAGGCCATTTATTGAGGAAGGCTATAGGCTACTTTTGATCCCGATATTCCCGCGGGATCGGGACTTATGCGGGTGAAACCGCGGGGAGCTGCTATAATTTATTAGGCAAAACAACGTTTGCCGGGTCAGCTAGTGTTGCTATAAAAAATAGCCTACTGTGTTTTATTCCAGTTATTCAGATATCTAAATACATCACACAGCTGAAATAGAGAAATAGCTATACGTACATAAGAATAAATCAAGTAAATTTCACAAATACAGTGATGTCCGTCAGGTTAATTTGAGACACAAGGATGATCTGACTGTGCCCTATTAGGCCAAGCTGCAGGGAAATCACATTACAAAAGGTGTTACAAATTATTTGTGGTGTCTGCCTACAAGATGGCGCTAGTAGTACACGGTGTCTTATATGGCGCATTTAACATTTTTGTTCTTTTGATTGTAACTTTTTACCTGTAAGACTTACAGAATTGACATGTATGGACAGAATGTAAGAGTTTTTGACTTCTACATACTGTTTTTAGACACTTTTGTCATATCACTTACTATCGAGGCACTATGTGCAAAAAACGAAAAATTAGCAAAATATCGGACATACCCCGTCGTGCCCCAAGGTCGAGAAATTGAATTTATGTCAAGCTAACTTAGCTAATTAACATAAAATCATAAAATTTGTTACACCACCTTTTGCAAGGCTACGCAAGAGGTGATTTCCCTGCAGCTTGGCCTATATAGTAGGCTCCAGAAAATAAGTAAGTCGTTCTGTAGCACTAGTGTACTTTATTATAATAAACTACCTGAAGACGTATGTGACATGTCCATTACAAGATTAAAAAAATATATTAAACTTAAATTGTGTAATAAGGCGTACTATAGCACGTCTAAATATTTTGATGAAAAGAATCCTTGGACGTGATTGTTAACTGCTCCTGTTCAAATTAAAGATATCTGTATTATGACGATTGTAATATAAAACATGATAAAAAACAAATGAAAAAAAAACCCCATGAGTTTCTTGTGGTTTCTTCTCATCGGAGGGCGCGTTCCGAAACATCGGTAAAATAAAATCTCGACGTTTCAAAACGTACGTATGTGTGTTTAATATACGTTCTAAATGAATAAATAATTTTGAGTTTTGAGCTCTAATAGAGAGTTAGGTCCAGCTGTTCTGAAATTAAAATTTAATGATAGGTTTATGTACCTAATATAGTATATAGGTAAAATAATATTCATCCGAACAATTCTGCGTGGAACGAAACACAACGTAAAGTAATAAAATGTGAACTTAATTGAGAAAAGATTTTTAAAAAATTAATGTTGCCCTAATGGAAACATGTAAAGCACTACTCAGCTAATCACGGTATCAAGTCGTTTAAGTCGCGTTTGAGAATACCACTTAAAATTGAGGGACGCTTAAGTTTGGGACGCCTTTAATTGACGTTTCTGTATTCTATTCTGGGCTTTCTTAGAAATATTTTAAACCGGGAGTACGACTTGAACCAATTAGTTCGACGCCCGCGCCCGCGCCGGTAGACTAATTGGTTCAAGTCGTGCTCCCGGATTGAGTAAGATGCGGGTTCGAATCCAGCCCTGCGTCTATCGTGCGTTGTGTTTTTGCAGAAGTATTGTTTCTTTAAAATGTTTCTGTATTCGGCTGTAAGCTTAGCTCGCTCGGTCAATAATTTAGAAATGAGTTTAAAGCTGGTTTAAAGTGCTAATACTTGGGTTGTGTTGGTATGAAAGTAAGTAAGCTTCACAAGTCGAAAGTATGAAACACCGATAACACTGTGCTCGTCACGTTTTGAACATTTCGTTTACAGATTATCTTGTATTCAGCGAAAGGTAAGTACCGCGCATTGTTGTGTGGTACAAGTCTAGAGAGTTATAGCTTCGTGTGGAGTGTAAGGCTAGAAACATACTTACTCGAAGCGCACTTTATGCGCTATGCATTTGTATGAAATCCTTTGAGTTTGACACGCTATTAGCGCTATAAAACGCTTGGGTTGAGTATGTATGTTTCTAGCCTAATATTACGTCTAATTCGTTATGTAGTAAGAGGATTTATAATTCAATATTATAGAGTTACTAGTTGTCTAGTATTTCTATATATTCTTGCTACTTTAGGTAATGCCTTACAAAGAACAACAATGACGATTAATATTATCAGATCATTTTAATTTTATCTTAGTTTTCAAGTTTCATTAACGTACAAAGAGTCAAACAATATGGCGCGAATTTCTTTATTCTTCTTCTAAATATATCATACACAAAGAAGTTCGCGCCATATTGTCACGTATAAGCACTTTTGGGTTGCCCGCTGTATAGTAGAGTTGCCAGTCGGGGATGGCCACAAATATCATTCCTATTTTGTCGGATAATGTTGTGGCAGACATTCTCACTGTAGGCAATTTTTAGGGTTCCGTACCCTAAGGATAAAAACGGGACCCTTTTACTGAGACTTTGCTGTCTGTCCGTCTGTCTGTCTGGGAACCGTACATGAACCGTAATATTATGTAGACAGTTGAAATTTTCACAGATGATGTAACATATTTCTCATGCCGCTATAATAATTAATAATACAAATTTTTCTATTTTACAAAATGGCGACGATACATAATCTGCTTGCCATTGTCTAGATGTTTTTAATACGATAAATTTCTAAGTATTTTTGTGACCTTTTGCGAAAGTGACCAAATTTTACGCGCATAGGAACAAACATACATAACACAAGTACATATAGGTAGGTACTCTATTTCAGAATCTTAGCTCAAAAATGTAAACAAAAAACTCAAACATTTATTTGAAAGTGACAGCTCTTTATTTACTTTTTCCTTTGATATTGACAGTTCTTTGCTTACATTTTTGATCTAAGGTTCTGAAATAGAATAGAGTATAGACTAAAATAATACACAACCGTTCTTTGTATCGCACAGTCAGTCAAAAAAAACCTCCGCTTCTGCTCACAACTTAAAACGATGTCTGCCATTTTTTTATCCCAAGTGAAAGTATGCAGTTATTAATACATAACTCGTTATTAATAAATATAAGTACTTATTTATTAACTTATACAATATAAACTTTAGTGCTGAGACTAGAGAGAAAGGACGTACGTAAGGCACCTACTTGGTACCTACTTACCTATTCGTTCTCAATATGCGCTAGCGATCTTTACAAGTTTTTTGGTTCTCGTACCCAAAGTGTAAAAACAGGATCCTATTACTGAGACTCCGCTGCTGTATGTCTGTCCGTCTGCCTGTCTATCCGTCCGTCCGTCTGTCCGTCTATCACCTCTCTTACGAACCGTGATAGTTAGACGGTTGAAATTTTCACAGATAAAGTAGGTATTACCTACTGTTGCCACCGAAAACGGTTAAGTAATTGTTGGTGATTTTGCAAGAAATTGTTCACGCTAAAATTTCCAAAAAAATATTGAACCGTTTTCGAGACCAATCTTTTAATGCTGACACGTTATAGCTGAATAATAGATACGTGCCCTGGCAACAGCACAAACACCATTTTATTTGTATACATTCACGCCTTTAGTTAAAGTAACCTATTTAAATTTAGTTAAAGTTTTTTAAACTCGAGTTAGTTTGTTAAAACCGTTGTAAAAAACTACAGAAGTTTAATTTGAAAATCCATTCTGGCGTACGCGTAGGTAGGTTTCTACGCCCGCAAAGGTTTCAAAATACAAAATACTACAATTAGGGTGAAATACAATAAATGCAATAGCAATACCGGAAATAAAATAAATTAAAAAATATATAACAGGCACTCATCTTTCTCCCACATCCTTTTACATTTAAAAACTTTTGTTTTTAATTTCCTAACGGCCAGTTTAGTGAGTCTTGGAGCGAGACGGCGCATCCGACCGCGCCCGAGCGGTGACGGCGGCGTCGCCCGAACCACGTTTGAAAGTTGTTCTATAGAGTTGCCAGCTTGGGATACAACGAGAGTTTTAGCGCAAATAAACATATATTTCTTTTTAATTTTTGTATGTAGCTCAAGGCTATTAAACATATTAAATAAACATATTTAGCGCGATATGAATGTTGATTGATTTGTTTTATTAGTTTATTTGTAAAGCGTTTTATTATATTTAACTATATTTATTTCAATTTATAAAAACTTAAATTAAACAATGTATAGATTATTATTATTTACTGGAAAGGTTAATTACCTTAATTTGGAAATGAAGTTGATATTTTTACCATTTTTTACAGTAATACAAAAAATGCGAAATGTGTATTAGAGATCAAATATAAATTTAATAATAATTTGAAAATTAAAGATAAACTGATAGATAACTGCAAAATTCGTAAATGATAAAGGTAAGATTAGCGGAATTTGAGGCAAGCTAAGATTTTCCTCAAATTCCTCGAATTTTCGAGCAACCTATTAAAATAATAATTTCACTCCGTAGTTACATTTAATTTTAATACTGCCAGATTTTTTTGTGATTTTTTTTATCAAATAGTAATATTATCAAATAATATTAACATCATAATCAATTAAATGAAAAAGTAAAATAAAACATATTCATTTCTCAAAATACAACTGTAACAAAAAATAAAAAAATATCCGAAATTGACCCCTCCTGCGCTGGCAGCACCGTCCTTTTTTTCTTACCAGCCAGTCTTTCATTTCCTTCTATAGTGCGGGGACGCGTTTCTGCCGTTCAAACTTCGAATCTCGTAGTCCTGAACCGGTTTTTCGAAAGTTAGGCGTGGCGAGTTACTTTACCGTAACAAAATAAGACTAGAAAAATTATAGCTACTTATAGTATTACAACAATTGTGACAGTGTTTTTTTTAAAGGAGTGTATTGGATACGGCGTCGCTATCTGGAAATCTAGGTAAAGTTTGATAAAACTCTTTTGTTATCGTTTTTATACGCGACAGGTGGTTAGAGAAAAAAAAAACTGTGGTTTTTACTCTTTTACCGGTCGAAAAAGGAGGTTCGTGATCGAGATCGAACCTTTTTGCCGCCTACCTGTTTTTTTTTATTTAGGTAACTGGCGGACGTGTCGTTTTGATATGAGTCATATTATGTCTTGTGTGTTGACATGGAATTTATGTAAATTCATGTGTAATTCTTATTTTAAATACCTACAAATAGTAACTGGAGATTATGGTCACTGCAGAAAATTCTAGATTATTTTTTCTTTGTCCATTTCGGGCCTTTGACCCCCTTTATTCTGTCTTTGGCACTGATGAGTACTATTATTTATTCTGTGACTGACGGTAGTTCATTGCTAGCCATGTTAAAAATATTTTATTTTACGACCTTAAAAAAATAGCTTTGATTCCTTATTTAAAAACAATATGAGTCTTATTAGACTCATATTGTTTTTAATAATCATAGTTTGTTATTTTGTAAAAATACATAGTTAATTAATTGTACCTACATAATTTCGCTATCTTAGTAGGTAAATGTTCCACAATTATCCACCACCCACCACCATTGTTCCCACCTATATTATGAATAAATGATTGAATTGAATTATTAAAATACAAATAAAACTGAATCGAAACAAAAAAAAAAACAAATATATTCTTAAAAATAACAACACAATACAATAACTATGACAATACAAATTGCGTTTCTAATGTAACTTATTTTTCTTTGTAAACAACTTGAACGAACATGCAACCTTCTGATTCGAAGGCGGGTATTGGCTCACCGCGCTGCGGAGGTCACTGTAGACGTGCCGCCACTACCCTTTCTTTGTTTGGATTTCATAAAGCTTCGAAGATTGTTTCGATCGTGATGTGAACGTCTGAGGTTAAAATGTACGTCCTTACACTGTTCTTGGCGAAAAGATTTAGCTTTGCCTTTAGGAAGGAATTGAAGAAGATTTTCTTTACAAAAAAGTATTGATATCCGGTAGTGAAGCAGCTCTCTTTGTGCCATCTAGATTTGTTTTTTTTTCGTATGATATCCTTTTTTTTTTTTCAAATTTTAAACTTGTTTATGATCGATCATGTCACTGTCGTGAACCACTGGAGGGTTACTTCGGTTCGTTTCGATACGACAACGATACTGTCATAACGATGGTTCTACTGTCACCCTACTATCAGATGTGACAATAGAATCGTATGACAGTAGTATCGAAACGAACCGCAGTAACCCTCCTGGTCTAGATCGTGTTGCAGATAACAACGAATTTTAATTACCTCGACGTTTCGGCAAATGGGTTACACCGGCCGTGGTCGAGAGAAGACACAAAAATATCCATAAAATCCTATTTACAACGCGATCTGAACCCGTAGTTCTACCTAGTAGATATCAATAAAATGTAACTATGTTAACAAATGGTGTGTCTTTAAAAAAATACTTTATGAAAGTACTGATGTATAAAAATAAATGAAAATAGGTATATTAATAATTTCCAATCATGTGAATTATTATAATTATAGGCACGAAAGTAATGCCAAACTGTAATAAACCGATCGTGTCGTAAAAAACACAAAATGGTAATAAATATGAACTTTTAGAAAGTGTTTCCTCCATAAAAATGTATTAATAGGTAAAAGACAATTTACTTACAGGAGAAACTTAGATTAATATACATTAAATCAAGATAAAAGGTTTTATATAACACGAGAACGTGTAAAAGGAAAAGTTATGTAATAACTTCCTTTTGAATTAATAAGATAGGGAAATTAACGATTTTTTTTCTCTATTAATGGCGAGTAAATCGCAAAAAATTAATTTTTCAAATCTTCGTTGGAAAAAAAAAAGAATTCTAAATTTAAAAATAACTTAGCTAACTTAGCTTACTAACGAATGTGCTCAAATGTAAACGGAGTTTTTAAATGGGTGTAGGTAAATCGTTTAATTTCAGTTCCGTAGAATTCATTCTCGCGAAAACATGAGTGTAGTGAAAATACAAACAAGAAACAAACATGGACTTTTCCATTGTTTCCAAATCTCGTAAAAGCTGTAATGAAAATTGTTAGCTGCCATTTTTACAATTACTGCCACGACCTGACTTATGTATTAATTATTATTAAACTGCGACGACTTGTCTGTTTTTGTATCTGCAAATAACTTTTAAATATTATAAAATAAGTACATGACACGTGGCCCAAATGGAGAAGAAAAAGAAATAACGGCTTGTCGTAAACTAACGGACTATAAACTAAATGGATAATTGAACAAGTTGGCAGCGACATATTATTAGACTAATAAAAGGAAAATTACGCTCTATGTTACCTTTAACGAAAAATAAGTAATTCAAGAACATAGCCCTAAATGACCTTTCAACGAAAATCACTAAAATACGCCCTAGGTGTGGTAAAATAAAAACAAAATAAATGTATCGTCAATTTTCTATTTTAAGCAGAATTTAACCTTCGGAAACGATAACCTTTACCTAAAAAATATACTAGCAGCGCCCCGCAGTTTCAGGTCTGTAATCTAGCCCTAAGCAATAGGCTTGTACTATGGGATATACTACATATTGTATAGTTGTTTTTAGAATCTATCCGTCGCACTCAGAGACATTTAATGGTTACTTAAACTATACTAAGTAAAGATTTTCTTTGAGTGCGGCGGTAAATCTATTAAATGCTTTGTCCTGACTGATTGACTGATGCCTTCATCATTATAAAGAACACACTCTTCAAATTTCAGCTCTCTACTATCGGCGGGTTAGGCTGTGCATTGATCAGTTAGTCAGGACAAAGCATTTTATAGATATAGCTATGGTGCCTAATGTACCTCTACATAAACGTAAACAATTCACAATAGAACCAACAAAAAAGCTAACACTAAAATCAAAACAATGGCTTCCCCAAATACATCGCGCGATTGAAAACTAAAGTTGATTGAACTTCGAACGTAAAGTACGACTTAAGTACAAGCTACAAGAGAAAACCGTGACGAATCCACTCTCACGGCTAACTTAACTCGTCTAGCCTGTACTTAACTAGATTATCGTTTCATCGTTAAGTTGGCGTTCAAGTTGTAAGTTACTGCATAATTATAAAGGTTTAGAATCTGGTTATTACCTAGATCTTACTTTCCTTCTACTACTAATAGTATTTAATAAAGGAGAAAGTTGGTATGTGTATGGGAAGCTTATCATGGGGCTAGATGGCGCTGTGTGTTGTTTACAGAATTAATTTATTTTTAACGACGGTTACCTTATTTAAGACAGTCGTTATCTTAAAAAAATGTAGAATGGCATTTAGCAAATAAAATATGCAATAATTAATATGCTAAACAATATGGAATAGGTACCTACCTATAGAAATAGAATATAATCGCCTGAAACTAATTTTTAAAACACAATCTAGTGTCGCTAAAAATACCTCAAAAAAGAAATTAAGCAAATTAAATCTAAATAAATGAAATAGGTAAAGTAGGTATAAAAACATACCTACAAAAAGACTACCTACACCACCGGCGTAGTACTATTATTTATTCTGTGCCACCGGTGCGGAATATTTTTCTTTAATTAAAATGAAAAACGAGCTCTGAAAAAAGACGGAAGTTTAACGCACATCACTAATATCATATTCGAATTTTGAGATACCCGAAAGAATATGGAAGTTTTTTTTTTCGATGTTTGTTTTCTATTTGACCTTGTTCCCTGCCTTGCCAATGTCGAGTTGTAAACCACCTTATTACAAAATGAAGTCTTAGCGTAAACAACAGTTAAAAATTATGAACTGGGACAACAATTTTATTATTAGGTTCATTTAGGTACCAGCTTTTAAAAAATTAAATATTCATGTGATTAATTACCTAACTACTAAAATACTTTTCAAGAGAAATGCATTATTAAAAAACCTCGATTCTTACCCATGTAAGGCGAGTGCGTTAACCATCACGCCAAGAATGCCTTGAGCAATACAAATAGGAAATATAATTTTGTGATTTATCAAAAATCACGTATAAATGTTTGTACTAAAACAAAATGGCGGCTGTAACTTTTGAATGAAATGCCACATCAAGCTAACTAACTAAGTACTAATAAAATAGTTTTACGAGATATAAAATAGTTGTTTGATGTGTGTTTAGAGTAACGGTATTGAAACTTGTTTTTAAGCGTCAAAAATTACTTGTTCCAAGTAACACGACATGCTTAATAATGTAATTGCCGTTTTTAGGGTTCCGTACCCAAAGGGTAAAAACGGGACCCTATTACTGAGACTTCGCTGTCTGTCCGTCTGTCCGTCCGTCTGTCACCAGGCTGTATCTCATGAACCGTAATAGCTAGACGGTTGAAATTTTCACAGAAGATGTAGGTATTTCGGTTGCCGCTGCAACAAAAAATACTAAAAACAAAATAAAACAAATATTTAAGAGGGGCTCCCATACAACAAACGTTTTTCAAAAACTACAAGGGAATTTTATTGCAATTTGAGGTCGCTTCTGATTGGTCAGAGGTAAATCGAGTAGGTCGTGGAATTCAAAATGGCCGCCCTGTCTGTCAAATATACCAGTCTGCCTTCACTTACCAAAGAGTTTCTTATAAGTTTCAGATTTTCTTTATAGCTGACTAGCTGTATCCCGCGGTTTTACCCGCATATGTCAATATGACGTGGTAATTTCGAAAACCCTATCAGAAAACGGGTTAGAAAACACTTTCCAAATTTCAGTTCTCTAATAACTGTGGTATAGTCTGTGCGTTGATCAGTCAGCCAGTCTAGACAGATTCAGTGATTTTCAACTTAGTAATTTGCCAACTTTATGATTTAGTGTAGGCAAGGAACTTTATCAAAATGGAAAGATGCCTTATTTACAGTTGTTTCACAGTATTAGCTACACGTGAAGCAGTTGTTCCCGGTTGTTATCACAGATAGCAGTCGTTAGGTTAAGTTAGAGGCCTTAAGGCGAATCTGAACCCCCTAACACTAGGTGTGACACACCACATCATTATGTCAAAGTTAGACCTAACAACGGTTGTCAGAGATAACAACCGGGACCAACTGCTTTACGTGCCTAACATAGCACGTATGAACTCGAGACAATGTTTTTGCCACACACACTGCACACTATCTGCCACCCATCGCGCTAGACGACCGCGTCAGGCGTTGCTTAACCCACACGAATAGAAGGTTGCCATCTCCTCAATGGATTTAATGAGAAAGGTTTTAATAAGCCCTCAGTAACAGGATACTGGCAACACAGTTCTTTGATACGCTCACGCTGGCAACACAAAAGGATAATGTGATATTTTCGTGAATAGGAAATGATGTTAGAAGCCGGGGTATCTGAAACGGCCGACTTGGGTGCCATTAATGGACGTGAATACATGAAATATTACCCGTTATGGCCGGATCTCTTAATTATTTCACTAGATTTAAAAAAAAATACATTGACGAGCTTTTGCATTATTAAGAGTGCAAATATATTTCGACCTCCTTTTGTTTCTATTTCGATCGTCTTTTGTTTCTATTTCGATCGTCTTTTGTTTCTATTTCAATCGACTTTTGTTTCTATTTCGATGGACTTTTGTTTTTATTTCGATGGACTTTTGTTTTTATTTCGATGGTCTTTTGTTTCCATTTAAAACATCTTTTGTTTTCATCTAAAACATTTTTGTTTTTGTTTCGAGATCGTCTTTTGTTTTTATTTCTATCGTCTTTTGTTTTTATTTCGATCATCTTTTGTTTCCATTGGCTGTTGTTTCTATTTCGATCGTCTTTTGTTTTGTTTTTCGTCATCCCTTGGTGTTCTTTCGATAGTATTTTATTTTGAAGACTAGCAAAACCATAAGTCACGAATTTGGAACCCTAGATTTTCTTATTGGATGCCTACATCATATAAAGAACACACTCTCCAAATTTCAGCTCTCTACTATCAGAGCGGTTTAGGCTGATTCATCAGACAGTTAGGACAAAGCATTTTATAGACATTTACCTTGCTATTATAAAATGAGTTTTAAGTTCCTGACCTGGTTTAAACCATGATTTACTTACTATGCCTAAATCATGGTTTAAACCAGGTCTTAAAACTCATTTTAAAATAGCAAGGAGATAGACTAGCTGCGCTCCACAGTTTCACCCGCGTAAGTCCCGATCCAGTGGAAATATCGATATAAAAAGTAGCCTAGCCTAACTCCAGCTCTATGTCATCTACACTTCTACTCTAGGTATATAATATAATCTACATCCACACTCATATTATAAAGAGGAAAGATTTGTATATGTGTCGTATGTTTGTAATGAATAAACTCAAAAACTACTGGACCGATTTCCAAAATTCTTTCACCAAAAGAGAGCTACATTATCGAAGAGTATTTTTTAGTCCCGATATTCAAACGGGATCGGGACTTACGCGGTTGAAACCGCGGCTAGTAACTAATGATCTCCCAAGGAAGGTTTCTCTGTACAAGAACCGCGTATAACAAAGAAGTACTTGGTACCTACTTCGTTGCCTGCAACTCGATATGGCCTCACGAGAGAAAGGAGGTTGTACGCTCGTGCCGCATTGTCTACATAATAGGTACGAGTATATTATGTACTTAGTTATATATACCTACTATTTACGTTCCCCATCTATTTAAAGATGACCTCTGTGGGCAGACAAAGACAGATGTTAAGGCGAAAGGACACCTACTCTTTCTCCATAAGTACAAACAACTGTCGACTGTTTCCTCCATGGTTAAAGACATTACAGGAAATAAATATAAAATAAATAAATTCTATGAACAACACACAGCGTCATCTAGCCCCACGCAAAGCTTGTATTATGGTGACTAGTCAACGGATATTATAGTTAGGTATATTAATTTTTCTTTTGTACCTACCACATATATTATAGAGAGACACCCAGACAAGAAATAAATATTTATTTTTATCCATAAATATCAGCTCCCTACAGGAATTGAACCCGCAACCATCGACATTGGTCGTAAATATGTTTATGCCATAAAACCTACATCTGCCGTGACGATGTTTTAGTCCATGTTTAGTCTTAAACTCCGTTTTGTAATAAGAGGGTAAATGTTCCTTATTAATTAGAAATACCGAACCCTAAAAACCAGCCAAGTGTGAGTCCGACTCGCGCACGAAGGGTTCCGTGCCACTACCACAATTGGGTACGGAACCCTAAAACGAACAGTTATCGAAACCGTTACGAAGTTCGTTAAAATCAAATTTATATAAAAAACAAAGTGTAACTTACTTAAGTTACTTTCTAAGTTACAACGGATCTTACGTATGGAAAAACACGCAACTTGAATACTCACGCATGAACTTATAATTAAGTATGTTTGTATGTTACAAGATAGGTAACTTACATAGGACTTAAGTTACGTGAGTAAGTGACTGCGCCCCGCGGTTTCACCCGCGTGATCCCGCGGGAATATCGGGATCAAAAGTAGCCTATGTTACTCAGGGTGAATGTAGCTTTCTAATGGTGAAAGAATTTTTGAAATCGGTCCAGTAATTTCGGAGATTTTTCGTTACAAACAAACAGATAAATCTTTCGCCTTTATAATAACAGGATAGCAGCTTGCTTATTTTATGTTTAGAAATATGAAAATTAAATAATTTCCCAAGTTCAAAGAGGGCGGAAATAAGCCGTAGGGTACCCTTCTACCAGTCAAACGTATAGGTATGTATACTGGGTGCGTTTTCTTCATTTTTAGGGTTTAGTACTTCAATAGGAAATAATGTATTTGGGAATGGGAAAGGGAAAGTGAAATTCTTTCACCAATAAAAAACTACATTATCGAGGAGTAACATAGGCTACTTTTGATCCCGATATTCCCACGGGATCAGGACTTACGCGGGTGAAACCGCGGGGCATTGATTAATTTTGTTCTTTATCAGTGTAAAATAAATAATAGCCTTAGCTTTTATCTCCAGTTACGCCAATTAACCAGAGTTCGTTTGTGAACCCTAGATTAAACACATGTGTCAAAAAAGAGGCCAAGTGCGAATCGGACTCGCGCATGAAGGGTTCCGCACCATTACCTATCTCGATTGGGTAAAATTAACACTGGACCAATCGAAATCTGTGAACGCAAGTCTGACACTGACGCCAGTTTATCACAAGACTAGGTGCGTCCCACGGTGTCATCCGCGTAATTCCCGATCTCGTAGGAATATCGGGAACAAAAGTAGCCTATGTTACTCCTCGATAATGTAGCTTTCTATTGGTGACAGAATTTTTTTAATCGGTCCAGTAGTTTTTGAGTTTATTCATTACAAACATACAGACACACACAAAATAAAAATCTTTCCTCTTTATTATATTAGTGTAGATGTAGGTACCTACTGTGTGGAACGTTCTGCAATAACTATTTGAAAATAACCCTGAAAACTGGCAAGCTAAGCGAAGCTAACTTAGTTGAGTTGGCTTAAGGCTCGGTTCACACGCCGAAGCAGCTGACGTCAAACGGAAGTCCAACAAGGATATTTTCCCGCGCGTCGCGCGCATATGGCGACCAAAATGGCGGACGCCCGTTGAGACGCGGCAGTGATGGATTGTAGGAGAAAAGTGAAATATGAAGTGGTTATATGTTATAATCTATCTTGTGTGATACGAAATGGGTGTCCTACCGTAAAGGGGGTTGTTCTAGAGGTCTAGTTTTGTTCTACAACTTTCGGAAATACGTTTTTTTTTAACAATTTGGAGGTTATGTTTGCTTGAAAATCTGCAGTTTTTCGAAGTAAAGACCATCAATTTTTTAAATAAGTAGATCATTGACCAGAATAAACAAAATCTTAACGTTTATTATGTTACAAGCTGCGCCCGCGGTTTCACCCGGGATCAAAATAAAAAAGCTATCTATAAAGGCGGCTATAAAAAATACATCTTCTGTGAAAATGTCTACTGTCTAGCTATTACGGTTTCACGGAACCCTAAACAGATGGATCAAAATTCGAAAGTACCTAACCTACTATCTAGGTAATCTAATTGTAAGATAGTAAAAAATAGGTACTAAACCGTTTTTGCTAATACTCAAGTCGTATTAGTCATCCTCTAGTGAATACGATAGTGGTTCAAGGTCACAGACAGACAAACAGTTACATTTTAATTAACTTACTACGGTAAATAAGTGAAATCTCTATATTTTATGGCGAAAATGAGTTAGCCTTGAAGGTTTTCCTACCCATACATAAAAACCGGCCAAGTGCGAGTCACTAGCGCACGAAGGGTTCCTTACCAAACAAAACCAGTTTGTTGTTTTGGAGCCTCAATTAAATATTTGTTTTATTCTGTTTTTAGTATTTGTTGTCAAAGCGGCTGCAGAAATACACCATCTGAGAAAATTTCAACTGTCTAGCTATCGCAGTTCATGAGATACACCCTGGTGACAGACAGACAGTAGAGTCTTAGTTAAAGGGTACCGAGCCCTAATACTAACGTTTAGATTATCTCGTAATTAATTGACCGAGCGAGCGAGGCGATCGAAGCGTCTCTTCATCATTCAAATCATGCCAAAGTCAAAGCTTAGATAATTAAAAAGAAAATCATGAAAATATAATAAAGCATCAATAGATCAATTTAAACTCTAATTGAATGTAAAAGAAAGCAAAATGGCTAATGTTTTCCTTTAATACAATGAGATTTAACATCTTTGAGGTATAGAGGTGACTTAGCACAATTTAATAAATAACAAAAATGTAGTCAGAAGAAAAATAAAAATGTTGAACCCTTCATTATCCCGTCTTAATTCCGCAATCATGTTTATGATTAATTTTCATACTAGCTCCAAAAACATCAAAATTCACCTAACAAACCCATACAAAGTCCTTGTCTTTTCAAAGCATAAACCACATCCATAACACCACGAGTTTCTTCGTAAATTAGGTAATTATTTAAATCTCTTTACTTCGGCGGATTTCCGATTTTGTGATTCTGGATTTTGTCTCTACGAACTTTTCTGTGATGTTTTGCTCCCCCTTTTCCAAGGCCTTTTCGACCCGTCATTGTGTTTTGACCACCAAAACACAATTAATAATTGATTCTTTTCTTCAAGTTTGGCAAAATTTTCTTTCGTCTGTCAATATGTTGATTCTCTTCTACAGGTCGCATTTCTCAACCGATCTTCACGAAACTTTGTAAATAGGTAAATCGAGCTTAAGTAGGTATAGAATTTTTTTACGTGAAGTTTTGTTTTTTTGGATTACCTTACTAGCTGACCCGGCTAACTTTGTTCCGCTTTAAAGGAAAAATAAAAATAAAAGTACCTATCCTATGTCCGTCCCCTGGTTCTAAGCTACCTCCCTACCGATTTTCAACCAAATCGGTTCAGCCGTTCATTGTGTATGATGTGCACAATATACTGTTCGCAGAACTTCTATTACATAATTAGAGCGGTGTTGGTCTAGTGGTAGATACCCCGGCTTTCATTCTGAGAGTCGTGGGTTCGAATCCAGACCGACCACGCACCAATGTCTTTTTCTTTAAGAAAAAGGTATGTGCGCTAATAACATCGCTCTTACGGTGAAGGAAAAACATCGTGAGGAAACCAACATGTCCTACGACTCACCACGGTCCGAAGACATGGGATATTCAGTGTTTTCTATGTATCATATGTACTTATGTATTTACAACAAAAAAAAAAAAAGTATATTATGTAGTATATCCGTTGTCTAGTACCCATAGTACAAGCCTAGTGCTTAGTTTGGGGCTAGATTGCGCTGTGTGTAACGTCGTGCAATATTTATAATATTTATTTATAATGGTGTGATGTAATCTCTACGTCTGTACTGTAGTTGCAGCTCTCGGTAGAAGGCCAATATTTTCTTATCTAGTAAAAGTTTAATTTTACGTTCCTCGGGGGGAGTCATTTATCAAAAACGGTCCGCTGCCTCTCAGGGTTGCCAATGTTAAAAACTCATTACTTTTAGGGAAGTATTTTGGATAGTCTGCGTCTGGGGAATTTGGGTAAACTTAGTGGGTTGGTAGATGGGAACTTATGTTTTAACACCGACTTCAAAAAAAAGGAGAACGTTTATTTGTTTTAGGATTTTTAAAAACAAATAAACATAGGTACATTCATAGCACATTTCCCATCCCCTTCCTTAAGTCTTGTCTATTCATTGGTTGCCAGGAAGAGATCGCCCATAGGCGATAAGACCGGCTCTAGTCTTAAGTCCGTCCGTCTGTCTGTCTGTTATGTATGACTCATGGTTGTTTCTCATGAATGAACCGTGATAGCTAGACAGTTCCAATCTTCATAGATGATGTAGGTATTTCTGTTGCCGCTATAACAAAAAATATTTACTAAATTAAATATTTAAGTAAGGCCACCATACAACTAAATGTGTTTATTGTTTTAATAGTACGGAACCCTTCGTGCCCGAGCCCGACTCGCATTTGGCTGCACACAAAATTACGAACAAATACCATTGAAAATTACAAAGATTACAACCTAGGCGACTTTTTCCAAATTACAATCCCTGTTATCTATATTATAAAGAGAAAAGATTTGAATTTATGTGTGCGTGTGTGTCGTATGTTTGTGACGAAATAAACTCAATAACTACTGGACTGATTTCAAAAATTCTTTCACCAAAAGAAAGCTACATTATCGAGCAATAACATGGTAACTTTTAATTCTGATATTCCTACGGGATTAGCACTTACGCGGGTGAAACCGTGGGACGCAGCTATTTTGTAGAAACTACGAAACACTACACGTGGCCGACAAGCCACACACTTGACTAATTTTACAAAATAGATTGGTGAACCCACCATTTGTGGTTAAACGTTAGACTCCCTTTGTAGTTGTATTTCAAAGTGAAAAGTTTTTACGTCCGATGTAAACGGAATTTGGAGCTCAAATCGTTAAATTCGGAGTTTAGTATCGTTTGGGCCAATTTTGGGAATTCTTTCTTAAGCGGCCGAAGTTTTTGTCCCAGTTTTAATCAGTTTTCGTCCGAGTTGGTGGTTGATATTATTTATAAACAAAACAGGGCAAGTGCGATTGGGACTCTCGCACGAAGGGTTCCGTATTATTATCACAATTGGAACGGAACGGAACCCTAAAATATAATCCGAGTACGTTATGCGCGACTATGTAAGTTTGCATTTATCTTGACACCAATTTATTACTAGATGGCGCTAGTGGTAAAAGTAAATGGGGCTTACGCGAAGTCTCAGTAAAATAGGGTCCCGTTTTTACCCTTGGGTACGGAACCCTAAAAAATATACCTAACAAAATAAAAACTTGATAAAACCAATTAATAACAGTAACCATTAATTTCACAAAAACTTTAACAAGTAAAAATGTATTTCGACAGTTTATTTGTTCAGAGAATCGAAGAGATGTAACTACCTATAGTGATTTAGAGGTAACAATTTAGGGAAATTCAACATTTTGGGAATACAACATTTTGAGGATATTCAACATTTAGGGGAAATTCAACATTTTTAGAGTTAAAAAAAAATCTATGTTTTTAATTCATTCGGAATTCAACATGTTCGTCTAGTGGTAGAGGAGCCGACTTTCATTCGGAGGATCGTAGGTTTAAATCACGACCGAACAATGTATTTTGCTCGATTTGGCTTTAAGAAAAAATATGTGCATATATTGCTTATACAGTGAAGAAAAACATCGTGAGGAAAAAGACATGTCAACTTACGGTTTGAAGGCATGGGACATTCGCTTAATCCGAAGTAGGGTCTCGTTACTGCCGTACGTCTCTAAAGAGAAGATCCTTGCCCTAAAGTGGGACAAATTAGAAGGCTAACTTAAAAATACCATGCAGTCCAAATTGCAGTCGTGTTCAGTGGGTTTTATTAGTACGACTGCAGATTTCTACTGCAATTTGCAGTCGCACTAACTACACATTGCAGTAGAAATGCAGTCTGTCTGTTTGGCTAGAGCCATAGTAAGTTAGTAAGGCTGGATTGCGCAGCTATTTTTAGGCCGTTACAAAAGTTTCTAAAGTCAATATTTGTACCTATTCGGATTTTTTATTTCATTGCAACTTAATTGTTTAAGTAGCCCCCAAACTTTGAGTAAGGTTTCAGTTTTTTACAGCTGCAACTTTCATGTTTTCTCTACTCCGTTGCAATTTTAAATCTCTTTTGGAATCAATCCGCGCCATCATATTTTCTGATTGTTTTATTATCTGTGTTGCCGTGTTTTAATTAATTTTATGATCGACTAACTGACTGTTGGCAAATAAATGGCAATATTCATTTAATTACCTACCCATACTATCGCATCTCACTCAACTATTTTTGGAATTATGTTTTTTTTTTCAGCAAAAGGCCATTAAACCACTTTATTTGAGGTAAAGGGTGTTTGATACTTCCGGTTTCTTCTGGTCCTAGTATTTAGGGTTCCGTACCCAAAGGGTAAACACGGAACCCGTTTACTAAGACTCCACTGCCTGTCTGTATGTCTGTCACTAGGCTGTATCTCATGAACCGTGATAGCTAGACAGTTGACATTTTCACAGATGATGTATTTCTGTTGTCGCGCCGCTATAACAACAAATACTAGAAACAGAATAAAACAATAAGGTATTTAAGTCTGGCTCCCACACTACGTGAATGGTACGGAACCCTTCGCACGCGAGTCTGACTCGCCGGTTTTTTGCAACTAATCGAAGGACAAAAACGTTTCGCGCGCAAATTGTGTCCGCCATATTGATTGCGAGGGAATCTAACTGTTGGTTCCGTTATAGGGTTAAAGACCTTATGTACGGGGTATGGGAAGACGACTTTATTGTAGGGTAGTAAGGTTGAATATTAATTGGCAAGTTGTGCTTGAGGTTAAGTTATTGTTTGGTGACTACAAAGACTTTTTAAATGTTAGTTCCTGGAATAAAAAAAACTAATGTTGTGTCCATTTGTTACTAGGTAGTAGTAGCTAGATTTTTTCACCGATTGCGATGAAACTTGATAGGCAGATAGCTGGAGATAGCAATAGGCTACCAACTTTTAACCCGATATTTCAGCGGGATCGGTACTTACGCGGGCAAAACCGCATGGCGCAGGTAGTAAATTAATTAATAACTTGACACTGGACACGTGCATAAGCCGTGCGAAACCATAATTCAAAGAGGTTTTTCACAGAACTTTGAAATTAAGATATTATGTAGTTCTAAATTTAAAAGTTTATTCCATAACAAACGAACTTGGTACCAAATCGGATTCAAATAAAGAATAATTGAACCGCCAATTCTAATGTCATTACTGTCACTGTCACTTTACACCTATTATTTTTTTAATTCTAGACCTCGTTGAGTGACACCAACTTATCCAATTCGGGTCCCCAAAATTAGAACTAAAATTGTACTGAGTTGGTGAAATTAGATAGATGCTAGCGCCACTTTCGACTGAACAGATAAGTTTGTCGAGTTGTAGTTAGGTGGGTAATATGTTTTATGAAGAATAATGACCAGCGGCCATTTTGTCGTCAGATTTGGGGCAATGATAGAGTTTAATTGAACGAAATTTCCTATTCCAAGCCAGTGGTCAAGTAGTTCTATGAAAATTGACGATTACGCCACGTTATGTTATTTCTAGCGGTAGGTATGTACAATCCGGCGTAAGCCATTTAAGTAGAAACAGAACAGGTAACATTTTGAAGTATTTTGTAATAAGGGGGAGGAAAAAACATTTGTTTAATGTAACAGGAAAGCATAATAGATGGCGCTATCTTCTTCTTTTCGTGTAGTGGTGTGTCTCACCTAGTGTTAGAGTTGTCAGGTCGGCTAAGGCCTCTAACTTGACCTAACGACTGCTATCAGAGATAACAACCGGGACCAACTGCTTAACGTGCCTTCCAATGGCGCCAATATCTTTAAATTTGAGATAAATATCTCACCTACATACATACAGGTGGCACTGTGTGTAAGTGAGGTTATTTTATCGTTTTATGAAGTCGGGTTTTTTTTTTTTAAATTTGTTGGGAGACTATTTTTGTCGTTGTCTTACCCAAATACCATTTTACCTCTCTATATCCTTAGTGTGTGATTTAGGTATCTTAACTCACACAATTAAAACTATACTCCATACATATAGCGTGGCCAGGCGTCGCGTCGGTCGCCACGGCCTATACACCTATCGCCACGACAAATTTTAGCTTTACCCTCGCCTGTAGATGTTTCACATCACAAAAATTAGGTATATTTTTTAGGGTTCCGCACGTGTACCCCAAAGGGTAAAAAAAACATTTTACCTTAGTGTGTAGCGTTTAGTCTCTAAGTACCTAAACCGCAGTCTGTCAATTTCGCGTTGTGCCTAGACCTAACGAGAAATGGGCATATTGATGTATAGACTTATTGCGTATTAGTTCATGAGCGAAGTAGGTAAATTGAGGTTTAGTCATAGTGCACATTAGCCCTAAAGCGAAGTAGGTTTTGACTCTAAACCGAAGCAGGCAAATAGGGATTTAGTCTGTAAGTTAAGCAGGCAAATTGAAATTTATTTTTAGTGCGCTCTCTTAATCGGTAGTACCTACCTAAAACGAAGTCTGCTAATTTCGCGTTGAGCCAAGACCTAACGAGACATCAGCACATTGATATTGAACTTGAAAAATAATTCTATGCGAATATTTCTTACGTAATTATTAAACCTATTTTTTTATATTCAAGATTAATTCAAAAGAAATACATAATCTGTGAAAATTTCAACTGTCTAGCTATCACGGTTCATGAGATACAGCCTGGTAACAGTGGTAACAGACAGACGGACAGACAGCGAAGTCTCAGTCAGTAATAGGCCGGGACCCTAATACTAAGACTTCGCTTTCTTCTTTTTACCCTTTGGGTATGAAACTCTGAAGAAAAATATTGAAAATTCGAACGTGCTGGAACGAATCTCGACTTAGTCGTATCGCTAAATGGGCACTATGAGAAGTAGATCTATTGCAACATATGATAGTCATATCGCTAAATAGGCAATACAAGAAGTAGACCTATTGCAACATAGTCATATCGCTAAATAGACACTACAAGAAGTAGACCTATAGCGACTTAGACTAAATGCACATTTTAAATGACAGTATGGCACAACGCGAAATTGACAGACTGCGTTTTAGGTACTTAGAGACTAAACGGTGTGTAGACCCACCTAATTCAATATCACTTTGCGAAATAGCCGGCGATGGCATGGCGTGCAGACAGACAGTTCGCGACTACATCTACTAACATTTACATGGAGATAGTCGATCGTTGCGTGTCGGGAAATGGGGGTATATTGGACAGTTAGTACCTACCACTGTTTTTGTTTAACCATGCATCCAAATGGAGTATTGACGGGAACGCGTGGAGTAAATGTTATGTTGAATTTTCATTGTCGTATAAAACTTGGTTCATTTCGAGGTTTATATGTGAAACATCTCTAGGCGCGGGTAATCCTAAAATTCGCATGGCGATACAGGCTCACAGATGATGTAGGTCCCTATTTCTGTAGCCGCTATAACAACAAATTACTAAAAACAAAATAAAAAAATATATTTAAGGGAGCCCATATTACAAACTTGATCTTGCGTTGCGCACGCAGACTTCGCTTGGTCCAGTCTTTATTATAGGGAAATTGAAATTGTAGGGATACTAAAATTGTGATAGTGGCCATGGCATGTATAGGACTTATGGCATAAACAATTGTTTTTCATCCCATCTATTCGAAAAGTGTCGCTTTGGTCCTCTATAAGTGCGACCAAAGTAGCTCTTTTCTGTTAAGATAAACAGCCGGGAGCAAAGTAAAACAGCCGGGAGCAAAATAAAACAGCCGGGAGCAAAGTAAATTTGAATTTGGAACATATGTATCATTCATAGAAATCAAACGTAAATTATATGAATTACTGGCTTACCACGGGGCTA
This sequence comes from Idaea biselata, assembly GCA_958496205.1. Lineage (NCBI taxonomy): Eukaryota > Metazoa > Arthropoda > Insecta > Lepidoptera > Geometridae > Idaea > Idaea biselata. The sequence continues at coordinate 6,926,394 of OY292406.1, forward strand.
GATGGCGCTGTGTGTTGTTCACAGAATTTATTTATTTTATTAGTTTCATTAGTGTCATTAGTTTCAGATTCATTAGTGTCATTAGTTTCATTTGCTTCATTAGTTTCATTAGATACATTTGTTTCATTAGTTTCATCAGGTTCATTAGTTTCATTAGTTTCATTAGTTTCATTAGGTTCATTAGTTTCATTAGTTTCACGAGTTTCATTAGTTTCATTAGTTTCATTGGTTTCGTTTGTTTCGTTTGTTTCATTAGTTTCATTAGTTTCATGAGTTTCATTTGTTTCATTTGTTTCATTAGTTTCATTAGTTTCATTAGTTCATTAGTTTCGTTAGTTTCGCTAGTTTTGATAGTTACGTTAGTTTCGTTTGTTTCGTTAGTTTCGTTAGTTTCGTTAGTTTCGTTAGTTTCGTTAGTTTCGTTTGTTTCATTAGTTTCATTAGTTTCATGAGTTTCATTAGTTCATTAGTTCATTAGTTTCATTCGTTTCTTTAGTTTCATTAGATTCATTAGTTTCATTTGTTTCATGAGTTTCATTAGTTTCATTAGTTTCATGAGTTTCATTAGTTTCATTAGTTACATTAGTTTCATTAGTTTCATTAGTTTCATTAGTTTCATTAGTTTCATTAGTTTCATTAGTTTCATTAGTTTCATTAGTTTCATTAGTTTCATTAGTTTCATTAGGATCATTAGTTTTATGAGTTTCATTAGTTCATTAGTTTCATTAGTTTCATTAGTTTCATGAGTTTAATTAGTTTCATTAGTTCATTAGTTTCGTTAGTTTCGTTAGTTCCGTTAGTTTCGTTAGTTTCGTTAGTTTCGTTAGTTTCGTTAGTTTCATTTGTTTTATTTATTTTGCTTATTTTTTTAGTAGGTATTTATATGAAATTTTCACAGATGATGTATTTCTGTAGCCGCTATAACAACCAACAAATATTTATAGAGGGCTTCTGTATAATAAACGTGATATTAAAATGTTATACCCAACATTTTTGTTAAGTAAATAGGTATATTCACGAATTACGTAACACCATATCTTATTTATTTTCTCATAGAAGGGGATGAAAAGTAGAGTATATGACTCGAGAGCAAATTATTTTTGCCTCGGGCGATGTATACTTTGAATCCCTCGCTGCGCTCAGAATTCTACGTTAGAATCCCTCGCTACGCTCGGGATTCTATTCTAGAATTCCTCGCTTTGCTCGTGATTCAAAGTAACGCCCTCGCCGTAAAAATACTATTTTGCTCCCTTGTTATACAATCTACTATTCCAATATCTTTATCCAGGGAGGAAACAGTCGACTACGTTGTAAAGTTTGTATGGAGAAAAGAGTAGGGTGACTGTCCTCTTAAGAAAGTGGCGAAGTGGCGACTGTTACCATTTCCATTCAAACTTAATACCAAAATAAATTATGAAAAATTTAGTTTTCTACCTTAATATCGATATTATTCGGATTAAGATTTTACTTTTAAAGGGTCACATTCAAATAAAACGGAGAAACATTTTACAATGAAAAAAAGGTTTCTCCGTTTTATTTCATTTCGAATGAATATTTTGGAAAACCTTGCGGTGGGGACCCTTTAAAAGTAAAATCTTAATCCGAATAATATTGATATTAAGGTAGAAAACTAAATTTTTTATAATTTATTTTGGTGTTAAGTTTGTATGGAAATGGTAACAGTCGCCACGTTCTTAAGTACTATTACCATGCCAGAGATGCATGGTTCAAAAAATCGAGAGTTGTGTTGTAGCTACTACAAATTCCAACAAATTTTATTTCCAGGTAACTAGCCTATACTATTTAGCCAAGCCTTTCGTTTGTGTAATTAAAAAGAAATGATGTCATATTTTTGACAACTCATCTTTTTCTTTCTTTTCTTTTGAATTATGGCTTCGCACGAAACTATGTGATTATGACACTAGAACTTCAATGATTCATTTATATGAATAAAATATCCTATTTTAACTACCTACACATAATATTTCTAATATTTCATTACGAGTTTTAATTGCAAAACTACAAAAACTTTAGATACTAGATATGAAACGAAGCTCATTTTCTTCGCCATTGCGACTGTAAAGAAACTCGAATACTTTTGAAAAGAAGAATGAACGTAGACAAATAGATAAAGAAACAAAATGGCGTCTCTTCGTTACCGCGAGTGAATGATGAATGAACGGTGGTGTTGCCAGGTTCCACAGTAATGAGGTAAAGGCAGCTTTAATAGCGCCCTTGAAGGTTTTGTTCGTCAAAAAACAGACTTCAAAAAAAAAATTAAAAAAAACCTTCGAAGTGCGATTCGGACTCGCGCAAATACCATTCTCACAATTGGGTACGGAATCCTAAAATGAATACTGAACCAACCAATTCGTAAACGCACGAACGTTAAGTCTATTACTCCATCACTAGATGGCGCTAGTGGTAAAATACATTGCGCTGAATTTGCGATACATCTTCTGTGAAAATTTAATTCGTCTGGCTATCACGGTTCATGAGATACAGCCACGTGACAGACAGACAGCAAAGTGTCAGTAATAGGGCCCCGTTTTTACCCTTTCTCTAGAAAGAAAAGAAAAAAAACAACATCCGAATAGATAACCTCCTCCTTTTTTCAAAGTCGGTAAAAATGACGATTAGCACTACCGATACAGAGAAATGTACAAAGAAAGGTGCGAGCACATTTTAATTGCGTTAATAAGACATAGTTACAACCTACAGACAGACAGACATACCTTTTATTTCTTTAGACAAAGGTTTTAGTGTAAACGTGTATATTTAGATCTTTTGTTCGTATGTTATTCACCAATTAGAAGAAGAAATCACTATTTCTTATTAAATTTTAACCGGCTTTTAAAAAAGGAGTAGGTTAGCTTCGTCCTCATTTCAACAAACGTGATTTTGACATAATATCGCAACTATACAGGGATGTATTTTTACCACTAGCGCCATCTAGTGATGGAGTGATAGACTGGCGCCAGTGGTAAAATAATTTTAACGTTCGCTTTGCGTTTACGGATTGGTTGGTCCACTGTTCACAGTGGCACGGAACCTATCGTGCGCGAGTCCGACTCGCACTTGGCCGGTTTTTTTTCTCGTAGTCATGGTATAAAGTATGGTATGCAACTCTTGAATAAAATACGGATTTACATTGAAGGCCATGAATCACTCGTGTCGCTCAGGATTCTAACACTAGAATCACTCGCTACGCTCGTGATTCATCTATGGCCCTCGCTTTAAATCCGTCTTTTATTCACTAGTTGCATAATATACTATTTTCCGACATGTTCGAATGTGGTTTTAAAACGCTTATAAAATAGTGTAGCCGTAGATAAACTTTACAAAGTACCAACTTAACTTGGTACTTAGTTCAGAGCAAAAAGTTCGTCATCAGGTATCAAGTTAAAGTTGCGTAAATACCTTGAACCAACTTAACTTGGTGCCTAGTTCAGTGCAAATAGTTCGCAATCAGGTCTCAAGTTATCTCTGTAAAACTAAGTTTATAGTGTTGCCCTACTTAGTTTTATGACTGAAAAACAAAGCCTAGGAAATAGGATTTAACTGTGAAATCTAGGTCATTTTCGTTTATAAATATTTTGCAAGTTGAAATTAATCTTAAAAAAAATCCCGCGACAGGATTCGAACCTGTGCCCCTCGCTTGCCAGGCGAGTGCGCTAACCACTACCACACGGGAACTCACATGACACGGTGAATTGACGAATGTCCTCCCTCCCTGTTTGTTTACCGACTAAGGCTCGGTTTGAACGCCGCCATCTACCAGAACAGTTTTACAACTTTTGACTGGTTCGGGACTTTACCTACAGTTAACGCTTTCGAAAACAAATTACTTTGAAAGGTCCCAATCCCCACTGAAAGGTCCCAATCCCCACTGAAAGGTCCCGACTAAAAGGTCCCAACCAGAGGTGAATGTGCCAATTTCCAAAAAATCAAATTGGCATTTCATTGGAGAAATAAAGACATCTCAAGTCGGAAGTCATTAGGGCGGACGGACGGACGGACAACAAAGTGATATTAAAAGAATTTCTTTTTAGAGTTCCGTACCCAAAGAGTAAAAACGGAACCCTATTACTGAGACTTCGCTCTCTGTCAGCCTGTCTGTCTGTCTGTCACCAGGCTGTATCTCATGAACCGTAATAGCTAGTTTATATTTTGAGGCAAGGAACCCTAAATATAAATATTCGTACCTTATCCTGATTTTCAACTTTTTTATGTTTGGAAAATTTTCGAAGACAAACAGACGTAAAAAATCGATTTCTATCAAAACAAAAATTAATAACCTATTGTAAGGGGTTAACGACCCTCCCGGTTGCCTAGCAACGGGAGTACAACAATGATGTCGTCACACAGTTTTAGGAAATTTGTTGTAACAGACAGACGGACGGAAATAATGGGGAATTTCACATTTACATAGACCAAAATTGGTTTTGGGGATCGTGGAAAAAACATGGTGTTTTTAAACGGCTTCGAAAAAGGACGAGGTTCTCAATTCGATCCGTATATTGTTTGTATGTAGGTATGTGAATATGTTCATGCCGTACTTCGGGATATGAAGTCCGATTTCGATAATTCTTTTCTATGACGTTATTATTTATTATAGCTGCGCCCCGCGGTTTCACCCGCGTAAGTCCCAATCCCGCGGGAATTACGGGATAAAAATCCTATGTGTTATTCTAGGTGTCCAGCTATCTATATTCCAAGTTTCATCGCAATCGGTTCAGTAGTTTTTGCGTGAAAGAGTAACAAACATCCAAACATCGATACAAACTTTCACATTTATAATATTAGTGAGATTAAGAGTTATAATGTTTTTTTGGTTGTTGTTTGAAACGACGACGTTCTGGAAGTATTGGACCGATTTTCATGAAACTCAAAATGGGGATATATCCTTGGGAATAACATAGGCTAATTTGTATCCCGTTATTATAACGGGCTCGGGACTTATGTAAATAAATAAATAAATAATAAATAAATAAATTCTGTGAACAACACACAGCGCCATCTAGCCCCGTGGTAAGCGACTAAGCTTGTGTTATGGTGACTAGACAACGGATATAATACACAAAGGTATAATACACAAGGGTTGAAAGGTTGTAAAACCGCGCGATTTTATAATACAAATCACTCAATCAATCAATCCTGAAGAAGGAATCTGTAAAAGTCTCGAAACGTTGAGCGTTGAAACAATGCTAAGAGCAATAAACACCACGCGATTAAAACCGAAAAATGTCTTTAATTTCAAAGAAAATCATCAAAATTCTAACTATAATTTTAAAAAGTAATTGAGCAGTTATTTAACCCGGGCTCTCTAGAGAGATGCAACCGGGAACGACGCTCGGATGATGATGATATTCAAAACAAATGTAATTTAGTGTATTCTGGGATGTTATTCTGCTCATCATTCCGAAGGTTCTCATCAGATAATCACCAACTTGAAGGACTAATGAGAAGCTAATACATTTCTAATGGAAAAGTATTCATACGATCGGTAAATCTCAGACGGCTGAGAAATTCGGTAACATTTTATTATAAGGGCCCTATTCTGAAAAACTGAAAATCCATGTCGGGCGCATCGAAAATTGTTGATTATTTCATGACGGAATGTCGTAGAACTTTTTTTTGTGCACAGATTGTAGGCGACATTGTTTCCGATATTTTAGTGCAGTTTCCATACAAATATGTCGAAACGTATTGAAGCCTATCGACATTTTAGCCAAATCAGACATTTTTTGTCTAAAATTTGGATAGGCTTTGCACCAATAGGAGGTTCTTGTCTTAAAACTACACCTAAATGTAGGAAATAATGTCACCTACAATCTGTGCACAAAAAAAAGTTCTACGACATTCCGTCATGAAATAATCAACAATTTTCGATGGGCCCGACAGGGATTTTCAGTTTCAAGGTCGTTGACGTTGTTACTCCTCTTAAACAAAAAAACACATCCAAATAGATAACCTCCTCCTTTTTTGGAAGTCTGTTAAAAACAAAATTATATAGGTATCTTTTCAACCCATTTATTTAAATTGTTTCATTACGAGTTTAATAATTAATTCTAAGAAAACATTTAGCTAATCCCCTCCTTTTTGAAGTCAGGTAAAATAAATATCGACTTCAAAATCGTAAAACAATTATCCAAACAACAAACAACAATAACATGGAACAATTGTTCGGACCGCAACGGAAATAACTGTTGCGTAAAGGATGTTTGAAACATTGAGGTTTCTTACTTACTGATAGAGACGACCCTGCAAGAGGAATCTACCTACTCTTAATAACTGTTGCGTAAAGGATGTTTGAAACATTGAGGTTTCTTACTTACTGATAGAGACGACCCTACAAGAGGAATCTACCTACTCTTTTCTCCTTAAAGACTTTACAAACGTAGTCGACTGTTTCCTGGATAAAGATATTAGAAAAGATATGATTTGAGCCATAAATCCTATATCAGCCGCGACTATGCCCCTACGTTTTAAGCTATTGCATAGCTTTTATCGTGAGCTTTGAGCTTTGAATGAAGAAATTTCGTAACGAAAAAAACCTAACACCCCCCACTCCGCCTACCATGACACAATATAAAAAAAATAATTATAATTGCATAAGCTGATAAAAAAATGCTATGCAATAGCTTTACCGCGGCAGTTCCCGAGTGCTACACTTTTTTTTTAATTATTTCATGTTTCTAAATTTTATGTCTAATCTTATTACAAAATGAAAAAAAAACCGAAATGTTAGGGCATGACCTTGCCAGATATAGGTTTTATAGCATAAATATACACAAAGTCTACTTTTTAAACTGATATTCCTGCACTTCAAAAAGGGTTTTTAAAGTTTTCATCTATATCTGCACTAATATTAAAAAGAGGAAAGATTTGTATTTGTGTGTGTATGTGTGTGTGTCTGCCTATATGTTTATAATGAATACACCCAAAAACTACTCGACCGATTTCGAAAATTCTTACACAAATAGAAAGCCACATTATAAGTAACAAGGGATACTTTGGATCCCAATATTCCCACAGGATCGGGACTTATGCAGGTAAACCCGCGAGACAAAACTAGTATTCCATAAAAAATATCGGTGACACTCCAACGAACAGTGAAAAGAATCGCGACGTCAGCTCCATACAATTTTACCTCAATCTAAAACGTAGTAATTTGATAATAATGACAACTACCTCTTTCTTTCTAGCGGAAAAACTTTCGTGGTTTTGTTGTAACAACCTTTTTGATACCAGCCGCTTGTTTGTATAAATATACTGTATCTATTGGTAGATAACGCGACTTTCATTCTGAAGGCTAAGGTTTCGAATCCTGGCTGACCACGCTTTCCTTAAGAGGATAGCCTCCATTCTCTTTCTCCATACAAACGTAGTTTAAATTTTCCTCCCTGGATAAAGACATTAGAGCAAATATGTTTATGCCATAAAATCTATATCTGTCATGACTATGCATCTACCTACCTACCTACCTTTTGATTTATTTTATTTTTTATTATTATTCTCATTAGAAACGCAAAAAAAAATAAAAAGGTAGATCCATAGTCATGACTCATGAGTCATCATGACAGATATAGGTTTTATGGAATAAACATATTTGCTCTAATGTCTTTATCCAGGGAGGAAAATGTAAACTACGTTTGTATGGAGAAAGAGAATGGAGGCTATCCTCTAAGAACAATCTAGGTGTGCTATTAGCAAAAGAACGATCGAAACGCAATCAAAATACTAGTTTAGAAAGATATTTACAAAGTTATTTTTAGGGTTCCGTTAACCTTAAGGTAAAAACGGGACCCTATTACTGAAACTTCGCTGTCTGTCTGTCTGTCTGTCCGTCCGTCCGTCCATCCGTCCGTCCATCCGTCCGTCCGTCCGTCCGTCCGTCCGTCCGTCCGTCTGTCCGTCTGTCACCAGGCTGTATCTCATGAACCGTAATAGCTAGAAGGTTGAAATTTTCACAGAAGATGTATTTCGGTTGCCGCTACAACAACAAATACTAAAAACAAAATAAAACAATTATTTAAAAGGGGCTCCCATACAACAAACGTGTTTCAAAAATAACAAGGAGTTTAGTTCAATGTGAGGTCGCTTCTGATTTCAGGACAAATCGAGTTGGTCATGGAATCCAAAATGGCTGCCCTATCTGTCAAATATACCAGTCTGCCTTACTTACCAAAGAGTTTCTTATAAGTTTCAGATTTTCTTTGTGCCATGGTTTTTTTTTTTTTATTGAGTGATTCGGTCGTTTGATGGGAGTAGAATCGAAGATAAATCTATACATATAATAAAATCGTAACTCAGCGGTGTCTGTTTTTGGAAGATATAAAAAAAATATAAATTGTATGGGTATCTATGAACGCAGTAGAACCTATTTTTCTGTTTTTCTGGTTGTCTGTTTGTCTGTTTGTCTGTTTGTCTGTTTATCTGTTTGTCTGTTTGTGTGTGCCTTTGTGCCCGCTAATCTCAGAAACGGCTTATCCGATTTTAACCAAATTTGGTATGCAGATAGCTTTAGACCTCGATTAACATATAGGCTATTTTTTATCCGGATATTTTGTCCGGTTATCCGGATAAAGTGATTTTTCTGCTTTTACTTAGTTAGTTTAAATGTTGTATTGAAGAAGAATGTTGTGTGGAATCAATACATGATTAACCGGATATCCGGTCGAAAATAAAAAAAACCGGATATTCAGTTTTTTTCAGGAAATTCCTAAAATACCGTATACCTTTGTCTCTCCATATATCCGGATCCTTCGGATATACGGAAATTCTTTATAATGGTTGTTTTTAACCGACTTTAAAAAAAAGAGGATCTGCTCAATTCTACCCGCATATTGTTTGTATGTGAATATGTTCAAACCGTACTCCGGCATATAAAGTCCGATTTCGATCATTCTTTTTTAATTTGGAAAGTGAGAGTCCCGAGTTGGTCCCATAAATTGTTGGTGAAGATCTGATGAGAACCTTCGGAATGATGAGCAGAATAGCATCCCACAATGATGTTAATTACTAATTTTTGGACTTCCATCAATAGAATCGGCTTAAAAAGAACTAGGTACAAATTGATGAACCACCTGAAACCACCTTCTCAGAAATTCCTCAGTGATTAAAGGTACGGTTACAATCTTGAAAATGCAATAAAATGGATTAAAAAAATATATCTGTAATCGGGCAGTTTTACTGGGTGATGCAGATTGCATGTAGTTTACGTGGCACAATGGTAGCTATGGATTCCGAGTCGAGGGTTCCGCGTTCGAATCACAGACCGGCGCATTCCCTTTTTAAGGAACGGTGGCCTACCGAGCCGAGTGATGGCTTCCGATTCGACGGCTGCGCGTTCGAGTCACGAGTCCCGGACACGACGTTACGTTTTACCCTCCAGATGGTCGTCCACCTTGCCGTTGTGAGGGGACTCAGTAGCTGAAAGCTAAGAGGCGCACGAGGTGGGAAACCGGGCTTGCCTGGCTTCTAACCCGTAATCCCGCGTCAGCGGGCTCGGGGGTCCTTTCCGCAAGAAAGGGCCCGCGTGGTAGACAACCACTATAAAAATCACCTCAGCCTCTGGTGGTGAATTGGGGGGGGGGGGGGGAGGTTATCACCGGCTTTGGGGACCTCGAGACGGTGGCGTGACCGTGCCGAGGGAGGGGAGACGGAGAGAGGTTGTCTATCGGGCAGATGCAGAGATGAGGCTTGGAAAGGCCTTCGTTGTCGGGATGTAGTCCATGAGGAGTTTCCACTGGCTTTGACACTTGTGGAGCGAGGGACACCATGGGGGTTTACATTATAAGCCTATGGTAGGGAGCTCAACGAGATTGGCCTGACGGTGACGGACATTAGCCACGTAAAAAAAAGATATCATGTAGTTAAGCTGCCCGTCTTCAGCTTACATAACAGATAAGTCGGTTGCACTGTATTTAGGAGAGCTCAATATTATTGTTTTGTCCTTTTGTTCGAAGTCGGGTTTCGATTTTTTTTTATTTTTTCGATAAAGGCTACTTCTTATAAGCATGCAACACGTTACCTACCGCTGCGCTGTGCTAAATCTACACTTAAATAGACTCTGCCATGATTATCTTCTGCTCAGCAACATACTTCCCTGGTCGTCCGTTCAAGCACAGCGATGGGTAGGTAGTCCGAAAAACGCTGACGAAGTCGCGGGCACAGCTAGTATTTCATATTTTCCTATAAAATTTAAAAATTGGTTGTTGTAAACCATTTTAGGGTTTCGTATCCAATTGTGATAGTGGTACGGAACCCTTTGTGCGCGAGTGTCGCACTTGCCCCGTTTTAGTCACATTATTTTTAAGTTATTTCAAAAGTTAACTTTAGTAGTACAATAATACTCTTCAGATAATTGATATTAAAGTATTCAACTTAAGTACCCGCTATACCTACCTAGCGATAGGTATGAACTGGATGCGTAATGTAGCGTCGGACTTCGGACACAAAGACTGGTGTTATTTCGGTCTGCGCGGGCGGATGCATCCATACTTGATCATTGCGGTAGCGACAGAAAAACAATTCAATTATTTAAATTAATTGCTAGTAAATTATTACTGTGTAGGTAGGTGCATATTTTTTTATTAAATTAATTTTATTAATTCTTAATTTTAATTAAATACATTTTTTTTATTTTTATTAGGTAATCGCAGATGACGGAACAAGATGGATGTTAGGTTTGTGATGTCTGCCTGTGACATCGTACGTAACTTGCGAACGAATAAAGAGTTTTTTGTCTCAAGGCATTCTGTGAATCTCTGTATGATATTATTATGTCGTGTCGTGTTAGTCACACAGATCATTTGCCTTTTGGCTTCGGACTAAGCAAATAGGCTTGTATTATGGTGGTCGATCTCAGTCAAATTCGATCCGTAAGTCGTGTTGTGGTGTTTCGGTCCGCGCGGGCGCATGCGCCTGCGCAGCCATACTCGATCATTGTGGTACCGACAGCAGAACAAGACTCAAACACAATTATTAAAATTCGGGACTAACGTTACGTGGGTGAAACCGCAGGTCGCAGCTAGTATTTTATAGGTGTAAGATTGTGTGTATGTAGGTATGTAGGTATGTGTGTATGTAGGTAGGTATATTATAATAATATTTCTCATTCACTCAAAAACTGCTGAACCGACTAAGATGAAGCTTAGTATGCAGATAGCTGGATTAAGACGTAGAGTCTGTTTCTATATAAACTTGTTAATCTACTATCATACGAAATGTAGAAGAGTACATAACACAAATATAGATTAGATAAATCGCGTAGAATTGTTATCTATTTGAGTAGTACATTAGTATTTGGTTATCGTGTCTAGGTCAGTGTGATTTTTCATCGCTTTTTTAGGATTTCGTAGTCAATAAGAAACTTTTGTAGGTAGTTTCTAAACGCATTTTTTGTTGTATTTAATTGGTGTTTAGTACTTTTAACGTTCATTATTGACTCATTCGAAGATTGATTTCAGCCAATCCTGAAGACTGTAAAGTTTTCGTGGTAAAAGTAATAAACACCACGCGATTTAAACCGAAAAATGTGTTTAATTTCTTTCCAACATCACGAAAACGGAAGAAAAATCCTTGTAGTTTCGTCATGTCCGTCTGTCTGTCTGTCTGTCCGCGGTTTAGCTCAAAGACGCTTAGTAATAAGAAGCTTTAACTTGACATGAGAATACAAATAATGATAAGCAGTAAAAATCGTACAATAAAAAAAGTTACATACATACATGTATGACATACGTAACGCTCGAAAGCCCTCCATCGGCAGACGCTTAAAAAAACAAAAGACGATCGAGACGAAGCCTAGAGGCGATCGTCGAGATAGAAACAAAAGACGATCGACAAATTTCATTGCGCACTAATGTCATCATATTTATTGTAAAACACCTATTGTAATTTACCTAGTGCACGCAGTTAAATAAATGAATTGAATTGAATTGAAATTAATCGTTCGATTTTTCGATCGATTGTTTGTTCTGCGAACGCTACACTTTCACATGTGCGTGTGAACCGAGGAGTCAGACAGACAAACAAACAACGCGGCTCCTCTATATATAGAGGTAATACTTACACAGAACATACTTGCAATAACTTAGCCACTAACTTATAACTAAGTTATTTTTAAATGGAATTTGCTTTGAATAAAGAGAAATCTGACTTTCACGTGGCGATGGCGAGGCGGCCAGTCTTATAGTTACCTACGCTGAAGGTCGCGGGTTGAACAATTTTTTAAAGTTCAGACATACATACATAGGTATTTTCATATATTGTGATCAAAATCATTACCCTCCCTTTGCCGTAGTCGGGTAGGAATACCTAAGTTGTAAGACGAGGGTAAGGGCATTGGTATGCGCCAATGTAAATCACATGATTGCTGTAAAATATAACCCCTTGAGTTTCTCGTGTCTTCTTCTCATAATATTTTTTTATTATATATACATTTCTAAGAGATATCTTGCTAATATCGAATGAATAAACGTTTTGATTTGATTTGGTCTGTCACCTTATCTATTTACGGTAAAAATCTTCATTTAGGCGCCCAATGTCCCGTTGTACCTACCTTTCGCAAAATATCCATTTCGCAATTAACTCTCCTTTTCCCTTAGTAGGTAATAGGCTAATATGGTCCCGTTTTTACCCTTTGGGTATGAAAAATGAAAAAATGAATAAATAACTTAATTAAAAATGTAATATAAAAATACAGTAGGTATTTAATAATTTGCTACCCTGTCTCCCAAACTAGGGTAAAAAAAATATCCCGACCAATTGTGAACCTCTTCCTTCTTTGAAGTCGGTTAAAAATACCTAAGTTGTAACCAAGTAATGCGGACGCAACCGCGGTCCAAAACTAGTTCTACACCCGACTTACATAACAGACACAACAAAATAAAACATCTAAAAATATTTTATATTTTTTGTTGCAGAGCGTGCGAGACAACCGTACGGGACACCACACTAGTGCGAGCGAGACAGAACGCTGTCCAGTTCTTAACCGGTTCCTTCTAGCTAGAGAGAAAAAGAAAAAAAAAGTCTGTTCGAACCTCTTTTACCAGTGATGGTGTAGTGTTTTTTAAATTTCGAATTTGGAACGTTATCAGAAGTGATTCTAGTGAGTTTAAAATGGCGGATTTCAAGTTTAGCGCGCTTTTTGGATTGTTTTTGGCGTGTTTAGTGACAGGTGAGTTGATTTCTTGAATTACTTTTACAGTTTGCCTGGAAGAGATCGCTTTTAGTGATAAGGCCGGGCATTGTACCTACCTATGTATTTAAGTATTAGTTTTAAGGTAAAAATGTTTTTGCTTTTCTGTTTTTATGTGTTTTGTTTTGTAGGTAGATATCTATCTAACCTCTATTCATTCAAAATAATAATTTCTTTTCGGTTTGGATACAAACATGTAATTTTCTACATTTTGGGAATTCAAGATTTTGAGATTAAGCATTCTCGGAAATTCAACAATTGAGATTTGAGATTCGGCATTCTGAAAAATTTAAATATTTCGAAAATAACAATTTGTCAATCAGCATTCTAGAAAATTTTACATTGTGGAAATTATTATTTTTAAGAATTCGACATTATTTGACGACCTCTGTGGCGCGTCGTGCGAAAGCGCGATTGCAATGCAGGAGGTTGCGGGTTCGATTCCCGCCGGGTGCAAGTATTTATGCTTATAAAATAAATATTTGTGTCTGGTCTGGGTGTCCCTCTATGTATAATATGTATGTATTTACAAAAGAAAAATAAATATAAGTATTATATCCGTTGTCTAGTCACCGTAACACAAGCTTAGTAGCTTACCACGGGGCTAGATGGCGCTGTGTGTTGTTCACAGAATTTATTTTATTTATTTATTTATTATGGTTCCAAAGCTATTTTGAGAAGTTTCCCGTAAGTAGTACCTACTACCTACCAATTGACACTATTTTTTGGCTTGACCAATTGGGTGCCACACGCAAAGCTGTAAGCAGATGGCGCTGGCATCGGATGATCTTTTTTTTTTTGATGAAGGCGTTTTTATTTGTGGGGGACAAATGAAAACGCCGAGTTTTTTTTTACTTTCGTTCTGAGACCGATATGGCCAATTTAGCGCTCTGACAGTTCTTAATTCAAACCTAAGATCAGTCGACAAACGCCCTCTGCCGGGATAAAAAGTTAGTGTTCCTCCTCATTGTCCACTACATCCTATTTACTACCTACCGTACTACCTTCCCATTTATTTGCCCCAAATATTAAAAAAAAAATAGAAAAAGTGTGGCACTCGGGGACTGCCGCGGTAAAGCTATTGCATAGCATTTTTGTCAACTTATGCAATTATAATTATTTTTTATTTTGTACCATGTTGGCCGCGCTCAAAGCCCGCGATAAAAGCTATGCAAAAGCTTAAAAACATTTGTTTAAATAAATAAAGGTAAATACCCGAAGCACCAATAGTTTTGTATTAGGCAGATCTACCCTATAACATGTGTTATTGTATCGTCTTATTTTGGTAAGGTTTTCCCTCCAAAATGATACTATCTGTCATCGACTGCCGATAACGTAAACACGCTATCCGGTGCTCACTTACTTTAGGGTTCCGTGCCGATAATGGAAACTTAAAATGCAAAACACAAAATAATAAATACAAACATCCTACTAATAACAAAGACGCAAAACAACTAAGGATGTGAATTGTGAGAATATTTGGATGATTATGAAGTTTTACTTTTGAGGGGAAAGTCTACCTACTCTTTTCTCCATACAAACTTTACAAACGTAGTCGACGGTTTCCCCCTGGATAAAAATATATATGTAAAAATATGTTTATGCCATAAAACCTATATCTGCCATAACTTTTCCCCTACGTTTAGATTTTTTTCGTATTCTATTTTATCTATATTTTTAACCACCGACGGAAAAAGAGGGGTGTTATAAGTTTGACGTGTCTGTCTGTCTGTCTGTCTGTCTGTCTGTGTGTGTGTGTGTATCTGTCTGTGGCATCGTAGCTCACGCACGGATGAACCGATTTCAATGTAGTTTTTTTTGGTTGATAGGTGACTTTTGCGCGAGTGCTCTTAGCTATGTTTGATTAAAATCGGTTCAGCCGTTCATAATATATGATGGTTAAAGCTCGGAAATAAAAGACGAATGTTTTCAAATATGCCCGAGTGTGGTATCAAATAAAAGAGCATGACTTTTGTGACAAGAATGTTTAATCAAAATCGGCTTAGCCGTTCAAAGTATATGTAGGGACAAACTCGGAAAAAAAAACCGAATGTTTTCAAATATACCCGAGTGGGGTATCAAATGAAAGGACGTTACTTTTGTGACAACAATATGCATGTTTAATCAAAATCGCTCTTACAAAAAGGGTGAAATAAAAAAATTAAATTAAAAATTTTAAAAAACCCCCGACTTAAAAAATCTTCCAAGTTAAAACAAAACTAAACTTTAAAAAGGCAAAAATAAAAAGCCGAAAACAAATTTCATGTCTTTGAGTAGGTATGTGGTAGCTGTACCTTACGTTCCCGCGTCGGGGGACGCGGAAACGTTAGATACTATAAGCACGGGTCGGTTACCATACCATCAACTTCTGTGACACATTCCCGCGTCCCCCGACGCGGGAACGTAAGGTACCACATACATACCTACTCAAAGACATGAAATTTGTTTTCGGCTTTTTATTTTTGCCTTTTTATTTCTATTCTAATTAGAACAAAAAAAAAACAAAACGTAGGGGCATCATGGTCATGACAGATATAGGTTTTATGGCATAAACATTTGCTCTATTGTCTTTATCCAGGGAGGAAACAGTCGACTACGTTTGTAAAGTTTGTATGGAGAAAAGAGTAGGTAGGTACGTAGATTTTCCTCTTAACAGTTACCATTAATTCAAATCAACTATTAACCTACGGAACCCCCAGTCTAAAACAGAGACTAGTGCGTGCCCCCGTCTCGATATAGAATAAATAAACAAACAGACAGGTTGTAATGTTTACACTACTTGTTATATGTTACGGCAAGTTCACGGCCGGCATCCGGCTGCTTGACCGACTTCGGGAACTGAAGTAGGTAGTTGTGTTTAGTCTTCATTCGTCATTCAATGCCGGCCTCTATGGCGCGTCGGGCGAAGGTCTAACTGCAATGCAGAAGGTTGCGGGTTCGATTTATGCTTAGAAATAAATATTTGTTTTTGGTGTGGGTGTATCATATGTATGTATGTACTAGTTGCGCCCTGCGGTTACACCCGCGTAAGTCCCGATCCCGCGGATTCTGTATATTCCAGATTCATCGCAATCGGTTCACTAGTTTTTACGTGAAAGAGTAACAAAGTCACATACATACAGACATACATAAATACATAGACAAACTTTCGCGTTTATAATATAAGTTGGATTTACAAATAAAGAAGTATAACATGTAGTGTATCCGTTGCCTAGTACCCAGCCTAGCCTTTAGTTTGGGGCTAGAATGCGCTGTGTAACGTCGTGCAATATATAATTAAGCTATTGCATAGCTTTTATCGCGGGCTTTGAGCGCGGCCACCGAATCAAGAAATTCCGTAACGAAAATAAACCTAACACCTCCCCACTCCGCCTACCATGTTGTCATGGTAACCATGGCAACATAGTACAAAATAAATAAATAATTATAGGTAATTGCATAAGTTGATAAAAAATGCTATGCAATATTGTATTTTTTCATTAACCGATTTATTTATGTCCGCAAATCACATAAATATGAATCACACAGTTAGGTACCTACAAGCAAATTGCCCTGACTCACAGACCGCAGTACTCTTGTGAAACATTTTGTGTTATTCAATCATATAACTACTATGGTAGGTAGGTAAGTATAGGTACTAAGTGAGTAAGTATTTTGTAACAGTCAGTTACTATGGGTCAATTTATAAATCTAGAATTAAATTATAAGTTTCTTTTAATTTTTGTATGTAGCTCAAGACTATTTTATTTAGAAAATTTATTTTCAAGGAAAAATAGCATTCAAAAATTTTCACTTGCGGCGAGGCTTGAACTCGCGTCTTTGGGTCAGTACCCCAACGTCTATATAATATTCTCCTTTGATTGTTTACGATTAAGGCTCGATCAAAGGAGAATATACCTACAATACCTAGTATTGGAAGTTTTCACGGCACGAAGCAGGGATTTGCTTAGTCTAGTTGGTATAGACGTTGGGGTACTGACCCAAAGACGCGAGTTCAAGCCTCGCCGCAAGTGAACATTTTTGAATGCTTTTTTTCCTTGAAAATAAATGTTCTAAATAGAATTAAATTACTAAAACCACAAGTTAAATTAAATAAAAAACCGGCCAAGTACGAATCTGACTTTTGGGACAAATTGGGTACGGAACCCTAAAACAAACAAAACCGAACGAAATCCGAAATACGACGACGCGCGACGACGTGCATTTATCTAGAATCGAACCCGCAACGTTCTGCATTACGGTCGTGCTTTCGTCCGACGCGCCACAGAAGTCGTATATTTTTATTATTACTAGCTGACCTGGCAAACGTTGTTTTGCCTTATAAATTATAGATAGTAGCCGATTCTCAGACCTACTGAATACGCATATAAAATTTGGTAAAAATCGGTAAAGCTGTTTCGGAGGAGTACGGTAAACAACATTGTGACATGGAAATTTTATATATTAGATAGAAGATGTACCTATAAAACTTAGTAGTAAATGATTCATTGTTTTGATTTTATAAATCAAAATTTTAAGGAAACTAACCTCGTTGTCCTATGTGAACAAATGACATTTCAAAGAGATATCTTGCTAATATCCGAATGAATAAACGTACTTTGATTTTTTGAACGAAACATGCGGCAAACGTGCTTATAAAACAATACTAGCAGCGCCCTAAGGTTCACTCGCGTAAGTCCCGATCTCGTAGGAACATCGGGTTTAAAAGTAGCCTATATATTAATCCAGATCCCCAGCTATCTTTATACCAAGTTTTGGCGTGTAGGTAACTATTTGAACTAACTACTACTGTAACTACTGAACCGATTGCGATGAAAGTTGCTGGAGATCTGATTTAGTTACCACATATTATGCTACTTTTTATTACGATATTCCCGCGGAATTTAGTTTATAACATTAGTACCATAGAACTGAACTGGTCTCTATTAGAGACTAGAAGGAGAAAGGTGATCGATTTCAAACTCGTCTCTAATCAATCTGTTCGGGAAATTCCGCACACAGTCTTTGTTAGAATACCTGCCATCTACGAGTAGCTCCACGTATTTAATAGACGAATCTAAGTGTTTACTTTGGCTAAGCAATGCCCTGTCTCGCTCTTATTAGTAATTTTTAACGTCAAGTGACAGACACTTTACTTAGACAAGTAATTATACTTAGAATTGACTGTAGATACGAGTGTAAGTAATATAAGATTACTGTGATATATCGCATCGCATCGCTACAGTATTATGTCGCGTCCGATATTGTATCGCTCACTTAGGACAACAACGGGTTATTAGGTTAAGTAATAACTACTACTATATTATACTAGGTACATAGTTATTTTGTAAGGACAATCTAATTTGAAACTCAAGTTTCCTTAACCTATCTTCTACACGCAAAGACACTGAACCAATTGCGGTGAACCACTGCGTGTAGATAGTTAGAAATAGGGAAAAATAATCAAAAACATGGATGGTGTGGAAATCTGTACAAAATAGGTACAAAGAAAAATATCCTGTAGTGTCAAAATGTTGAATTCCCAAACTGTAGTAGGTATTGTTTTCCCAAAATGTTGAACTACCTACTAAAATGTTGAATTCCCAAAATGTTGAATTCGTCAAAATGTTGAATTGCTAAATTTTTGAAAACTTTAACATCAAAAATTATTGGGTTAAAACATGTGAAAGTTTCTAGTCAAAAAAGACATGGTGTTGGCGCGTCCACCGTTTTGACAAAAAGTAACGTGGCTTTTTTATAATTAAAAATTTTTATCAACTTATGCAATTATAATTATTTATTTATTTTGTACCACGTTGCCATAGTTACCATGTAGCTCGGCCGAGCTACATGGTAACCATGGCAACATGGTAGGCGGAGTGGGGGTTTGTTAGGTTTTATTTTCGTTCCGGAATTTCTTGATTCGGTGGTCGCGCTTAAAGCCCGAGATAAAAGCTATGCAATAGCTTAAAATCATTACGGTCCTAGACTTCAAATTCCAAGGAAACTACGGAACCCTACACTGTGGCACAAGGCACATGATTATCTTATGTCGTATGCATATAATTAGCGAACACGTGAGAATATGCAATGACCTCAATTCTCAAGTAGTGACTCAGGAAATGACCTAACACTGACTCACTTTGATGACCACTACTCTTTGAGTTATAAGCTACTTCTGTTATCTACCACAATCGAGAGTGTCGTATAGGAAATTGTTGGGAGTTTCATCAAAATGAAGCTACTCACGGAAAACTAGCTTGATAGTAATCACTTTGCAAAAATGTACCAGGGATCCTGGAGGGTTACTGCGGTTCTTTCGACACGACAACGATACGATAATTCCAGCCGATACGATGATTCAACTGTCAACCCTACTATCACAGTGTGACAGTAGAATCATCGTATCGGCTGAAATTATCGTATCGTTGTCGTGTCGAAAGAGCCGCAGTAACCCTCCAGGACTATGTGTGTTTGTCTGAATAAATTTATTTTCTTTCTTTCTTTCTAAAAAAAAGAGGAGACTTCCTTACGACTAAAAATATTTATTGAGAAAATTTAGTCAACAACAAACGTGTATTTTTTGTGTGATGATAATGGCATACGGAATCCTTCCGACTTGTACCTGGCCGGTTTATTTGTACGGAACCCAAAATTGATCTGAGTTTAATAAGAAACGTATTATGCTTAGATACCTACAGTTGGTAAATATACGAGACAGTTACTTTAAATTGTGTTTCGTTTCCCGTGCGCGTGCCCATTGTACGGTGACGATCTCGCAGGCGCGGCGGCACGTCCGCAGAGATGCAGAGGTAACCGATTCGATACCTGACGCGAACTGGATCTGAAACTCAGAATGTACTCAATCTTACTTATTTCCTTTGATGAAAACAAAAAACAGTAGATACGTTACCTAGTCTCGGAAAATGAGACGATAAAACTGCGTCTAGCTGACGCACTAGCCTCAGTTGTATGTCACACTGAGATTATCTTTTTGAAATCCATCAGAATGCCTTTTTGATCATTTTATAAATGCCTGAATCATTCTTAAGAGGATAGTCTCCATTCTCTTTCTCCATACAAACGTAGTTTACATTTTCCTCCCTGGATAAAGACATTAGAGTAAATATGTTTATGCCATAAAACTTATATCTGTCATGACTATGCATCTAGCTTTTTATTTTTTTTCATTTTATTATTTTTTATAAAAATTATATTATACTTATATTAAATTATAAACATTAAATTATATTATTTAAATTTTTTATTTTTATTTTAATTAGAAAATAAATGAAAATAAAAAGGTAGATGCATTGTCATGACAGATATAAGTTTTATAAACATATTTGCTCTAATGTCTTTATCCAGGGAGGAAAATGTAAACTATGTTTGTATGGAGAAAGAGAATGGAGACTATCCTCTTAAAGACAAATGTTTTAAAATACAATAATTTTAGGAAAATGCATGTAGGTGTTTCTAGCTCATTTTTCGAATACGCAATGTTAGAATATACCGTATCTACTATTTTTGTTTTCATCTAATCTTATTTCTTACAATTTTATCAATGCGAAAGTAACTCTGTTGTCAGTCTGTCTATCTGTTACGCTTTTAAGTAGGAATATCGGGATCAAAAGTAGCCTATATGTTATTCCTCGATAATGTAGGTTATTTTTTGGTAAAGGTCCAGTACATACGACACACACACACACACACAAAAATTCATTTTTTTCCTGTTTATAATGTTAGTGTAAATTATACAGAGGAAAGGTTTATTTGTTTGTTTTGAAACTAATTGGCTTCTAATCTACTGCACCGATTTCAAAAATTCTTTCACCAATAGAAAGTAACATAGGCTACTTTTGATCCCGATATTCCCATGGGATCGGGACTTACGCGGGTAAACCCACAGAAAGCAGGCTATTCTATCTACATATACTTAGTTTATATTATTAAAATAATTGTTTCTTTTTGGTTTGTAACAATTAGTCTCCTAAACTACTGGACCGATTTCAAAAATTCTTTCACCAATAGAAAGCTACATTACCGAGTAGTAACATAGGCTACTTTCGATCCCAAAATTCCCACGGGATCGGGACTTACGCGCATAAAACCCCGACCACTACAGTAACTACCTACCGACAACGTGAACGCGCAACGTACGTGCAAAATGGCGAACTCTTTACTTTCCTATCTATTCACACTCCACTAAATATGAAGGTTTAGCATACAAATAGAGTTACGTGACGTCTCCCCTCGTCTGTCTGTCTGTCAGAGGGAACAAGTACAGTACTGTTCGGAAGTGGTCTCTCACCGTACAGGTGTGAACTCTTTACTTTCCTATCAATTCACACTCCACTAAATATGAAGGTTTAGCATACAAATAGAGTTACGTGACGTCTCCCCTCGTCTGTCTGTCTGTCTGTCAGAGGGAACAAGTACAGTACTGTTCGGAAGTGGTCTCTCACCGTACAGGTGTGAACTCTTTACTTTCCTATCAATTCACACTCCACTAAATATGAAGGTTTAGCATACAAATAGAGTTACGTGACGTCTGTCTGTCTGTCTGTCAGAGGGAACAAGTACAGTACTGTCCGGAAGTGGTCTCTCACCGTACAGGTGTGAACTCTTACTAATATTATATGTGCGACTGTCTGTCTGTAACGCCTTCACACCTAAACCGCTAAACCGATTTTGTTAAATTATTGGTATAGCGATAGATGGAATTTTGGAGAAGGACTTAGGCTACTTTTGATCCCTTATATCCCGCGGGATCGGGTGAAACCGCAGGAGGCAGCTAGATTTTATAAATAAAGAAAAGTTGCTTCTCCCCACGTAAAAACAAGTTATAATTCCCCAATTGGACCAGTAATTGGGGTAAATTTTCTACCATTCGTGGTAGAATCGATAAGTTGGTAGTCTGGCAACCCTGTAGGTAGGTAGGTTTGTCAAACTGGTAGAAATTGGCTCAATTTTGTGGTCGCCGATAAATCCTTGCAGTGGTTTCATCAGCAGGCTATTGTTGAAGGCTAGGGATGGGATAAGCTGTGGGAAAATATATCGATATAATAATGTAGAATACAATAGAATAAAAACATTTTATTGACAAAAGTAGTTTAGTTTAGTTTTAGTTATTATTATTTTTTAACTCTTTAATTTTATAATGTTGTTTTTCTCTTGTGTGTCGTGTTTTTGCAGTAAATAAATGTTTTTCTATTCTATTGTATTCAAAATATAAAAAATGTATATACAGAGTGAACCATTTAAATGGGCATTCAGGGGGATATCCTAAACTATAAGAGATAGCGAAAAATGCTGAAAGGAGTTGCGTCCCCGATTTTGACAAAAAGTAAAATGGCATATTTAGATTTTTGAAAAAATCAATATAGGTACTTACTACTTAGCCAGGAATCGCACCTTGTCTTTTTGCAAAAAAATAAACACCCTATATTATTGTACCGCTCGATAGTGTTGCTGATAAAGATCAAATCCTGGGAACAAACATAGTGTGGTAAATCGAGAGAAATGTCTTTTTTTAATAAAAATATGAAATATTCAATTATTCTGTACTAGTACTCGTGTGTTACCCGTACCTATTACAACGACCTACTCGGTTTGAACGACTTTATCATTATTACAGATCATGATATAATTTCAAATTTTTCGCATACAGTTTAAAGCAATGATAGATATCATTTTGAACAACTGTAAGATTATTATTGTTGTTGAAATTTAATACTTTTATTAAAAAAAAGACATTTCTCTCGACTTACCACACTATGTTTGTTCCCAGGATTTGATCTTTATCAGCAACACTATCGAGCGGTACAATAATATAGGGTGTTTATTTTTTTGCAAAAAGACAAGGTGCGATTCCTGGCTAAGTACCTATTGATTCAAAAATCTATATATGCCATTTTACTTCTTGTCAAAATCGGGGACGCAACTATTTTCAGCATTTTTCGCCATCTCTTATGATTAAGGATATCCCCCTGAAGGCCCGTTTAACTGGTTCACCCTGTATATAAGTGGGTGCGATGTGTTTAAATATGGATATTTTAATTTTTAAATCTCTAGAAGAAAGATTTACAGTGTCCAATTATATTAGACTATTTTAAGGGTTCCATATCTAAAGGGTAAAAACGGGACCGTTCCCCGGAATTATCGAAATCGGAAGACATTTATTATACCTACATACTTGCATGATTCACCCGCGTAAGTCCCGACCCCGTGGGAATATCGGTCTCAAAAGTAGCCTATGTAATGTAACTCCCTGATAATGTAACTTTTTATTGTTAAAAGATTTTTTTAAATCGGTCCGGTCGTTTCGAAAATTACCATCAACATACATACAAACATACACGTTACCCATTGCTACCTCTTTATAATATTAGTATAGACAAGCAATATAGGTACGAGTCGGGTTTAGTTGAGGACCTCCTCCTTGTTTGAAGTCGGTTTATGAGTTTAATTTGAATACAACATTGCAAAAACAGAAGATAATTGTTTTATTTTGTTTTTAGTATTTGTTGTTGTAGCGGCAACCGAAATACATCTTCTGTGAAAATTTCAACCTTCTAGCTATTACGGTTCATGAGATACAGCCTGGTGACAGACGGACAGACGGACGGACGGACAGACAGACAGACAGCGAAGTCTCAGTAATAGGGTCCCGTTTTTACCTTTAGGTACGGAACCCTAAAAAAAGTGTGGCATTCGGGGACTGCCGCAGTAAAGCTATTGCATAGCATTTTTCATCAACTTATGCAATTATAATTATTTATTTATTTTGTACCATGTTGCCATGGTTACCATGTAGGTTTTATTTTCGTTACGGAATTTCTTGATTCGGTGGCCGCGCTCAAAGCCCGCGATAAAAGCTATGCTACTTAGTTAGTTGTTTACTGTTATAGTAAGAATCAATGAGTCACAGAACAGACCAAACTATTGTTTCCTACAATAGTCGTGTCACAATGACATAACGGTAGCCACAGCAATTACCCAGTCATTTCCTCCGATGTAGGCTTTGTTGGCTTGTGGGACTTCATGGTGTAAGCCAGTAATATGGATTTAATTTAGATTCTAGAGTAGGTACCGTGGTTTGGATATTTCGGGGTCATACCTTAATGTCTTTTTATTTGTGTCACTTAATTTGGGGCATGTGTTAGATAGTTTTTTTTGAACCTACCAAGTGCGATTTCGAGGCGAAGGTTCCGTACAATTGTCACATAAAAATCGGTCTCTTATTCCGTTATGCGGTTTTAGTGTACAGTTATTTGTTGTTGAAATACATCACCGGGAAAAATTTAACTGTCTAGCTATCACGGTTCATGAGATACAGCCTGGTGACAGGCACACAGGCATACGGACAGTGGTGGGTTAATAGGCTAAAAACTATCGATATATTAACGTCGATGTATCGATATCTACGATAGCTTGTATCCCAACCCTATAGAATTATCCGCGTTCCAAACTCTATTAGTTAAATTTTGAAACTTGTACAGAATGTAACTCAACTCGCTCACTTGATAACTTAATAAAGGTTACCTACTTGACTGTTCAGTTATATACATATGTATAACTTAAGTATAAGTTATAATATAAGTTTAATAATATAGAGAGCGATATTAATTAAGTACGTTGGCCACACTGCCGCTGAACTCAAGTGGAACTGGGCAGGCCACATCTGCCGCATGTCCGACGACATGTGGGCTCAAACCACCACGGACTGGGCACCGAGTAGCAGGCGACCCCGCGGCAGGCCCAGGAGGAGATGGCGGGACGAGTTGGACTCGCACAATAGGGACTGGGCCCAACTAGCACTGGATAGGGAAGAGTGGAGAGAAGGGATGGAGGCCTTTGCCCTGCAGGGGGACAAAATAGGCTAAAAATAAATAATATAGAGAGCGCGAGAGAGATTATCTCGCTACAAAGTAAACTCATGGACTTGTGCGTCCTTTCCTGTCTTTATTTTATAGTACCTAAAACTTTGTATTTGACCAAAAGCAATTCGCCCTCGAGGTGAGTCAGAGAGGGAGCGCAGTATGCTGAGGGGTAAACTGACCGATCACATCAGAAACACAGACCTCTACTTTAATTATACGAACAATAAAACGAAACGATCATTCCAAAATCTGTCATCCATCCGTCCGATTTTTTAACCCCCGACGGAAAAAGAGGGGTGTTATAAGTTTGACGTGTCTGTCTGTGTGTGTGAGTATCTGTCTGTGACATCGTAGCTCACGACGGATGAACCGATTTCAATTTAGTTTTTTTTGTTGATAGGTGACTTTTGTGTGTGTTCTTAGCTATGTTTGATCAAAATCGGTTCAGCCGTTCATCTATACTAACATTATAAAGAGGTAACGTTAGTAACATGTATGTACATATGTATGTATATTGGGGGTAATCTCCGAAACTACTGGACCGATTTCAAAAATTCTTTCACCATTAGAAAGCTACCTACATTCGACCTGAGTAACATAGGCTACTTTTGATCCCGATATTAAGCGGGTGAAACCGTGGGAATCTGCTAGTAATATATATATGTTGGTTGAAGCTCGGAAATAAAAACCGAATGTTTTCAAATATGCCCGAGTATCTGCCCAAATATCAAATAAAAGAGCATGACTTTCGTGACAAGTATAATGCATGTTTAATTTATTTTTCGACGGTTTTGAAGGTCAATCTTAAGATCTCCGCATGCGGTGGCGGGTGAACTGCTTGGTCCTGAGGAAGGTTGTTGTCAGAAGGGTTGTTGTGTTGAAGTAGGTGCGGTCAATGATGAATTGATGAGTGTAGTGGACCCCAAATAGAGGACCCCGGGCTCTTGAGATGTAACCGGGAACATCGCTCAGATGAGGAGGTTTAAGTACACTATGTTTTCCTCCAACCTCTCAAGTAACCCAATGCAAAATTCCACCCGAATCGGCCCAGCCGTTTGGCCGTGGAAAGCGTGCATACAAACATATTTTCACCGTACACTGTAATGCACTGACCTCCATATTATGGACAGGAGATCGCGTGCTGAATTGTATGCCTATTTGATCTGCGCCATGTTGCGCTGCTATCTATTGAAAATCATGGTGACCGTCCACGGAACTATTATTATTAGGTCACCATCACTTTCAAAAGCGAAACATGGCACAAAGATCTAATGTCAATTTCTATAGTGATAATTTTGTGGTTTCGTTTGTATTTTAGTTTTTCTAAATTATTGTTTTATTTTTAAGCTATTGCATAGCTTTTATCGCGGGCTTTGAGCGCGGCGACCTAATTAAGAAATTCCGGAGCGAAAATAAAACCTATCACCCCCGCCTACCATGTACCTAGTTCGGCTCAGCTCAAAATAATCCTTTAGTATCAAAATGTTGAATTTCCCAAAATGTTGAATTCCTAAACAGTTGTATTTCCCAAAATGTTTAATTCCTAAAATGTTGAATCATTAACCCCAAAATGTTGAATTCCTAAAATGGTGAAAACACGAAAATATTGTGTATTGTGTTATTGTGTTGTTGTATTCTTTGTTTCTCCTTCTTTCTGTAAAGCAATTCCAGCATACTTGTATAGATAGAGTTCAGTGCCGTAATGGCTGACGTGTTCTATAAGGTATTTATTTGTTGTAATCTAAGTCACGTAGTACCAAGTCGGAGTCTTGTGAGATTGCAGTCTAGTCGGGTTCTATACGTTGGTACCTAGTTGTTATAAGTAAGGAGATTTCTTTGTCTAATGACTGGTGAACACACGGACGGGAAGGATAATAAAAATGTAACGGTCTTGGTCGGTCTTGTCCCCTCGCGACCAAGACCTTTGTAACATGGTCGAAACGTCGAGATAAGGAAAAATCACGCGATTAAGACCCGGGAAAAATAAAATTATGAGTTCCAATCGTGTTAGCTTAAAAAGTTTAATAAAAATGTAATTAAAAAAGACTTGTGACTTACTTTTGATTTCGATATTCCCACGGGATCGGGACTTACGCGAGTGAAACCGCGGGACGCAGCTAGTAATATTAAAATGTGTATGTGTGCGTCGTATGTTTGTAACGAATAAACTAAAAATTCTTTCACCAATAGAAAGCTACGTTATCGAGGAGTAACATAGGCTACTTTTGATCTCGATAGAGATATGGTAAGACCAGTCCAACCCAAAAATGTAGGTATCCAGTAAACAACTAATAGGCCCATCAAATATTGTCCTATTCAAATATTTAAGAGGACAGTCTCCATTCTCTTTCTCCATACAAACATAGTTTAAATTTTCCTCCCTGGATAAAGACATTTGAGCAAATTTGTTTATGCCATAAAACTTATATCTGTCATGACTATGCATCTACCGTTTTATTTTTTTTTCATTTTATTATTTTTTATTATTATTTTAATCAGAAAATAAAAAAAAATAAAAAGGTAGATGCATTGTCATGACAGATATAGGTTTTATGGCATAAACATTTTTGCTCTAATGTCTTTATCCAGGGAGGAAAATTTAAACTACGTGTGTATGGAGAAAGAGAAACCAGACTATCCTCTTAAATAGCTCTCTACTCTCTAGGTAGCGTATTTCTTCGTCCGTGCTTCGTCTAGTCCGTGTGTATCGCTCGGCTGACACCCACACGATTTCATCTCAGTGCTATCAAAGTGCATTGACACTGAGCTCCCCCGCCCCCGTGCCGGCTTCACTGTAGATTACACGCCGCCGCGCCGACGACACTAATTTGATCGAAGCCTTTTACTTTAGCTAGGTATTTACTTGGTCTTTTGATGGTTCCGTAGGTTCTTAATGCCAAATTAAAACTATGTTTATAAATGACTATCTGTATCCCGCGGTTTCACCCGCGTAAGTCCTCATCCCGTGAGAATATCGAGATTAAAAGTAGCCAATGTTACTCCACGATAATGTAGCTATATCTTTTGGTGAAAGAATTTTTGAAATTGGGAATTGGGAAAAAACATACGACACACACACACACACACACACACACCCACACACACCGATACAAATATTTCCTCTACATAATATTAGTTTAGAAGAATTTCATAAATAATAGATAGATGGAACGCTTTATTGTGCTCACCAAGAATAACAATTACAATTAATGAAACAAAAGAAACTTAAATCTCAGCGGTAAGGCGGCCTTACCGCTGAGTGCGGTCTCTTCCAGGCAACCTTGGCCTGTACAAAATGCGTTTTGAAGTAATTTTTTCATAGTTTTTATTTTGACCCACGCAAGTCCCGATCTCGTGAAAATATCGGGCTTAAACGTGATACAATGTTACTTCCAAAACTTCAATGTATCCTGATATTAAATTTCATCCAAATCGGTCCAGTAATTACATTGATAATTACCCCAACCCCAATACCTATCTATTCCATCCCAGGACTAGAAGGCGAAAAGCCTTGGTTCAAATTTCGGTCAGTTTAAATTTTCATTCGTTCGTATAACCAAAGTAGACCCCCAGCAGTATTAATAGATATCCGCTAAAATAGTCCCATTGACTATTTCTATTTGTCGACTTTATACTGAAAATAGAGGAGTTTTCGTTCAAACACAGCATTATTTGCTTCCATACGCGCGCTATCGGGGTTTCGCTGGCGAGCGGCCAAATGCGGGCCATTCCGGGGGAAATCGTATACGATTGATATTTATTGTAACACGGTAGGTAGGTACTGGATTTAAAATAGTTTTTTGAGAGGATAGTTTTTAGGGTTCCGTATCTTAAGGTAAAAACGGGACCCTATTACTGAGACTTCGCTGTCTGTCTGTCTGTCTGTCCGTCCGTCCGTCCGTCTGTCCGTCTGTCACCAGGCTGTATCTCATGAACCGTAATAGCTAGAAGGTTGAAATTTTCACAGAAGATGTATTTCGGTTGCCGCTACAACAACAAATACTAAAAACAAAATAAAACAATTATTTAAAAGGGGCTCCCATACAACAAACGTGTTTCAAAAACTACAAGGCAATGTGAGGTCGCTTCTGATTGGTCGCGTCAAATCGAGTTTGTCATGGAATTCAAAATGGCTGCCCTATCTGTCAAATATACTAGTCTGCCTTCACTGACTAAAGAGTTTCTTATAAGTTTCAGATTTTCTTTGAATCAAAGTTGTTGTAAACCATTTTAGGGTTCCATATCCAATTGTGATAGTGGTACGGAACCCTTCGTGCGCGAGTTTCGCACTTGGCCGGGTTTTATTTCTACCGTTTAATACTTTTAAATTGGCAATGGAGGATATCCTACTCTTCCCGATCCCGTGCGAATATCGGTATCAAAAGTAGCCTATGTTACTCAGGGTGAATGTAGCTTTCTAATGGTGAAAGAATTTTTGAAATCGGTCCAGTAGTTTTTGAGTTTATTCATAACAAACATACAGATACACATACACACACACACTCATAAATACAAGTCTTTCCTCTTTATAATATTAGTGTAGATTGATATTAATTGTAACACGGTGCTAAGCTTAGAATAGTTTTTTGAGAGGACATTTTTATTTCTGCCGTCTAATAATTTTTAAATCGGCAATGGAGTATAAATAAAGTGAACAACACACAGCGCCATCTAGCCCCGTGGTAAGCGCCTAAGCTTGTGTTACGGTGACTAGACAACGGATATAATACTTTACGTTTATTTTTCTTCCCAAAATGTTGAATCCCTAAAATGTTTTATTCCTAAAAAGTTGAATTCCTAAAATGTTGAATCCACAAAATGTTGAACTCATAAAATGTAGAAAGCACTTAGAATGTGTCAAAAAAATTTCTAGTCAAAAAAGTGGTCGACCCGTTTATTGAAAAAAAACTAACATAGCCGAGACACAGTAGAGACATTTAAACTATAGAATACGGGAACGTCGTTCCACTACTTATCTAGGTAGTGTTATGAAACAAAAAGCACAAAGCAGAGCTAATGGATTCGCGGGAGAGCTTTCACACGTCTAGCTTTTAATGTGCAGCGAGTGAACTACTGTACAATGCTCTTACGTCATAACTAGTACTAGCGGTTTCATCCACATTCTTCATTATTACCAGAGACATGTCACCATGAAAATGCCATGTTCTAACTAAATGGGGAACAAAGGAGGTCTTAAATCTATTTACTATTATAAAGCGGAAGAGTTTGTTTGTTTTTTTGTTTGTTTGTTTGAACGCGCTAATCTCAGGAACCACTGGTCCGATTTGAAAAACTCTTTCGGTGTTGGATAGTCCATTTATTGAGGAAGGCTATAGGCTACTTTTGATCCCGATATTCCCACGGGATCGGGACTTATGCGGGTGAAACCGCGGGGAGCTGCTAGTCCATTATAATATGGGCAATTGGGTACGTATGGGCCTTGGCATAGGCGGCGGCAGACATCTTGATATTTTTTCGATTTCTTGTCGCACGATGATACCCAAATATTTCGATAGAGAATATTCCATCACATGATGTCCTAAAGTGGCACGTTTCGGAGATATGGGCCAATGAAGTTTTAAAAGGAAATTGTTCGAAAGTTATATAAAACAACATGTCACAGATAATAAAAAAAAAAAAATCTATTATATAAAAATCAATCCCTATTTCCCTTGGTCACGGCATCACACTTAAACTTTTACACATATTTCGATAATTCTTTTTTTGTTGTGAGCGCTATTGTCAGGAGAAGGTTCTTATGAAAGAAAAAATGCTAAACCGATTTTGATGAATTTTATTTTTTTATACTAAACGACAGGACAACGTCTGTCGGGTCAGCTAGTATAATAATATAATAATTCAAATACTGATCGGAAGAAGATGTCAAACCAAACAATTTTTGCCTTCAAACTATACCTCTAATCCGTCACGGAAGAAAGTTATTCGAGACCTAAGATTAAAAACCGTCTGTGGGCTTCGAAAATTGCCATGTCGCGGAATAAAACGTTTACTACTCGAAAAAACACGCTAAACCACACATTTTTTGCCTTCAGATCATGCCTCTAAGCCCGGCGGGAATCAAACCCGTATAACTTCTGCATTCCAGTCAAGCATTCGCCCGACGCACCACAGAGGCCGTCAAAACCTAAACGATTTTATTTATTTCCTTGCCTTGAGAATTTATGCTTCACTAAACATGAAAACGAAAGAGGGGAATTTCCATTAAAAATGGGGTGCCCAAAATTACAGTAAAACAATTTCATACCCACGAATTAAAAAGACTCATTACTGACCGGAAGTGACGTCTAGTGTGACGGTAAGGTACTTCCTGTGACGAGCCAGCGAGCGAAACCGGGGAGCGTGTGAGTTTAGACAACTGCTCAAGTGTTTTAGAGATACTTCGGTGTAGTGGTAAAAACGTTAGCGCTTGTCTGCGTTACAGGTGTGTTTGTGGCGAAATACCCACCAATCAAAATTCCCCATTCAAAAAAAAACTATAAATTCAAAACACCTATACAGGTCGTTCCGAGGAAGGGGTATTAAGCCGAAAGGGGGTTGTTCTAGAGGTCTAGGTTAACTTTTTTTTGACAACTTTTGAAAATCGAGGAAATTTTCGAAAAAATTGAGTTTAAAGTATACCTGAAAATCGGCTTTTTCTTAAAATTTGAGGTCATTTGCCTTAAGGTGTTCTTTTATTTAATTTGGACCGCTACAATCTAAACATTAATTGCCTTTATTTACAAAAGTAGCTGTTTTTTTTGCGAACAAAAGAAGTACAAAAGTTGACTTCTAGAACAACTTTTTGGCTTAATACGGAACACCCTGTATTTAACAAGTTTCGTGAAAATCGGTTGAGAAATACGACCTGTCCTGTCATGGGAGAATTTTTGATGATGTATTTCTCCTTGTAAAATATTTCTATTAAAAAAGCCTTGAGCAGTAAAAACATAATAAATAGGTAACTATTAAAACACAGTTCCCAAAATAAGTAAGTAGGCATAAAAATATACAAACCCTGTTTAAAATTCAAATGAGATTTAGATGATACAAAGCGTGTCGCGTCCAAAACAATTATAATATCCTACGGAACCGTTCATAAAATCCTCTCATTACTCCCTCTTTATGCAAAACGAAGTGTTGTCAAACAATTTTATTCTATTTTTGTACGGAACTCTCTGCATAAAACATGAGACTTTGTTTTTGTATAATTTACTGCGAGCGTAGACCGGCGACTTTGTGTCGGCCGATGGTTGCAGTTGAGAGTTTATGTTTCTAAAAAAGTATTGTTTCCATCTTTATTATAGTTCCGTACCCAATAGGTAAAAACGAGACCCTTGTACTGAGACTGCCACTGTCCGTCTGACAGTTAAAATTTTCACAGAAGAGAAGATTTCTTTAGCCGCTATATCAACAAATACTAAAAACAAATTATATAAGGGGAGCTCCCTCACAACAAACGTAATATTTGACATAAAAATACCTCGATGTATTTTTAATACTGCGCCATGTAGTGATGGAGTGATAGATTGGCGCCAGTGGTAAAATAAATTTTAACGGTTTCACGGTTTTCTGATCCAGTGTTCATTTTACAGTTCCGTACCAAATTGTGATTGTGGTACGGAATTCGTGACAAAACTGACAAACGGACATACAGTGGAGTCTTAGTACAAGGGTCCCGTTGTGTACGGAACCCTAAAACTAGGCCGCTTCTATAATATATCGGTCAGAACACAGTTGGTTGCATGTCGGACCTCAATTGACCAGAACAGCGGCACTTTATAAAATACGATCAAATTTTATATACATTCAAGGTCAGTGCAGTTGAGGACCAACTATTTGGATCACCTACAGCCGAATACAGAAAAGCCACTTAAAATGTGAGGCCTACTTAAATAATTAAGCAGCTTATTAATTCAAAATTAGTATGGGAATTTTTGAGAGATTGTTTAAATAGAACTCAAATTTTAAGTTGCGTTTCTGTATTCGGCCGTTAGTCTAGCAACAGTTTTTAAATCTACTTAATTATGTCATAAATGTGAACGTTTGTGTGTGTGTGTGGGTAAGTGAGTAGGTAAACGACATGGACGCTTAATCTTTGTCTATACTAATATTATAAAGAGGTAACGTTGGTAACATGTATGTATCTATGTATGTATATTGGGGGTAATCTCCGAAACTACTGGACCGATTTCAAAAATTCTTTCACCATTAGTAAGCTACATTCACCCTGAGTAACATAGGCTACTTATGATATTCCCACGGGATCGGGACTTACGTGGGTGAAACCGCGGGAATCTGCTATAGTTAAATAAGTATTAAATCCATCATAAACGAGTATTGGATACATCAAAATGTGTCTATGACAAGTTATTTCCATAACCACCCGACATTAAAGACCCGGCATTAAAATTAAGTACCTACCGATTTACAAAAAAAACATATGTAGGTACTATATTCGTTTGTTATAAACTAAGCAACAATAATCATTAGTTGCTTAGCTGTTTGTGGCTAAATTTGCAATGTCCTCCAATACTTGTAGGTACCTTATTTTATTTCACAACAATAATTCTGTGTGTCTCGTCCATAATTATAAAGATTTTTTTTCTTTTATTGCAGGTAAAGATCGGGACATCAATTGAATGTAAGATTAAGGACAAGCTGTCAAGTTTAAACATTTTGCTGAATTAATTATTATTTCTAAATAACCGACCATAATAGAGTGATCGCCGGCCAACACCACACGCATGCGTGCCACTAATTGCCGAATACTTAGAAAGTATGTATATACACTATAGCAACGCACTAATCTAACTGTATAGCTAACAGTCGTCAAGTAATTACTGTTCCCACGGATTATCAGACCTTTTGACCTGACTAAACTGACGACTGACGGAGTGACCCTAATTCATTGGCCGGAATTGTAAAAATAAATAAATATTGCATGACGTTACACACAGCGAAATCTAGCCCTAAACTAAGGGCTAGGCTTGTGCTATGGGCTAGAAACCTATCATCATCTATCAAACAAAAAAACTTTATTGAAATAGCTTCATCCGTTTGAGAGCTACGATGCGATAGACTCCTCAATCTTATACAAATACAAAAAATACAAATAAACATTCATTTATCTAAAAAATAAAAACACCCCTCTCTTTCCGTTGGGAGTTAATCAAATGGAACGCTAAGCTAAGCCTAGGAGGGTTGGTGTCAGGCAGGCGGCCGACCGTAAAAATATCGCCAAATCTATTTGCAGTAAGAGGCCTGTAAGACTTGCCTTCTGTGTTTAAGCGGACCCCGTTCTCGAGATCGATCATACCGGGAACATCGCTAGGGTTCCGTACCTAAAGGGTAAAAACGGGATCCTATTACTGAGACTTAGCTGTCCGTCCGTGTGTCACCGGCTGTATCTCATGAACCGTGAAAGACAGTTGAAAACGGGAAGAGATGGGGTAACCCTGGGGCTACACGGCCCTTTAAGCCTAAATAACTGTCCCTGACACCCTGTATACTGTATAGGTACCTCTACCTAGTAATTAAAAAACCATATTTCTTCGTAAACTTCGACTTGAGAGTAAACTTTTGGCGCTAAACGGAAATTAGTAAAATTTTCTCGAGTCAAGTCGTCGGATGGAACTGCCAAACCAATATGGCACCGAACGACGAAAAATACCGGCCAAGTGCGAGTCGGACTCGCGCACGAAGGGTTCCGTACTATTATCTCAAGAAAATCACGTTTGTGGTATCTAGGAATCCCACCCCGACTGCTGAAGGAGGGTTATTTGATTTTGGCTTTTATCCCCCGACGGAAAAAGAGGGGTGTTATAAGTTTGTCTGTCTGTCTGTTAGTTTTTGTTGCTATAGCGGAAGCAGGAATACATCATCTGTGAAAATTTTAGCTGTCTAATTAGCACAGTTCATGAGATACAGCCTAGTGACAGACAGACAGTGGAGTCTTAGGATAAGGGTTCCCTTTGGGTATGGCACCATAGCTCCTTAGAAGGGTTGGTGTCAGGCAGGCGGCCGACGGTAAAAATATTGCCAAATCTATTAGCAGAAGGTATGGTCAATGATGACTTACCTACTGCGCCGCCACACATATTTGTGGTTTAGCGGACCCCGGGCTCCCGAGAGGGATGCAACCGGGAACAGCGTGAGGGTCAGAGGGAACGGAACCCTAATAATTCTACCAAAACCACACCTTGACACACCGAAGGTTCCTTTGACCTCGAGATATCGAACAGAAAGCAATAATTTTGCCGTCGAAGGGTGGGAAATGTAAGTTTAATACTATTCCCAAAATCCCAACCCATCTGATACAAGTTACCTACCTTCTGTTTTTACCCGACTGCCGTAGGAGGCTTGTTAATCCGCATAGCGGTCGGTCCTTTTTAGTCGTCCAACTTTAAATGTCTTCCCTAATGGAGGCTCAAAACGGGGTTGATGTCTAAAAAGTAGACATACGGACGGACAGACAGACATGACGAATCTACACGGGTTCCGTTTTTTGCCATTTGGCTACGGAACCCTAAAAACTTGTCTTCTAAAGAATCATCACAATCGGTTAAGCCGTCTCCGAAAAATCGGCTAACATCCATAACAAAAACATACCGCATCTAGAGAACCTCCTCTTTTTTAACCGACTTCAAAAAAGGGGCTCTACTCGACCCGAATATTGTTTGTATATGTGGATATGTTCACGCCGTACTCATATGAAGTCCGATTTCGATAATTCTTAATGTATTTGGAAGGTGAGACTCCTGAGTTGGTCCCAAAAAATCTTGGTGAAGATTTGATGAGAACCTTCGGAATGATGAGTAGGTATGTACCGAGTAAATTCTCAATTTTTGGGCTTCCACCATTATAAAGTCGGTTAAAAAAAAAAAAAAGTAACTGAACTCTCCACGTGCCGGCCCGACTCACACTTGACCGTTCCATTATCAAATGAGGGTATGTCAATGAAATTAAAATAAAAGAAACAGTAAAGTTTTACAGTTTCCTGATAAAATGTCGTAATTAATCCGCCAATTTATTTGTAAAATTAAACCTTGAATTATAAATTTGGTGTTATCTATGCACAAAATTTAATTGGCTTTGACGACCTCTGTGGCGTGTCGGAGTAAGGCCCGACTGCACTGCAGAAGGTTGCGGGTTCGATTCCCATAGGGTGCGAGTAGGTATTTATTTACGCTTAAAAATATATATTTGTTTCTGGTCGGGGTGTTTTTTTTATGTAAGTATCATATGTAGGTATTTACAAAAAAAAAGTACTATAGTAGTATATCAGTTGTCTAGTACCCATAGTACAAGCGCTTAGTTTAGGACTAGATTGTGCTGTGTACAATGTCCGAATGACTTAATGTAACCTTCTTTTTTAACCGACTAAAAAACCAGCCATGTGCGAGTCGGACTCGCACACGAAGGGTTCCGTACCACTATTACAATTGAATACAAAACCCTAAAATGAACACTGGAACGTGCGAAGTCCGTGTACGCAACGAAGACGCACGTCTGCATTTATCTTTACCACTGACGCCAGTTTATTACTAGATGGCACCAGTGGTAAAAATAATCCGCTTATGTTGCGTTTAACTTTGAACAATCACGTTTGTTGTATTATTGGATCACGTTTGTTGTATGGCAGCCCCCCTTAAATATTTGTTTCATTTTGTTTTTAGTATTTGATGTTATAACGGCTTCAGAAATACACCTGCTGTGACAATTTCAACTGCCCTAGCTTTCATGGTTCATGACTAGATACAGCTTGGTGACAGACCGACAGACAGATAGCGGAGTTTTAGTAATAGGGTCCAGTTTTTACCCTTTGTGTACGGAACCCTAAAAATGTATTTCATATAGTAACCTTTTGGGTAGGTATGCTTTCAAGAAATGCGTAGCCTCGTAAACATGGCAGTAGGCTACCTCCCGGTCATAAACCTTACAGTGTATTGCAGTTCAAGTCGTACTACTGTGTCAACTGTGTGGCAGGGGAAGACTCTACGATTTTAATCATGTTTAAAATATAGGTTAGGGGGCGTCCATAAATTACGTGAGATGTTTAAGGGGGGGAGGGGGTCGAGTCAAATCTCATCTAATCTTACGTTGGTGAGAGGGAGGGTCTCGGCAAATATCACGCATTTTTTTTCTGATTGAAACAAAAAAAAATCTATTTTGGTCCATTTAATCCAGATTGTACACACTGAAAAAAAATTCTACCGGAGCTTTTACTGCTCCAGTAACTGAACACACTCTACAAACATTTTGAAAAATCCCACGTGAGATTGGAGGATGGGGGAGGGGGTTGAATAAAATCTCACGACATCTCACCGGGGGGGGGGAGGGAGGGACAGAAAATTTCAAAAAACACCTCACGTAATTTATGGACGCCCCCTTACGTATAGGTACTGGATTTTTTGATCTATTAATAATAATTAAAGGTGTTTTTTCAATTTGAAACACAACGATACCGTGATTTATTTTTACCACTGGCGCTATCTAGTGGCGGCAAACGTAAAAAAAATACCTACTAACGTTGCATTACGTTGTTAAAGATTTTTTGTACAGATATTGGTACGGAACCCTTCTTCCTCGAGCTCCACTCGCACTTGGCTGGTATTTTACCTATAATTAATCAGCTGCGTCCCGCAGTTTCACCCGCGTAAGTCCCGATCCCGTGGGAATATCGGGATCAAAAGTAGCCTATGTTACTCCTCGATAATGTAGTTTTCTTTTGGTGAAAGAATTTTTAAAATCGGTTCAGTAGTTTTTGAGTTTATTCATTACAAACATACAGACACACACGCACAACAATACAAATCTTTACTCTTTATAATTTTAGTAGAAATTGATTAGTGTAGATGTAGATATACTAGCTGCATCCTGCGGTTTCACCTGCGTAGGTCACGATCCCGTGGGAATATCGGGATCAAAAGTTACCTATGTTACTCCTCGATAATGTAGCTTTCTACTGGTAGAAGAATTTGAAATCGCTCCAGTAGTTTCGAAGATCAGCCTCAATATACATACATACATACAAACATGCTTTTACTTGGGTACGGGTACTTTTTTTACCCGACTGCGCGACGCAATGAAGGGTTTTGTGTTTAACATCCTTTGCGTAGGTAAACCCCGATCCCGAATCGGGATGAAACCGCGGGGCGTGCCAATAACTGCCAATGTCAAGTATTTTTCGACGGCGATACTAAGTGCCACCGGATTCAGTTACTAAAATCACTGTTTCAAGTTCATTAACCAATTTACGTCGTAATAATCAAAAGCACCCCAAATTAAACCTTCATAAATCGTTTTGAGCCGCGGTGGGCTTCGAACCCGCGTCCCTAACAACCCTTTATTGATATTTAAGTACAGATACCATGTGGGGCTCGTTACTTTAAATGATTCATGATTTTAATGACTGTCATTCATTTCCGAGGTTTTTTTTTTGTCGAATAATGGCTTTGTACGATTTGTGGATATAGCCAACGTCAGAGTTTAGTATAAATTGTTGGTTTTACTGGGTTAAGTGTGGGAATTTTTAGATTTGCTTCGTTTTTAGGGTGACTTTGCTGTCTGTCTGTCCGTCTGTCTGTCACGCTGTAAGTATCTTAAAATTCATAAACCGTGATAGCTAGTTGGTTGAAATTTTTACAGAAAATGTATTTATTTAGCCGCTGTAACAACAAATAGTAAAATAAATATTTAAGGGGGGGGCTCCCATAACACAAACGTGAACACAACATAAACGCGTCCTATTTTTACCACAATTGTGATTGTGGTACGGAACCCTTCGTGCGCGAGTCCTACTCGCACTTGGCCGGTTTTTTTTGTCGAACAACGACTTTGGACGATTTGTGGATATAGCCAACGTCAGTTTTATCAAGTGTTGGTTTAAATAGCTTAACTGTGGGAATTTTAAAGGCTTGTTCAGACTAGGGTAGGGGTGCCGTGCGGTGTTCTTGCGGTCTACTGTCAAGACCAGGTTCCCACTGCGAGCGGTGCGGAGTCATTAAGAGGACAGTCTACCTACTCTTTCTCCATACAAACGTAGTCGACTGTTTCCTCCCTGGATAAAGACATTAGACCAAATATGTTTATGCCATTATACCTATATCTGCCATGACTTGTTTTTTTTCTGTATCTAATTGGAGTAGAAATGAAAATTAGAAAAAAAAAAAAAAACGTCCCCAATGTTGGTCATGGCTGATATATGACTTATGGCATAAACATATTTGCTGTAATGTCTGGGAGGAAACAGTCGATAACATTTGTATTGATCATAGGTTTTTATGGAGAAAGAGAAGGTAGACTGACCTCTTAATGACTCCGCTCCGCTTCGCTCGCTGTGGGAACCCGGCTCACGACTTTCACCAAGTCCTTCCTAAACACCCCGACAACCGACAACACTGACGAAGCAGTATTATATTATTTGCAAACATTTTCTCTCATTACAATCATCGCGCAAGTACGTACTTAATAATAAGAAATTCATTGCAAAATGAAAGTTAACTTTCGACTACTTTGGCTTGTCATTAATTTTGTATTAATTTTATGAGACTTCTGCGGCAGTTATTTGGACATTAGCTGTGTATTAGTACTATTTAGAGTAAGGTATAGTCAGGTAAAATCGTATAAGGGGCAAGACCGTATGACTCAAATATCTCCCAAAGTAGGTGACATTGCAACTGCCGGGTGCCACAGATCGGTGCCGGGTGAATTGCTCTTATGAACATCGTGGCTAACATTTAAAAACAAAACTGGTCAAGTGCGAGTCGGACTCGCGTACGAAGGGTTCCGTACCATTATTTATACAACAGATTTTGTTTTGAAAGGTAAATTATGGTTTATGATTTACGACGTTTAAGAAAAACTACTAAATAGATCTCGTTCAAACTAATTTTCGTTGGAAGTTTGCATAGTAATGTACCTACATCATATATAATTTTTTAATTTTTACTTAGTTACGGGGGGGGGGGGACACACATTTTACCACTTTGGGAGGTGTGAGCTCGTGTGGTCTAGTTGGTATAGAAGTTGGGGTACTGATCTAAAGACGCAATCATGCCTCGCTGCGATTTCGATGATTAAATTAAAAGTTGCAGACGTTATACTCGGTCGCAATGATTCGTATTTTTGTGTGTATGTGTGTCTGTATGTTTGTAATGAATAAATT
Organism: Idaea biselata; assembly: GCA_958496205.1. Taxonomy (NCBI): domain Eukaryota; kingdom Metazoa; phylum Arthropoda; class Insecta; order Lepidoptera; family Geometridae; genus Idaea; species Idaea biselata. The sequence goes on from OY292406.1 coordinate 6,966,625, forward strand.
CAAAAACTACCTTCTCCTTTGGATGACCTTCTCCATCCAAAGGTTGCCTGGAAGAAATCGCTTTTAGCGATAAGGCCGCCCATTTGTGCAACGTTTTAGTTCTAAGCTTTCTTGTATGTTGTTTTGTATATTGTTTGTTGTGCAAATAAAGCGTAAATCTATCTATCTATCTAACTACTGTATCGATTACAAAAAATCTTTCACTATTAGAAAGCTACATTCACCCTGAGTAACATAGGCTACTTTTGATCCCGATTTCCCACGAGATCGGGACTTATGAAACCGCTAAAGGACGTAGCTAGTAACATATAAATAGTTCGTCCGTCGTCGGGGGGACGAACTATTTAAAAAGTCGTCCGGGGTCCCATGTTCTCAGAACTACAAGTAATATTAGGTGGTAGTATTTCCAAGAAGCTATGATAGGTAGGTAGGGGGAATCCGCAATGAAACGGACGTATTTTGAAACGCACACTATCGATATGTCAAGTTTCTTGATCAAAAATATTTTAGGTTTCTTGGGTGTTGGCACCATTGATGACCAAAGACAAGGGTACCTATATGGTCAGAGGCCCACTGATATAATATTATTATGGACATACCACACCCAATAAACAAAACCCAAAAAACATAAAATATGTTCGATAGTGTTCGTTTGAAAACACGTCCGTTTCATTGCGGATTCCCCCTACTAGTAATCCTTCAGGGGTGTAACTGGTTACGGGAAGTCCATCGCGTGACCGCTACACTACTCGTGGCGTGTCGGGTTTATGTTCCCGAATGTTGAGTCACGCACCCGCCCCGCGCCCGCGACTTGTGTACTAACGTAGGTATCTAATGGATTGTATTGCGTGTTAGAACCGGTGTGTTTAGTAGACCAGTGCAGCCATTAAGGGCGGCAATGGAACAAGATCTGTCTTGTTCTATTGCCGTGTTCCTTCTTTTTAACCCCCGACGGAAAAAGAGGGGTGTTATATATGAGCGTGTAACATCTTTGGCCATACCATCAGGCCCCTGTTTCATAAAGCTGACAATCCGACAGGCGCGACATATGTCGAGAACCGACAATTTAACTATTTTTCTGTTTCATAAAGCCGACAGGCAACAAAATTGTCATGGTGGAAAATTTACAAATACCTAAGTCAAATTGTCGAGACAATTTGACATTTTTCTTTTTCATAAAACTTTTTGTGCGACAGGACAATTCTGCTGTATGAAACAGAAAATTGTCGTGACATATTGACATATTTGTAAAATTGTCCGGCATTTGCGACAGGCGCCTTACCCTTCTATCTCGGAACCCGACATAATGTCGGCGACATAATTGTCGCGTTTTCTTGACATATGTCGCGTTTATGAAACGGGCTCGACAATTAAAAATATGTCACGGTTTCACCTGTCGCTTTTTAAAATAATTGTCACGTTTATGAAACAGCCTAAGCGTGACAATTTGACAAATAAGTCAGTTCTTGACATAAAAGTCGGATTGTCAGCTTTATGAAACAGGGCCCAGGTAACACGACCTCAAACAAAACCTAATACGAGTTGGAGCAAATGTCGTACGTCAAATGTCAAATGTCATACATATACATAAAAAACCGGTCAAGTGCGAGTCGGACTCGGGCTAAAATTTTCGCGCATATTTTGAGCGAGTGCTCACTTTTTTATTTACATTTATTTCATAAATTACTAACATTTTAGATGCATATTATTTTATTTTGGCAGACAAAATGATGCATATTTGCGCGAGTACCTAACGACAAAAAAATTTGCAAGTATGAGAGTCGCGACTCGCGACTTGACGACCAAGTCAATTCCACTCCTTCGGCAGTCGGGTAAAAAAATGTGAATGTAGGTACCTAATCTTCGGCACGATAGTGATGTACCCAGTTTAATTGTAAGAGCTATGTCGACAATAGTGCGAGCCCATTACTTCATTAAGATTGACTCCGACGTCACGACTCCTGCTCGACCGCTGTGACCTTATAGTGATGGGATGGGAACATATCGATATAATATTCATGTCGATATGTCTCACTAACATGGGAGATCTTTGGCCTAACTGCACCCGCTGATCTTGTGTAATCATGTACCGACGTGGACCATTCGAAGTGTTATGTTAATGATAACCAAATGAATAAACATATTTTGAGTTTGAGTTTGAGTGGGTTAAGCAACGTCTGATGTGGTCATTACTTGGATGGGTGACCATTAATTTGTGTGACAAAAATTACTTTCTCAATCTTCTCCGTGCTTCGGCGCGACACATTAAGCAGTTGGTCCCGGTTCTTATCTCTGATAGCAGTTATTAGGAGTTAATTTAAGTTGAAAGCATTGATAGCCAGACAGTTTGAAATTTTCACAGATGATGTATTTCTGTAGCCGCTATAACAACAAATACTAAAAACAAAATAAAATGAATATATAGGCAGGGCTCCCATCCAACAAACGTGTTATTTTTGTGATAATGGTACGGAACCATTTGTGCGCGGGTCCGACTTGCACTTGGCCGGTTTTTTACGGGGAAAACTAATGGTGCCATATATCGATAAATTACCAAGTTAGTTTTAAAACTACTAAAACTGTTGGATAATATCTAACAGTTTTAAAATAAAATATATCGACATATTATGTCGATATATTTTATCGACATTTCTACCCTTTATTTATATCGACATGTTCTTATCACTAATCAACTCTAATCGATGTTCATCAACTTTCACTACAGCCATTTAAATAAAAACCGATCTAAATTGAACTTTATCTGTTACATCATAAAGTTCAAATTACCTACTTATCCGATACTGAACAAAGGGGTTAGAAAATTTTGCCTTAAAGAATCATTAAGTTTTGTAACTTGCACGACCGTTGTTGCATAGTGGACAAATGCTCGCTTACGACGCTGAGGTTTCGGATTTGATTCTAGTCTTCTCATCTTTTAGATGAGCGTGGTACATCTTGGACCACTATTACCATTACTATTACATAATATTACAATATTATGGTTAAAGTACCACCGATTGGTATTTGTTAGGTCCTTCAAGCTTATTTACTGAAGAAATAAAAAAGAAAAAAAAATAATGTCAATAAAAGTTATTTAAAAATAAAACTATTGCATATCATTTTTTTATCAACTTATGCAATTATAATTATTTTTTATTTTGTACCACGTTGCCATGGTTACCATGGGGGGTGTTAGGTTTTTTTCGTTACGAAATTTCTTCATTCAGAGCTCGAAGCCCGCGATAAAGGCTATGCAATAGCTTAAAAAATGACTTCGAAAAACCTCAAAATAATCTCACCTACATCACACCTACGTACAGTGCCACCGACTTATCGGTTATGTACAATCTGGATCTACTCAGTAAAACTGCCCGACTTGCCCGCTTGCCGGGTTTTAGCGAAGCGGACGAAACTGTGAGTCCGAAAGTTACCCTACCTGTCTGTCTGTTGCGGTTTTCAAGCCTAATCCGCTGAATTGATTTTGATGAATTTTGGTATAGAGATAGATGGGACCTTGGAGAAGGACATAGGCTATATTCCCAATATTCCCACTGGATCGGAACTTACGCGGGTGAAACCGTGAGACGCTGCTAGTCTATATCTAAACTCATATTATAAAGAAGAAAGGTTTGTATTTTTGTGGATGTGTATGTGTGTCTGTATGTTTGTAATAAATAAACTCAAAAACTACTGAACCGATTTCAACCTTTCAACGCTTTCACCATTAAAAAGCTACATTCACACTGAGTAACATAGGCTACTTTTGATCCCGGTATTCCCACTGGATCGGGCCTTACGGGACTGAAACCGTGAGACACTGAGACAAAAAAAGTATGATATGTAGTATATCCGTTGTCTAGTACCCATAGTACAAGCCTAGTGCTTAGTTTGGGGCTAGATTGCGCTGTGTGTAACGTCGTGCAATATTTATTTATTTATTTATATTTATATATGTCGGAGAAAGCATCGATGGGGTTGATATTGGCAGGCTTAGTGGGCGTCATTAGGGTAAGATGCGAGCACAAAACACGGGATTTTAAGTTCACACTCTTTTAATTAGATTTACAACACTAGTAATTTTATAATCTAATCACGTTACAATTTACAAGACCGAGCAGCGGGTTCGAGGCACCGATCTTACTTTAGCTTAAGGCCTCGTAGTAGGTCAGAACTAATGTTTCTAGGAAGAATTACTACAAAAGTTATTAGAAACGAAACTTTTTGAAACCATATTTATTAAAGTCGAGGATACTTACTAAGTCTGTTATGACGTTAAAACACGATTCCTGAAAATATTCTCTATAGAAAAAAATCCCAAACTTCCCTCTAAATTTTACAAATAAATAGTTTTTGTCAGTCAATATTTAACTTATACTAATAAAACTTTGTCGATGAACTGATCTTAGTTCAATCCAGGGCTTTGTTGATTTGAAATTAAAAATTAATGTTTTATTATCGTGTAATTACCAATTGTTTGATATTACGCTCTAAAATTTCACGTACTAGCATCTTACATCCTTCATTAACACATCTGAAATTCGCTAGCGCTATCCCTGTCACGCAATTGGGGTTATATGGGCCCTTAATTCGATCCAACTCGATCGATTGCCATCGCTCCAGTCCCCTTTCTTCATTACAGTTTTCACCACTAAAAACAAGATGGCGCCTCGACCCCGCTCGAGGCACGTGCTCTGCTCTGATTGGTCGCTACTTAGGAAGTATGTTTGATCAAACTATTACTTTTATCACATTAAAAGGATTTTAATTTGTAAGAAGAATGTAACAAATCAAATTAAATGAATTTAAGATTTTTAAAAGTAGTTTTGACTTAAAATAAAACAATAACAACAATCAACTTATAGCTTCCTCCAACACTTCCTCCGACATAATTATATTTATTTACTGCTAGTATACTATACCTATATCGAGATAGCCAATCGAGCGCGAAGGCTAGCGAGGGGTGTCCTCTTTTACATTTTATATCGAGGGTTTAAAATAGACATTTCTCCCCTCTAATTATAATTTGGATACATTTTTAATTGGGGTGCCTTTAAAAACCGCTTAATTTTATGTATGTGTTAATTATATCGGCGTTTCGAAGTGTTTTCATTACGAGGTCATTATTTTTTTATAGTGAGTTCATTGGTGGATGATTTAATGACGTTTTAAGGGTTCCGTACTCAAAGGGTAAAAAAAACCTCTTTTTCCACTGTCCTTCTGTCTGTCCGTCAGTCACCTGGATGTATCTCATGAACCGTAATAGCTAGACAGTTGAAATTTTCACAGATGATAATATTTTCTGTTGCCGCTACAACAACAAGTAGATACTTAAAACATAAAAAATACATATTTTTTCCTAAAGGTAGGTACAACAAAACAAAGCTGATGTTAAAATTGCAAATCGCAAAACCGAAAAATTGCAAAACGCTGAATAAAAATCACAAATACGACGCACTGATAAATCGCCGCGGCCGCGACAGCGCGTCGCTGTAGAACGTTTAGGTGCACAATGGTGTCAATTCGAGCAAGCCAAATTCCGACTTAACTTAACTTAAAATTAGTTAAGACGTGTCAAATTACAGATTGCTATTCAGAAAACGCCGACTTAACTTATTATGACAGGACTAAACCAAAATAAGTTAGGTCGAACTAAAATAAGTTAGAAAACGTTTTTAGCTATTCGAAACGGCCACAAAACTGTCAAAATAGTAAACGTCGAACTAAAATTAAGTCGCGACTAATTTTGTGTGGACTAAAATTGGTCGTTGAAGTAAAAAACAACATTTATCGAATAAATAACGTTACGATTGACAAATTTGTAATTTTGGCTGTAGTACGGGCTGAAAGGTGTTCTGAGTGCCGGCCTTTATGGACATATTTAGTGAAAACCCTCAGAAAAACGTGTTTTGTTAAATGTTTTTGTTTAATTTTATTGCAAAAGCAATGACGAAGGGCTTAGATTAAAACGATTAAGAGACTGTTCCAATCCATTCGTATTGCCGGATAACATTTAAAAAACTGTTTTGTATACCTACCAAATGACTACGACCTGCTGGACTTTCACAAACTACTCAGTCGTGACACCAATGATCGTCTCAGAGGTCACCACCTCAAATTACGCACCACCTTTTCGGACAACAACCCTCACGAACATTTCTTCAGCAACAGAGTGGTCAGAGCGTGGAACAAGCTACCAAAGGACATCATCTCGGCACAGTATCAGCCAGTTCAAGAACAAACTTGACAAATACTTAGCCAATACAGAAACAGACTAAGAATAGCTGGATACAGGCATCTATCCATTGTATCAATTGCCTGCCTGATAAGTAAATAATAATAAAATACCTGTGGCAATTATGCCTATTTGCACATACTAGGAGGCAACAATTATTTTCAATAAAAGTCATTTTATATCATTTACAAGTTTTATTCAAAATATATACTAGGTAGGTAGTTAAAATAGAATTTGATTCAGATTTGGCTAGAATTATCTATACAGTTAAACCAGTTAGGAGTTTACTGTGCCTCTTCAACAAAAATTTCCTCAACTGTGTCTCCCCTCAACGCTTCAGCTAAAACTTGAGCTGCCCGCACCTTAGCACAGGCATTTTCTCTTAATGGCAGTGCAATATCTGCTCAGCTCAGCAGCCTAATATTTTCATTTAATGCTGCTGTCAGGCTATCGGCAACAGGCGGTCTTGGTGGTCTTGGGGCTCGCACCCGCTCAGGCCGGCATATACGGGGGCGGTTGGGCAGCTCAGGTTGTGGCGGTGATTGATGAACTCATTGAGGATCTTCTAGCTGAGCAGGCACAGCAGGAGGAACTTCAGCAACAGCAGCAGCAGTATGTTCCATTTGGGGTCTGAAATTAACAATAAATAATTTAAGATATACAGCAAAAATATTTAATCATATGTATTACTTGGTTTTTAAAGGAAAACTTACCTGCTCTACAGTCGCAAAACCATACACAGAGGCAGGTCCTACAATTTCCAATATTTTATTGTCCAGATCTGTTAAATCTGGACCTGGAGGACCTCCTCCAGTTCCGCTGATGGAGCCCATACTTTTCGAGCTTTTGTTTTTGTTTTGCTGCGCCAGACATCCCAATTCTAAAAATAAAAGAGGAAATACATTTCATACATAGTTAATCACGAAGTACTTGTAATGACAAACATTGAGCCGAGTAATAATTGGTATTTGGTTTCTTGGTAAAACTGGTACTCGGACAACTTTAATCTTTACATAGTCTAAAACAAAGTGACTTCCCTCTGTGTCGTGTCTGTTTGTATTTTGTATGTACGCTTAGATCTTTAAAACTATGCAGAGCTAGTAATTCTATTACTATATAAAGCGGAAGAGTTTGTTTTTTTGTTTGTTTGTTTGAACGTGCTAATCTCAGGACCAGCGGTTGCTGGTCCGATTTGAAAAATTCTTTCAGTGTTGGATAGTCCATTTATTGAGGAAGGCTATAGGCTACATTTGATCCCGATAGTCCCACGGGATCGGGACTTACGCGGGTGAAACCGCGGGACGCAGCTAGTTGATTCCATAAAGTATGACTTGAAAGTTGAAAGTAATATCATAGCAAAAATGTTTTTTCACAGAACCTCATGGTTTAAAATTGCATTTTATGCAATACCTACTATATTCAGACCCTCTGTGTGGACCTATTTGCGTCGGTAAGGCTTAAATTTACTAGACTAAATCCATTTAACATATTTAGACTAATGAATAGAAAGCTTATGAGAATTTTTAGTTTGGTTGAACGCGCTAATCTCAGGAACTTACTGGTCCGAATTGAAAATATATTTTTGTGTTTGATAGTCCCCATATCGAGGAAGATTAAAGGCTAGTAATGATCCTGATATTCTCGCGGAATCGGGACCTGGGCGGGTAAAGCCGCAGGCACTAGGATTGGTAGATAAATAAATCTAATTCCTCTTACGCTATCGAAATAGCAATTAGCGTAAATTGCGTCAGAAATAAGACCTACCTTTTGCCAACTGAGCATGAAGCCTCTCCACTCCACAAGCAGTTCCTTTTGCTGCGTTCGTTAGGTCTTCTATACATTTTCCGACACAAAACTACAACAAAACTGATTCACAAACTACAAAAAGTAAACAAATAATCATAGAGAAATCTAGACGAATAAAGTACTACCAACCTCACAGCATAAACCATTCGTTCTCATTTTTTTATCTGTGAATCCAATTTAGTCCGTGTTTAGTCCTGTCATTTTCAAATTCTAAGTTTAGTTTGTGGACAAAACCGAATAGCATACAAACTTAACTTAACTAAAATAAGTCTGTTTATGGTTAGGTTAAGTTTTAGTCGGTGGTTTGCTCGAATTGACCCCAATGTCCAAGTTGCATAATGTCATGCGGGTGCAAAATGTCATGGTCGCACAATGTCAAGGTTGCAGAATGTCATTGTCTCAAAATGTCCAAAAAACACTTAGAAAAATCTCGTATTAAAAATACTTTTAAAATTTAATTGCAAATTGACTTAATAAGCAATGGAATTCGCGAGTTTTTTTATTTTTCAATGGTTTTATCCACACTTTGGAACAATAAAAAATTCAATAACTTTAATTGTTTTTGGAAAAACAAAAATTTAGTCGTTTACAACATTATTATAAGTAGGTTAATGATTAGTCATCATCATAACACGGGTGAAGCAGCAAGGCGCAGCTTGTACAATTAGCATAATTAGTAATAATAACTGGGTTAGTCACACCTACCAATTACTTCTACTTTCCTCGTGTCATATTTCACTTGCCAATTTGACACGACATTCTGAAGGTGCAGCCTTTTGTGGCAGTAATTGGGTTAAAATAACACAAAATATTTCTAATTAATTTACTGGGTCATTTAATATTTCCACATGTGACTAAAAAACCAGCTAAGTGTGATAGACTCGCGCACGGAGGGTTTCGTAACATTTTCACAAAAATATTCAGATTCTAGTATGGGAGCCCCACTTAATTTATTTGTTTTTAGTATTTGCTGTTGTAGCGGCAACCAAAATACATCTTCTGTGAAAATTTCAACCGTCTAGCTATAACGGTTCATGAGATATAGCCTGGTGACAGACAGACAGCCAAGTTCTTCATTAAGAATGTTCTGTTACCTACCCACGTTTCGTTTCACGATTTATCAACTGGCTTATTAAACTTATTATTATTGCAAGTACCTCTTGTGTTGGTTTCTTATCTTTGGATTGGTTTAATAGATACATAATTATGCATCTTACCAATCATAATCTAGTTTTGTTTTATTTTTTCCGCATATGCTATATGTATTATTTCTTTATTTGTTACATATTCGCAGATTACAGTATAATAAAAACATATTATTTAAGTTTTATTTTGATAATAAAAGGAAAAAGAAAAAGTCTCAGTAATAGTGTCCCGTTTTGACCCTTTGGGTACGGATCCCTAAAAATCGCTGGAGGTTAAACTTACCTATTACCTATAATGATATCAATTCATTGAACAATTTAGACTCAGTAATAACTAGGTTTCACAAAAATGAAAGGCTTAGGCTCATAAAACAAGCTTTCCAGAAATGTGCACTTTCTCTAAAAGTGCACTTTCTGCAAAATGTACATTCCTAAATGCCGCATCTCGCGTCCTACACAATAGTCCAACCTATACTGTCTCAGAATCTTAGATCAACAAAAATGTAAACAATAAACTCATACATTTATTTGAAAGTGACAGCTCTTTATTTACATTCTCCCTTTAATTTTGACAGTTCTTTGCACAAATTTTGAACTTTAAATTTAGTTATTTAGCCAATATGAAAGAACTGTCAAAATTATGCGCAGAAAGAAACGCCCTCTACTTCACAGCCATATATCACAGGCTCGGAGTTTATAATAAAGTACAATAAAAGCATTCTCGTGTAACCTTTTTGTTTTAAACTCCGTACAAAGATATCCACTTCGGTGTAGAAGACAAAAAATATAGTTCTGGCAGAAAACACTGTTTTTAATTTTGATAGGAAAAATTACCAATCCCCTTTTCATACGAACAGATGAACATTTAACACACAGACAACGGAGTCGTAGTAATAGGGTCTCGTTTTTACCCTTTGGGTACGGAAACCTAAAATGTAATGAAAACAGTGTCTTCCAAAATTTTTTTTTCGATGTTATTTTTCTAACGAAAAATATGAAATTAAAAATGGACTGCAATCTGCAATGATGCTAAAATTAGATTTTTAGATATTATTATTTGAATACGCAAATAGGACATCTGAACACTATAACACTAGGTGAGACCACACCACACACATCACTATTATTCAGAACACATACCCCAAAAAGTTTTACAGGAGTTTTGACGAATTAAGGTAATTAGGGGGAAGTGCGGCTTATGGGGAAAATGCGATGAGCATCAATTTGCCGGACTTATGCCGGCTTTCCACAGCGAGCGGAGCGGAGTCATTAAAATGTGTCAGTTCAACATACAACGGTTGTTTTCATAGTAAACTCTTTCACCCTAAGGAAACAATCGTTGGATGTTAAACTGACACATTTTTTACTTCGCTTCGCTCGCAGTGGAAAGCCATGCAATCATGATCGGAGACATAATCTACCTTTATTGTGACTATACCCTCTCAGAATCTCAGATCAAAAATGTAAACAAAAATCCCATACTTACTATTTCCTTTAAAATTGGCAGTTCTTTGTTTACATTTTTGATCTAATCTGAATGTATTTGTGATCTAAGTTTCTAAAATAGTTTATATTATTGATCTAAGTTTTTGAAATATACTATTTTGGATCTAAGTTTCTAAAATAGGTGGTGATTTATAACAATTGTACGTCCTGCAAATTGATGCTCGCCCCCATAACCCGCACTTCCCTCTAATGACATTTCGTCCTATATTTAGTTGTACTACCTACCTTCCCAACTGGGTTACTTACCACGTATGACGTGCTTAACGTTAATATATCAAGTGTCGTGCTCGGAAATAGGTCAGAAAACAATGTACATTAAATACACAACTTATATTAAAGCCTTTTAAATTTATTGTGCTTTTAGGGTTCTGTACCCAAAGGGTAAAACACGGCCAAATGCGAGACTCGCGCACGAAGAGTTCCGTACCACTATCACAATTGGGTAAGGAACCCTAAAATGGTTTACAACAACCAATTTAGTACACATGGACGGACAGACGGACAGACAGCAAAGTTTTAGTAATGGGGTCCCGTTCTTACCCTTTGGGTACAAAACCCAAACAGACAGACAGACAGACAGACAGCGAAGTCTCAGTAATAGGGTCCCGTTCTTACCCTTTGGGTACGGAACCCTAAAAACGAAACCCTATTACCTACTTAGACGCCACTGTCCGTCTGTCTGTACTAGTCTGTAGACAGTTGAATTTTTACAGACGTTGTATTTTATTGCCGCTATAACAACAAAAAATATGAACAGAATTCAATTAATATTCAGATTTGTGCTCAGTCGGCCGGGATTCGAACCCTCTGAACACAAGTCGAGTTACTATCACTAAACCACTACCGCTCTATATACCTACCTACATAATTACCTACGTAAATAAACATTGTTTTAGAAACCCACGTCCTACGTAACATTTTAATTAAAATTTGACACGATTTATAATGAGACGTCGCGTCGGTCAGTGTCCCCCGTGGCTCCCTCGGGTGGACAGAGGGAGGGGGGGTAATCATATCTGAACTACGTCTCGCGGTTTCACCCGCGTAAGTCCCGATCCCGTGGGAATATCGGGATCAAAAGTACCCTATGTTACTCAGGGTGAATGTAGCTTTTTGATGGTGAAAGAATTTTTAAAATCGGTCTAGTAATTTCGGAGACTATTCGTTACAAACGAACAAATAAATATTTCCTTTTTATAATTTACAAGCAAAGGCCCGCAGTTTTACCCGCGTAAGCCCCGATCCCTTAGGAATATCGGGGTTAAAAGTAGCCTATGTTACTCAGGGTGAATGTAGTTTTCTAATGGTGAAAGAATTTTTGAAATCCGTTCAGTAGTTTGAGTTTATTCATTACAAACATACAGACACACACACACCAATACAAATCTTTCCTCTTTATAATATTAGTGTAGATGTAGATAGTGTAGACTAACTGCGTCCCGCGGCTTTACCTGCGTAAGTCCCGATCCGAAAGAATGTGCCAAACATGGACGTTTCCGTTGCTTCCAAATCTTCCCACCGCGTCAAGTCTTCAAGATATTATTAATATTCTGAAGTAGGATCAGTTTGAGAAAGGCAACTTGTACAGCTATGCAATCTGTCAGAATCAAAGAAAGTTAATTTATCTGTCTACATAGAGCGGATATTGTAGAACATCTTATCTTACGAGTACCAATATTATAAACTAGCTGCGCCTCGCGGTTTCACTCGCGTAAGTCCCGATTCCGCGGGAATATGGGGATAAAAAATAGTTTATATTGTGTTATTTCAGGACTCCAGCTATTTACACGCTTCGGTTTTTACGTGATTGAGTAAAAAACACACACCCATACATACTCACAAACTTTCAGCTTTATAATATTTATTAGTAACTCTGTCTAAGTATCTGTCTGTCTGTTACGCTTTCACGCCTAAACCGCTATTAATGAATTTTGGAATAGAGATAGATAGGTCCTTAGAAGGACATAGGCTATCTTTGTTCCTTTGAATTTCTTGATTCGGTCGCCGCACATTCAAATAAACCGGAGAAACATTTTTTAATGAAAAAAATGTTTTCGGTTTTATTTCATTTCGAATGAATATTTTGGAAAACCTTGCGGTGGGGACCCTTTAAAAGTAAAATCTTAATCCGAAAAATATCGATATTAAGGTAGGAAACTAGATTTTTCATAATTTATTTTGGTATTAAGTTTGTATGGAAATGGTAACAGTCGCCACGTTCTTAAGAAAATAAACATAAGAAATAGAATATATACCTAGTTACAAATGTTAAAAAAATGTTTTTTTCTTTGTCCTGTCTATTTAGTAGTAAGTAGGTAGTTAACTATTGTTTAGATGTCTTTGATATTGTATTCAAAGAGAAAGATGGGAACTATTCGAGTTATTCTGAAATAGTAGGCACCCCTTTGTAGGACTTTAGCTGGTTACGTGTAGGGTGACCACGATTAACGATCATTTGGGATATTTTTAGGTTTACCTAAGACTATAAAGAAAGCCCTAAATAAAATATTGCATACACCCTGGTATGGTGATAAATTCCTAATGGACGGGATTTTGTTTTGAAGCTATTGCATAGCTTTTATCGCGGGCTTTGAGCGCGGCCACCGAATCAAGAAATTCCGTAACGAAAATAAAACCTAACACCCCCCACTCCGCCCTATGCAATAGCTTTACCGCGGAAGTCCCCGAGTGCCACACGTTTTTTATTTCAATTCAGAATGGTTTTGGGTTCCGTACCTCAAAAGGTAAAACCTGGTTTAGACGACTTGAGATTGATGACGAAAATGTTGTTTAGACTACCTTCAACTTAAACGAAATTGAATTTAAGACTAATTGTTTTTATGACGACATCAGTTTTAGATCTTTAGTTAAGTATTCGAGTTGTCACTTTAGACTACCTGAGATCTAGACGATTCGATACTAACCCATAATGATGTGGTCATCGAGGTTTGATGCTGACCGTACATGACATTTTCAAACAAAATGATTCAAAAGTATTGCCACCCTACGATGTAGTGCAGGACCCCTACCACGAGTTATGACAATATCGATAAATATTAACATAACCTTTTTTTACTTCTATCCCTTATCAGTCCAAGGCAATAAATAATCAATCAGATCATAAGCGATGTTAGATTTTTATCGAAAACGGTTTCCTTTACACATAACAGTCTGTTCTTCAGGATTGACTGAGATGTAATTTGTCATTCTATTGTAATTTTCCTTTAAAATATTTCAATACTACATTATTAATATTACAGTAGATCTGCCTAAAGCAATAAAAACAAATAGCAGCGTCTTGCATGGTCATTACTTAAATGGACCACCGCTTAAGTGTGGAATTTTGCACACGTGTTGGAAGAGAGAGGCCAAAAGTTTGGATATGGACTGTCGTCTGAAAGTAGGCGATATACAGATATACACAAAATTAAGTTTTATCCATTTATTTGACGAGAATGATTGTCTCGTGGTAGGGGTAGTAACAAACGATTTAACGAACGCTCTCGAGACTCAGTTGAGAAACTAACTCGGGGCCATTTGAAGCGTGAATTTTACCAACTACTGGACGTGGAGGTAGAATATAAATGAAGCAGACATCGCGACCGTACTTTTGTTTTTACCGAGGAGAAATTTTGCACTATTCCACCTGTTATGCGTTAGCCTAGGATGGTGTGCGGCCACAGGTTTACCCAATATAACTTCTCGGTGTCCTTCTCTTCACTATTTTCCAGGGCAAGGCTAGGAACTGTTTGCACCTATAACTACAATCCAATACCACTACAATATATCGCGACCCTTTTTTGCCGCTTCCAAACCCCGCAATACTCGCGCGCCTCTTTTTTGCCGCTTTTGAAAAAGGACCGCCGTACCTATATTGTTTGAATGTATGAGTAGGTATATGTTCACACCGTACATATGAAGTCCGATTTCGATAATTATTTTTCGTGTAAGTCCCGAGTTGGTCCCATAAAATCTTGGTAAACATCTGATGAGAACCTTCGGAATGATAAGCAGAATAGCATTCGAATTCTATCAATAGAATCGGCTTTTAAAGAACTAGGTACAAATTGATGAAATTGAAGACCACCTGAAACCACCTTCTCATCAGAAACTCTTCTTTAATTAAATTTACGGTTACAATTTTGATGATTTTTAGTGGCAATCAAAAATGCACTAAAAAAGGTAAAAAAGAAAACAAAACGCGACTTCAAAAAATGGTTAAAATAACCTTACTTTCAATGCCTTAATAAAATGATGATTGAGGGTAGTGAAAAGTTAAGAACTATCCTCCGTCGGCTCTATAAGTCAGTAATAGTACCTCAACGTCCCCGCTAAGTGCGAAATAAACGAAGGCAAGCTATTTAGTAAGTTACAAGCGAACTTATACTTACTTGGTTACTTACCTTAACTAGCACTTAGTTAACTCACTTAGGTATATTTTGAATTTCGAATACTTACCTAGTACCTGTGATAAATGGGGTGGCACACGCAAAGCTTGAGCAGATGGCGCTGGGGTCAGATGATCTTTTTTTTTTTGATGATGGTCCCCCACAAATGAAAACGCCGAGTTTTTTTTTCTTTCGGTCTGAGACTGATATGGCCAATTTGGCGCCGAGAGTTGTAGAAAGCACCTGTTTGACAGTTCTTAATTCAAACCTAAGATCATCCGACTAACGCCCTCTGCCGGGATAAAAAGTTAGTGTTCCTCCTCATTGCGTTTTAATGGCAATCCTGTGATTTACCGAACTGTCGATTTTCTTAAATATCAAATTTTGAATTAATAAATTATTGAATTGCCCAAATGTCGAATTCCTAAAATGTTGAATTCAATTTTCTAGAATCCTAAATATTAAAATCCTACTAATAATAGAAACGCGAAAGTTTGCAAGATCGTATGTCTGTATGTGATTTTGTTACTTCGTCACGCAAAAACCACTTAACCGATAACAATAAAGCTTGGAACTTATAGATAGTTGGAGACCTAGAATAACACATAGGCTACTTTTTATTCCAATATTACCACGGGATCTAACCTACTTTGCCATTTTTCATCTTTTCTTGATTTTAGGGTTCCGTATTTCTGTTAAAATTGAAACAAGAGTTTTAAATTTATATTATTTTATTGTTACAGGTAAGACGACGTTTTCAACCAAACTCGACTTAGTGACTGCACTGGCCTAATTATGTATAGGAACTTGAAACACTTAACGGGAAAGTATATACTAAACTAAATAAAGATCCTTGTCGGATTTTTTGAAAATTGATAATTATTTTCAGACGCAATGTTTTTGTTCGAAGCGTTTGTTGATAACATTGTTTCCTACATTTTGGTGTAGATTTTAAACAATTTCTTCATTTCAACATTTTACGAAATTTAACATTTTTGAAAAATCAACGATTTGTATTGAGATTTAACATCATGCAAATTTCAACATTTTGGGAATTCAACTTTACGCAAAACAATTTTTCAAAAGGTGTTAAATATTTTAGTAAAACAAATAATTGTTTTTTTTTAAATAGCACTAAGTACTTTACGCGAAACATTTTTTCTAAAGGTGTTAAATATTTTAGTAAAACAAATACCTAATTGTTTTTTTTTTAATAGCACTAAGTAGGTATATACCTCTACCATACCATAATAGAAGTAGCCAAAACACACATAATTGGTGTAACTCGACCGTGGGAATGCCTCATACTTCGGCCTGTGCTTCGGCTAAAGTAGGTGATATCAATCGTCTTACACAACGGTCAACTAATTGCTCTTAATTACTTCTAACACGGACGACACCATCTGGGCTGTATTCTACAGCTAAACCGTCTCAACATCGGATCAGCTTCGCTTGACTTTTCTTAATTGATTCTATTTTGACAGGTCCATGGAGGACGCCATCTGCGCATCTATTCTGTTACTAAACATTCATAAACTTTTTATGCAGGTACCGGCAAACATCTTGAAAACAAAATGGATTTTTCATAAACGTTGTACGGTCATGTATACACTGTGGTGTGTATACATAAACGTTGTACGGTCATGTATATACTGTGTGTACCTACCTACACTGCGCGAACTTACCCCTTTCACGTCAGTATTTTTCAAGATGTTCGCCGGCAAGTTTTCTTGCATATTTTATTACCAGAACCGTTTTCAAGTAAATATCCAACGCCATGCCGAAGATAGTGCGAAGTGGAGACGTAAAAGTAGAAAAGCGGACACCGGGTCCTCGAGAGGGATGCAACCTAGAACATCGCGAGCGATGATGATCGAACTATGCTGAATCGATGTTGAGACGATTTAGTTACAGAATACGTGCGCTGGCATTCGCAACAATAATTTGTCTAGGCACTATGGTTACTTTTAATTAAAAATAAAAAGGATTCCGTGCCTAAAGGCTAGGTACAAACGGGACTCTCTTACTAAGACTCCACTGTCCGTCTGTCTGTCTGTCACCAGGTTGTAATGTATCTCATGAACCGTGATAGCTAGACAGTTGAAATTTTTACAGATTATGTATTTCCGTTGCCGCTATAACAACTAATACAGAACAGAACTAAACAGAATTAAGTATAAATATTTAAGTGGGGCTTCCATACACATACATACAAACGTGTTTTTTTTGTGAAATGATGATAGTACGGAATCCTTTACGCGCGAGTCCGTCTCGCACTTGGCCGGTTTTTTTTATTGTACTAAGTATGTCACAGACTTCAAAACTGTTGTTACGTATTCTGCGACTTCACTCGGGTCAAAATCCAAACAAAACCATCATTACAATGCTGTACGTACCTACCTACTATAGCAGTAACAGTTCACATATTACAGACAGACAATGGAAGGTTTCTGGCCTACTTTACGAAATTATGTGTTATGCAACTTAATGTTGTTACCTGACGGCCTCTGTGGCGCGGCGGGGGAAGGTGCGGCTGCAGTGCCGAAGCTTTCAGGTCCGGTTCCCGTAGTGCATGTCTCTCATCCAAGCGATGTTCCCAGTTGCATCCCTCTCGAAAGCCCGGGGTCCGCTTAAGGGTCCATATAACCCTAATTGCGTGACAGGGATAACGCTAGCGAATATCAGATGCGTTAATGAAGGACGTAAGATGCTACTACGCAAAATTTTAGAGCGTAAAATCAAACAATAGGTAATAACACGATAATAAAACATTAATTTTGAAATTCAAATCATGACTGCACTGTATTAAGCTAAGTTCAGTTCTTATACAAAGTTTTATTAGTTAACGTAAAATATTGACTGAGTAAAATCACTTATTTGTACAATTTAGAGGGAAGTTTGGGATTTTTTTCTATCGAGAAAATTTTCAGGAATCGTGTTTTCACGTCATAACAGACTTAGTAAGTATCCTCGACTTTAATAAATATGGTTTCAAAAACTTTCGTTTCTAATAACTTTTGTAGTAATTCATCCTAGAAACATCAGTTCTGACCTACTATGAGGCCTTAACCCCATTTTTTTATTTTATTTGGGGACGGCGCGGCGCTAGGTAAGTCATCATTGACCATACCTCTGCAATTAGATTTGGCAATATTTTTACGGCCGGCCGCCTGCCTGACTCCAACACTCCTAGGGACCAAGTCGTTTACCCGCCACCACTCGGGGAATACTTAATATGTACTAGTCTCCCTTAGATACCTTTGTCGCCTTTTTACACCTACGGGAAGAGATGGGGTAACCCTATCCTTTTTAGGGTTCCGTACCTAAAGGTAAAAACGGGACCCTATTACTGAGACTTCGCTGTCTGTCTGTCTGTCCGTCCGTCCGTCCGTCTGTCCGTCTGTCACCAGGCTGTATCTCATGAACCGTAATGGCTAGAAGGTTGAAATTTTCACAGAAGATGTATTTCGGTTGCCGCTACAACAACAAATACTAAAAACAAAATAAAACAATTATTTAAAAGGGGCTCCCATACAACAAACGTGTTTCAAAAATAACAAGGAGTTTAGTTATGTGAGGTCGCTTCTGATTGGTCAGGACAAATCGAGTTGGTCATGGAATTCAAAATGGCTGCCCTATCTGTCAAATATACCAGTCTGCCTTACTTACCAAAGAGTTTCTTATAAGTTTCAGATTTTCTTTGTGCCAAGGTTTTTTTTTTTTGAGTGATTCGGTCGTTTGATGGGAGTAAGAATCGAAGATAAATATTTCATATTTTCCTATAAAATTTAAAAATTGGTTGTTGTAAACCATTTTAGGGTTCCGTATCCAATTGTGATAGTGGTACGGAACCCTTCGTGCGCGAGTGTCGCACTTGCCCCGTTTTTTTACCTTTTGAGGCTGACAAATATGTGAAAATAACAACAATTCCCTACATAAAACAAAAGTGATGTTTGTCAATAGATAAGGGTAACAGGAAGTGGTCGGTCGAGTGAAACCAGACACGGCAGCTAGTCGCAATAAAGGTCGCGAAACGCGGTCGGGTAACTGTAAACATTGTCGACTGTTTCCATTGTTCTACGTTAATGTCGGCGAGGAACATTTTATTCATTTAAAAATAACGTCATTTTTAACCGGCTTCAAAAAAATGGAGGCGGTTATCTATCCGAATGTTTTTTTTGTTACCTACCGGATTTCTCCGAATAGGTAAGAAGTTTTCGTTCAAGCTGAAGTCGGGCAGTTTTACTAGGTAGATCCCGATTGTAGTTTGGGTGCCTAACTTCAGCTTACGTAACAAATGAGTCGGTTGCACTGTATGTTATTTTGTCCTGTTGTGAAGTCGAAACGGATTTTTGGAAATCGTTTTAATAGATAAAACGCGATTAAAACCTAAATATAATAAAAATAACTTTAATTTCTATAAAAAGAATATAAAAATAATATGAAAAAATCCTTCTTTAAAAATAACAAACCATCTACCTCAAACACTAGAACTTTTAAATTTTCGCTAAAACTTGTAAATACCATAAAAAAAACATTAAAAAAAAACCCCGACGAATTGAGAACGTCCTCCTTTTTTTGAAGTCGGTAAAAAATGTACCTACCTACTTTAATTTTGAACATTTATTTTTGTTATTACAAAATAAAACGTTTCGTCTCACTATCGGAAGCCGCCGCGCCGCGCGCCGCCCGTCTCGTGTCGTGTGACAATGGGAACGCTCAACATTCTTACAAGTCCAACTATAACTGTCCACAATTTCCCAGTAGTACGAATGTACACATCCACGTTCTCAGTAGTCATAGAATACAATCAGTAGTCGCTTAGTAGCCTGTTGTGTTCATATCTCGTCTTTTAGTGTTCCGTACCTAAAGGGTAAAAACGGAACCCTATTACTAAGACTTCGCTGTCTGTCCGTGTGTCACCAGGCTGTATCTCATAGACCGTGATAGCTAGACAGTTGAAATTTTCATAGAATATGTGTTTCTGTAGCCGCTATAACAATAAATACAATATAAAACAAATATTTAAGAGGGGCTCCCATACATCAAATGTAATTCAGGGACAGAATTTATTTTAATGCCATAATTTTGACTCTCAAAATGTTTAAAAAATTAGAAAATTCAACATCTTGAGGATTCAACATTTTAACTAAATAAAATTTTGAGTACCGTGTACCTACTATTATGTATTCTGTAGTATACAGTTTATTGATTCTACTTGAGAGCAACTCAAGACCATAAACAAATATATGACAATAGATTTCATAATAGTTTCCTACACCGGAAACCATTGATTTCGCTCCAAGAGACTCCCTCGATACTCTATGGTTATTTATTGGACTCTCATTTCCGGTGCCAGAAGAAAATCAACGATTTTTTAGGCTGGCAATAATGGAGTGACATTTATGAGTAGATAAATTAGGGCAACACTGGGTTTTCTTTAGATTTTCCTTTGTGTTTATGCAAGCCACCCCTAGGTTAGGGGTGATTTGATGGCACTCAATAAAGATCTCTTATACGTTTTTGTAAGTTTTTATTTGCAAATGTTTTGGGTAATTTTCTTCTTCGTTCTTAAATTTACTGCAAGACGCCGACCCTAGCATATACGATAGATAATTACCGTGAAAAATCACGTTTGTTGTATGGGAGCCCCACTGAAATATTTGTTTTATTTTGTTTTTAGTATTTGTTGTTATAGCGGCTACAGAAATACATCTTCTGTGACAATTTCACCTGTCTAGCTATCACGGTTCATGAGATATAACCTGGTTATAGACGGACAGACACCGAAGTCAGTAATAGGGTCCCGTTTTATACCCTTTGGGTACGGAACCCTAAAAACCGGCCAAGTGCGGGTGGGACTCGAGCACGAAGGGTTCCGTCCCATTATCACGAAAAAATTACGTTTGTTGTGTGCCTCACTCCAATTTTTTTTTCATTGTAAGGTTTCGTACTCAATTACGCCGGTAATTCATATTTGTTGTTATAGCGACAATAGAAATACCTACCTACATCATCTGTGAAAATGTCACTTGTTCACTATCACGGTTTACGAGATACAGCCTGGTGACAGACAGACATACAGGCAGACGGACAGGCACGGACGGACGGCAGACGGACGGAGTCTTAGTAATAGGGTTTTTAGGGTTCCGTAGCCAAAGGGCAAAAAACGGAACCCATATGGATTCGTCTTGTCTGTCTGTCCGTCCGTCCGTCCGTCCGTCCGTATGTCACAGCCACTTTTTTCCGAAACTATAAGAACTATACTTTCGAAACTTGGTAAGTAGATGTATTAGGTATATGAACCGCATTAAGATTTTCACACAAAAATAGAAAACAAAAACAATATTTTTTTGGGGTAACCCAAAATATTGACCCTGTTTAAAATTTAAAATTTTAACCCTGTTTACGGAACCCTAATAAAAGAAAAAATAGAATGCGAAACGATGTCAATAAAAAACAAATGATGCCCGCTAGCCACAGTATATTGGACCTCGGTCGACAAAATTTACCACGTGCTTAATAAAAATCGGCTTATTGGTCACAGGGGTGGGTTTTTGGTTTGAATAAAGGGTTGTAATCTCGGTCCCTAACCACCCCTTGAGTAATAAAGTAGCAAACGAACTAACCGTGACAAATATGCTTAAAAAGGGCCCTACTAGGTAGCCATTGCCGGGTAAAAAAGGATTAGACTACTGAAAGACAGTTAAAAAAAAATTAAGCCGTCACAGGACGCATGGCAGACGTGAAACATCAAAACAGAACTTGTTGATGTCTTTGAAAAAATATTTAAGTCAACAAAAAGATTGCAACATCCTGAGATTCGAACGCCGTCCTCTTCGGAACAGAAGTCAGACTCCCTACGGTACTGGTTAACGAGTCTTTAAAAAGTGACTTGAAATTAACTAACACTTCGAACAGTATGGGCAGGCATGACACAGCGTTATTGATACGTAACCATTATAGCGCGGCGAGGTGTCGCCACGGCCTGTATCGCCACGCGGATTTTTAGGTTTACCTGCGCCTATAGATGTTTCACATCAAAAATCAAAACCCGACTTCAAAACAAAAGGACAAAATACCTACTCTCTCCTGCATACAGTGCAACATACTTATCTGTTATTTAAATTAAAATCCTATTTGCCAAGATCGGCTGAGAAGCGCGACTTGTAGAGAAGAACCAACATACTGAGAGACGAAAGAAAATTTTGTCAGACTTAAAACAGAGACGCTTCGCTCGAGTAGGTATGTTTGTTGCTCCTTCAAGCAAAAACTTCTAAACCGATTGCTATGAAACTTGGTATGCAGATACCTGGAGATCTAGACTAACACATAGGCTACTTTTTATCCCGATGTTCCCGTGGGATCTGGACTTACGCGGGTGAAACCACGAGCCGCAGGTAGAGTTCCTGGCCATAAATTTCGTAGAATGAAATAAAATATACATTTGGTTGGTTAGGCCATATTTTCGGTTCCTGATTAGAAATAATGATTCAATTTTAACTTTCTGAATATGTAACGATGTTATATTTTATGTGGAGATCCCGGTCTCACACCGCACACCGTTTTCATATCTAACCAACTTTATTAAAACGAAGAGGGTTTTGTGTTCGACGTAGGCAATAAACCGCGGACAGGCAGACAGATAGACAGACATGACGAGACTTTAAGAGTTTCTTGTTGAACACGAAATCCTAAAAACGGGACTGTCTGTCTGTCTGTCACCAAGACCATTGCGAACGACTGTTGTACTGAGTCCCCTCGCGACCAAGACCACTGCAACATGGTTGAAACGTCAAGGTAAGAAAATTAAAAAGTAAAAATCACGCTATTAATATCCGGAGAAATATTAGATTATGAGTTCCAACCGTGCTAGTTTAAAAAGTGTATGTAAATCTTTATCTATCTATACTAATATTTTAAAGAGGGAACGTTGGGAACAATTATGTATTTATATATTTTCCGGGTAATCTCTGAAACTACTGAACCGATTTCAAAAATTCTTTCATCAAGAGAAAGCTACATTATCGAGAAGTAACATAGGCTACTTGTGATCCCGATATTCCCACGGGGTCGGGACTTACGCGGGTGCAACCGCGGGACTCTTCTAGTAAATAATAAATTGTTATAATTTTTGGCTACGTGTCGGTGTAAATGTGTCCTTTACAAGCCGATGACTCCTAATTCCCGGCCGACTCCGCCCGCGGGCTACAAGGACACATTCGTCTCGCAAGCTCCATCGGACTGATCTATGTTATTCAAAGCCCATTTTGTAAGCTTTTTATTATTTCCAATTTCATGTGGAATTTCTTGTGAATTAAGGTTGCTTTCGCTGTAATAAACTAGTCATTCTGCGAATAGAAACTTCGCAACCACTTAGGTATATTAGTTTAGATTTCTTAGTGGCAGAAATACCCCAAATAAAAATTCCCCACGCCTAAAAAAATATCGATTTGCTAACTAGGCAGATTGCTCACTAGACTTTTCGCTTTGTTTGACGTTTTGCTACTTAGACTTTCTGATCGGGAGGCCCTAGAAGCGTCCCCAATTCCCCTTAAGAGGATAGCCTCCATTCTCTTTCTCGATACAAACGTAGTTTAAATTTTCCTCCCTGGATAAAGACATTAGAGCAAATATGTTTATGCCATAAAACCTATATCTGTCATATGATGCATCTACCTTTTTTTTTTTTTATTTTCTAATTAAAATAAAAATAAAAAATAAAAAAATAATGAAATGAAAAAAATAAAAAGGTAGATGCATTGTCATGACAGATATAAGTTTTAGGGCATAAACATGTTTGCTCTAATGTCTTTATCCAGGGAGGAAAATTTAAACTACGTTTGTATGGAGAAAGAGAATGGAGACTATCCTCTTAAGGGGAATTGGGGACGCCGGGGAATAAAGGCCGATTTACATCAAAGTAAATCAACGCAGAGCCCAAACTGGTCCAAGATACATGAAATTTGGACAGTGTGTTCTTTGTGCTATGTAGCCTATCCGCTAATAAAGCGTTTTGGAAAACCCGGGATCGGGACTGTATGTACACAAAAATGTATTTGTGTGTGTGTGTGTAGTATGTTTCTAATGAATAAACTCAAAAACTACTGAACCGATTTCAAAAATTCTAAAAGAAAACCACTTTTTTTACCAAAAGAAAGCTACATTCACCCTGAGTAACATAGGCTACTTTTGATCCCGATATTGCCACTGGATTGGGACTTATGCGGGTAAAACCGCGGGACGCTGCTAGGCAGGGTATATGCGGGGCACTACCGCAGCGTCCTACGTGGGCGATCGGATGCGAACGCGATGCGGCGCGGAAACAAGGAACAGTCAAGAATCGCGCCGCATCGCACTTTACGTGCATTTGGTATATGCATACGACACTTCAATAGCTATCGACTGTTCCTTGTTTCCGCACCGCACCGGATCGGATCGCTTCGCAATCGCGTTCGCATCCAATCGTCCACGTAGTACGCTGCGTAATAGTTAGCTAAAATAGCCCCTCTGCAAGTTATGCTTTTAATTTCCGGTTAGAAATGCATTTATCAACTCGCAAGGACATATTTATGCAGAAGTTCGTCGTAAGACTAGACGCTGGGGTGAGCAGAACTTAGATAGACTGCTGCGCCTTGCGGCTTCACCCGCGTAAGTCCCGATCCCGCCGGAATACCGGGATCAAAAGTAGCATATGAGTTGAAACAGATTTCTAGTTATCTGCATACATTTATTATTTATAATGAAACCAAACACCTATAAAACATAATTAAAATTAAAAACTAAATTAAAACTAAAACTGATTAAAATAAAACTAACTAAAAACTAAAATAAATCTAAATCAGCTAAACTTTTGGTGGAGGGAAAAGTGCCCAGAATACTGGCTGCATTGCCCCGTTGTATATATACAAATACTTATTTTCTGGGCAAAATACAAGCCAGCATTCCGGTCACCCGAAGCCTCCACCAAACGTTTAGCTAGCTCTCTCTGTACAGCTCCAGAGCGGCCGGCCCCCACGGATCTAAAGTCTTATTAATTGCATACCAATTTTCATCTTAATGGGTGCAATTTCTGATTGATTTTGATAAACATTTCTGTTCATCACTTTGAAAATACTGATCAGATCTTCACCAAAATTTTATTTTATTAAATTTTAGATCAACTAGTAGAGATGGCCCAACTATGACTTTTGCTGACTAGTCGGTTTTAAAATTGCCGACTAGTCGGCAATGGAAATCTTCATAATTCGTAGATACATATCTCCCAAATAGATTAGGAGGGGGAATCTTACCTCATTAGTACCAAGTGGAGACTTATATGGTGGAAAGAGTAGTAAAAGTTATGCCTAAAAAACTCGGTCAGCCGCGATTCAGCCTGGGCCCGTCTGAACTCAGCCCGTTTTTTTTTGTAAATACATACATATACATAGAAAACACTGAATATCCCATGTCGTCGGACCGTGGTGAGTCCTAGGACATGTTGGTTTCCTCACGATGTTTTTCCTTCACCGTAAGAGCGATGTTATTATATTATGCAATAGAGCTGAAGCACGGTTTAAACATTTTAGGGGCTCTGGTTTTACTGACTACTGAGTGACTACCTTCCCACGACCCACCTTCGAAATGTTTTACTACTAATTTAATAAATTTTGGTTTTAGTGCATAATTTTTAGTTGACGACTAGTCGGCACAATTTGCCGACTAGTCGGCCCATCACTATCAACTAGTTACACCTACTTATTTAAAAAAAAGCCAGTAGGAAGCGTCTGTCCGTATGTCCAATTGAATGGTACTATGCATCTATTCTGTGTCCCCCAATCTCTCGAGCGTGAAGACTCTACGTCCGGCCGGTTACAGTTCAAATACGGGCCTAATATATTTCTGATGGCATCGTACGATTTAAGTATATTGCCAGTGTCAAGTCATTATTATTTATTTTAACAGGAAAGAGTAGGTACCTACTTGATCTCCATACAAACGTAGTCGACTGTTTCGTCCCTGGAATGGTATTTTTGAACCGTCAGAAAGCCTATTCGTATGCGAAAACCTATTTATATCTCGCATACACAAAAGCATGCGGAATTCGAACTTTCGCATACAAATTTAATTCCAGTAGTTCAAAATACGGCTCCTGGATAAGGACACAGAAGATGTATTTCTGTAGCCGCTATAACAATAAATACTAAAAACAAAATAAAACTAATATTTAAGGGGGCTCCCATAGAACAAACGTGATTTTTAGGGTTTCGGACCCCAAGGGTAAAAACAGCCCTATTACTGAGACTTTTGAGGCGTCTGTCTGTCTGTCACCAGGCTGTATCTCATAAACCGTAATAGCTAGACGGTTGAATTTTTCACTGATGATGTATTTCCGTTGCAGCTATAACAACAAAAGTTAAATGCAACGTTAGCGCGTTTCATTTTAACCACTGGCGCCATCTAGTGATAAACTGGCATCGGTGGTACAGAAAAATGCAAACCGTGCTTGTTTATTTTAGTGCTCCATACCCAATTGTGATTATGGCACGGAACCCTTCGTGCGCGATTCCGTCTCGCGCTTGGCAAACCACTACCACAAACCACTACCAAAGAAACAGAATAAAGCATTTTTTATTGGTCGCAATAATCTCCCTAAATCATCGTACAGATCCAATTTCAATGCATATCTCTAGCTAAAATACTTACAAAAGTATAGTCAAGGGGGATGCAGGATAATCTCTTTTAGTGTTCCGTACGTAATACCATAGTAAAGGGAAACAAACTTGTCTGTTTTTAGAGTTCTGTAGTCAAATAGCAAAAAACAGAAAAATTATGGATTCGATATGTCTGTCTGTCTTTCTGTCCGTCCGTATGTCACAGCCACTTTTTTCTAGGAGATTCTTGATTTTTGGATTATATCCGCCCAGTAAAGGCGCTAAATGTTAGCGAGGTCTGTTGTTCGCAGAATTACTAGATTTTGTATTAAAAAACGTGTGGCACTCGGGGACTGCCGCGTTAAGTTTTATTTTCGTTACGGAATTTCTTGATTCGGTGGCCGCGCTCAAAGCCCGCGATAAAAGCAATGCAATAGCTTAAAAACCGTCACGGAACCCTAATAAACATTTCATTGTTATAAAAAACATCGCATCTGTCAATTGGAGTGTGTATTGTGACAATGAATTGTGGATTACTGCAGACAAATCCCTGCGCTTAACGTGTGGGGAACAAATGGCTGCCGGCGTTAATATTTTATTTTTCTGCCCTTTTCAAATCGAGTTTTTATTTTGAAATAAAAGTATTCAATTGCTAGATTTTGACATTGACACAGTTTTGGCATTGTATATGTCAACATCTCCAAACAAATTCATTTTTAACCCCCAAAGTTAGTAAAAAAATGTTATTCAAATGATGTGCAAAATTCTTACCATGCTATTATAAAACGAGTTTTAAGTGCCAGACCTGGTTTAAACTATGATTTACTATGCCTAAATGATGGTTTAACCCAGTTCTGGCCTTAAAACTCATTGTATAATAACCACGCTTAAAAGTCTAAATTGCATCGTTTGCTAAATGCTGAGGCTGCGCCTATTCGGGCAGCGCACTACTCTCTACGTATATTTTGTTATTACCTTTATTGTGTCCATATTGTTATTTACTTTTATATATATATTTTTTAATATATTGTTATGTAGTTGTGTGCTTGTCTGAATAAATTAATTTTCCTTCTTCTAAATTATGATTTAAATCGAAGGAACACATAATAATATGCTTGAACTAGTAAAAAAATGAGTATGTTTGTTTCTCCTTCACGCAAAAACTACTGAACCGATTGCGACGAAACACGTGGTATGGTATGTAGATAGCTGGAGATCTGGATTAACACATGGGTTACTTTTTATCCCAATATTCCCGCGAGATCGGGACTTATTACACATCTCAACTCAAATTGCAATTCCTATGTGTCCCATTGATGGCACAAAAACAATGGAGCACAAAGGAAGACCTATTAAGTTATGATATATCTCCTTTCAAACAAAAAAAAGAATTTTCGACGAGTAATCGGAGAACATACATAAAAAAACATATTAAAACAACCCCGACAAATTGAGAACCTCCTCCTTTTTTGGAAGTCGGTTAAAAAGGGTACCAACCATAATCCAATAAAGCTCATAACCATTGGTAGTTTGTGCAGAGCTTTACAGTAGCGCAACACGAAATAAGCGACGTAACGAGCGAGATGATTGAGTGACAGACAGAAATGCGCAATATTCACCCCGCACGGTGGCCATGCATTGTTATAATGAGATACGTCCCTGTACTGTGACTACACGTTTAGGTATTCTAGGACGGGATTCATTTTGGAAATTATATTGTACCTACTGATTTTCTGAAAAAATGCTTTCAAAAACTTTAGTACCGAAATTCGAACCCGCGAAGCAATATTTCCTAAGTGTGGATTAACACTAAGAAATAATGGTTTACAATTATATTGTATTTTTTACCGACTTCAAAAGAGGAGAAGGTTTTTCTTCTGTTTTCGCGATGTTGGATTGAAATTAAATTCATTTTTCGGTTTTAATTGCGTGATGTTTGTTTCTTATAGCATCGTTTCAATGCTTAAGGTTTCGAGATCTTTACAGGTTTCTTCTTCAGGATGCTGAAATTATAAACACCACGCGATTTAAACCGAAAATTAATTGGTCAAACAAGGATCAGTGAAAAAATACGACCTATTAATCCCAAGCTTCACTTACTCAGTCAATTTGTTAATTAAAAACGCTACCTGATCCAGGATTAACAACTAACTAATTTAGTCCGTATCAAAACCTAACTTTAAACCCTTTAATATTATCTCAATTATCCTCAAAAACACTAACCACGTGGTTCCCGTAAATCCCTAACAAGTTTGGTCCGCAAGCAAATAACTTGATTATTTACAAAGGGTATTAGAAACGCGTGAATAATTGGTCACCCTCGTTCACTCGGAGTGGTTGCCAATTGGGGTGTCTATTGTATTGGAGAATATTGTGGTTTGTCATCTAAAAATACCTATTTGAATATATCTACCCTTCGATCATATATAAACTATAGATGCACGGTAGCCGCTCTAGAAATGGAGCCGTCAAAACAAGGCATACTTCAGCCGATATGCCTTGTTTCGCTGTCAGTCGTGCATAAGTGTTTTACAACCTTATTGCCCAGTGATTAAGGTTTACATTAAACTGTACTATGTCCGTATAAGTAAGCTTTGAAGTAGTGCCGATTTTTGATTTCGATTTTGTATGGGACCGTGTATCTATAGTTTATATATGATCGAAGTATCTACCCATTGAATTTTTTTGTGTTGAAAAAAAATCATTGAACTGGGGTGTTTTTTGTCGCTAAGTTAAATGTAACCGGCCAAGTGCGAGTGGAACTCGCGCTCGAAGGGTTTCGTTCCATTAGCACAATTGGGTACGGAAGGAGCTACGGGACCTTAAAATAAACAGTTTATTCCACTTTGTTCAGTGTGGGATAAACCAAATAAACACTGGACCAACCAATCCGCTAACGCAACGCGAACGTTAAAATTTGTTTTACCACTGGCGCAAGTCTATCACTCCATCACTAGATGGCGCTAGAGGTAAAAATACATTGCGGTATCATTGCGTTTTTATGTTAAAAATCACGTTTGTTGTATGGAAGCGCCCCTTAAATATATTGTTTTTGTTATTTGTTGTTATAGCGGCTACAGAAATTCAACTCTGTGAAAATTTCAACTGTCTAGCTATCACGGTTCATGAGATAGGTACACCCTGGTGACGTGACAGACGGACGGACAGCGAAGTCTCAGTAAGAGGATCCTTTGGGTACGGAACCCTAAAAACGAATTAGGTATAAGTACCTTGTAAATAAATTTTATTTTTTAATTTTATTTTATTTCATTTTATTATAATTTTGAGATCCTTACTCAAAATTATCGGCCCGATCACCCATCCAACTTCAAACCACACCAGGCGTTGCTTACCCCTTAACCATAAAACTAATGAAATAACTTTACACTACCTATTATAATCAGAGGAGAGATAATAATAAATTAAAATTTCATCCCTTCGTCAAATGTTCATCCCCCGGGGATTCAACCCCCCTTGTTTGACACGGGTGCCGAGCACGGGGTGGTGGGAGTCTAATTGCTAATCTAGGATAGGGCAGTCTGTGCCCGCGGGCGGTCCAAATCTTGTAGAGGAATTCGTAGACTGGTTACTTTTTAGTCGGCCGAGTCTCTAAAACTAGAGCTCAAACTACAGGATGACACTTAGTGAGTAAACAATGCCGAAAATCCGCGACTGAAGTTGGGCGTGACTACGCCTGTAATACATTTTAAATTACTGATGACTGATGACACACCATACCGAAATTACGTCGCGTTATAGCGTAGGTACAGCCGAACTTCGATCAAATACTAAAAACGAAATTAAACAAATTTTGTTTTTTTTACACCAATGTCTTTTTTTTAAGTAAAAGTTATGTGCGCTAATAACACCACTCTTATAGTGAAGGAAAACATCATGAGGAAACGGGCATGTCCTAGGACTCACCACGGTCCGATGGCATGGCATATTCGCCAATCCGGAGTAGGATCCCGTGGCGTCTTACTTAACCCCTCTAAGAAATCACGTACAATGGCACAATAATTGTGATGCTAAGTGCGGTAAAGGCCCAGCGAAACATAACATATTTATAACATAAGATAAAACAAATATTTAAGGGGGGCTCAAATACTACTGGACCGATTTCTAAAATTCTTATTTACCATTATTCACCTAATTGTTTCCGAAATGCATTGGCTAGAAAGTGGTTTAAGGCTGCTTCTTAAATCTGTTTATGTTTTTCCTCACTGTTTTTTTTTATATTTTCCTTTTTGTTTATTATAGTCGATAAGAGTCAATTTTGGTGATTGTGACTAACAAGTGTTTTAGGTTTTTATATGCGAAAGCTTATAAATGGTGTTTAGTTATAATTATTTGTTACGTTATAATGCTATATTTCACTGTCTGCTTTCCGAATAAAATAAAATAAAATAAAATTAAAAAGCTACATTCATCCTGAGTAACATAGGCTACTTTTGATCCCGATATTATAAATAATAATAAATAAATAAATAAATTCTGTGAACAACACACAGCGCCATCTAGCCCCGTGGTAAGCGACTAAGCTTGTGTTACGGTGACTAGACAACGGATATAATACTTATATTTATTTTTCTTTTGTAAATACATACATAATTATACATAGAGGGACAACCAGACCAGACACAAATATTTATTTTATAAGCATAAATACTTGCACCCGGCGGGAATCGAACCCGCAACCTCCTGCATTGCAGTCGCGCTTTCGCACGACGTGCCACAGAGGTCGACGATATTCCCACGGGATCGGTACTTACTCGCGGGTGAAACCGCGAGACGCAGCTAGTCTATTGATAAACTGGCGTCAGTAGTAAGACACATGCAAACATACGTCGTTGTTGCGTACACGAATTTCGCTCGATACAAAGTTGCGAATCTGCAGCTCTCCTAGATAATCCACGAGGCACACAACAGTGGGTACCGCCGCGGGCGCCATCTCTTATTGTTGTTTGAAGTTTACGGGTTACAGCCAGCTATCTATACATACAGCCTATAGCCAACTGATATTTATCTTTCGGGACAAAGTTGACACCTAAATTAATAACGGACGATCGATGTAAGAAACTTGTAATCAAAGATTGAAGAATGAGCGGTGTTGGTCTAGTGGTAGAAACCCCGGCTTTCATTCTGAGAGTCGTGGGTTCGAATCCAGACCGACCGCGCACCAATGTCTTTTTCTTTAAGAAAAAGGTATGTGCGCTAAGAACATCGCTCTTACGGTGAAGGAAAAACATCGTGAGGAAACCAACATGTCCTAGGACTCACCACGGTCCGAAGACATGGGATATTCAGTGTTTTCTATGTATCATAAATGTATGTATTTACAAAAGAAAAGTATAATATGTAGTATATCCGTTGTCTAGTACCCATAGTACAAGCCTAGTGCTTAGTTTGGGGCTAGATTGCGCTGTGTGTAACGTCGTGCAATATTTATTATTTATTTATTTATTTTGATGACCTCTGTGGCGCGTACGGCTCTGTAGATGCTTCGTGGCTGCAATACTGGAGGTTGCAGGTTCGATTCTCAATGGGGACAAGTATAGCTTAAATATTTGTCTCCGGTCTGGATTTTTTCATAATTATGTAG
Organism: Idaea biselata; assembly: GCA_958496205.1. NCBI lineage: Eukaryota > Metazoa > Arthropoda > Insecta > Lepidoptera > Geometridae > Idaea > Idaea biselata. The sequence goes on from OY292406.1 coordinate 6,998,937, forward strand.
GTAAATTAAATAATTATCTTTAAACATTATTTCTTAGTGTTAATCCACACTTAGGAATACTGCTTTTGAAAAAATGCTTTCAAAAACTTTAGTACCCGGCGGGATTCGAACCCGCGACTATTGGTAATCCGAACCAACGCGTTAAACTGCTTCGCCACGGGTAGCCCTCCAGCCGGGTCGAATTTAAGAAAGCACCTCTTCGTGTGTTCTTGCGAGTAAGGCCTCGTAGTGACATCTACCGGCGAACTTTGCAGATCGACTCGGCTTGTAACTTCCCATATTACATGGAAATGATTACAATATAAGATGGCACATTCCAAACATGTAAACATTATTTCTTAGTGTTAATCCACACTTAGGAATACTGCTTTTGAAAAAAGCAGTTTTTTTTTGCTTTTCCTAAGTGTGGAGAAGAGGTGCTTTCTTAAATTCGACCCGGCTGGAGGGCTACCCGTGGCGAAGCGATTTAACGCGTTGGTTCGGATTACCAATAGTCACGGGTTCGAATCCCGCCGGGTACTAAAGTTTTTGAAAGCATTTTTTCAAAAACAATTATCTTTAAATTAAATGTCCTGACTGACCTATATATATATATATATATCCAGGCAGAGCCCAAAACGCTGGTGCTAGTGACATGAAATTTGGAGAGTGTGTTCTTTGTGATGTATAGGCATCCACTAAGAAAGGGATTTAGGAAAATCTCACGGGATCAGGCCTGACGCGGGTGAAACCGCAGGACTCTGCTATATTATATACTAGCGGCTGCTGTTTTACCCGCGTAATTCCAGTTCCCGCGGGAATATCAGGATAAAAAGTAGCCTACGTGTTATTCTAGATCTCTACCTATCTATTTTACAAGTTTCATTGCAATCGTTTCAGTGGTTTTTGCGTGAAGAAGTAACAAAGTCACATACATACATACAAACTTTCGCGTTTATAATAATTGTAGGATGTATTAGTAAGGAGTAGGATACGCAAATGGTGACCTATAATATCTTGACCGACTTGCAATTTGTACAATTATTTTATGACACTTAATAAAATAATAAAGAATAACTACCCAATAAAAATGAAAGTACCTTTTTTATAGAGCCCCTTTGCCCTCCGAACGGCCAACAGGTGGACGGAATTCAATAAAATACATTATATTCGGACCCCAACGGAGCAATTAATGTAACGAACTGTCCGGGGTAACTACTTTGGGGTAGGTTTGTGAATAATTATTGTCTGTAGACGTAATTTGGCTTTGTATTGCCAGTAGCAAAAATCGACGACTATACAAATATTTACAAGGAGAAATGCATCATCAAAAATTCTTCTTGTCTTCAAGAATCAGAATAAAAATAAATATTATTATATTACATAGGTACCTATTATTATTTTCAATCATTATTTTTTAACTCCTCCTTTTTTTAGGTTAAAAACACGGTTCAGTTAAACCGCGTTAATAAGAGGACAGTCTACCTACTCTTTTTGGTCTTGGCTGATATAGGACTTTTGGCATAAAGATATTTTTTCTAATATCTTTATCCAGGGAGGAAACAGTCGCCTACGTTTGTAAAGTTTGTATGGAGAAAAGAGTAGGTAGACTGTCCTCTTAATATCTCTCCTAATCCCTAAGGTAAAGAAATTCAATACACCAATTGTTCCGGGACTGGCGGTACAATCATTATAACAAATGGTCCAGCACTTTGGGGTCACCTATCGGATACAATTTGCGGGTTTATTTCAGGGCTGACACTCGTTTGGGGTCGCCTTTATTTCGGAGATTCTCCTAAATAATGGCTGTGGGATTTTAATCGCTCATTTAGGAAGGTAGGTAGGTACTTAAATTTTGTTAATTACAGAGGACTAGCTGGGCCCTGCGGGTTTTTCCGCGTTAGTCTCGATTTTTTTTAATAGCTTCAACTGTCCCACTGCTGGGCCTTTGCCCAGCAGTGGGACAGACGCCTTTGCGTCCCCCATTTCTTTCCACCTATCGCGGTCTTCTGCGACCTCCGGCCAGTTTGGCTCGAAGCGTCTCCCAGCGCTTTCGTGGCCGACCTCGACATCGCCGAGCGTCCGTGGTCCAGAATAATAATCTTCTAATATATAAAATTTCCATGTCACAGTGTTAGTTACCGTACTCCTCCGAAACGGCTTGACCGATTTTTATGAGATTTTGTATACGTATTCAGTAGTTCTGAGAATCGGCTACTATCTATAATTTATAAGGCAAAACAACGTTTGCCGGGTCAGCTAGTAGTTTATATTTGTGAGTTTTATAGTAGACAACCCTACGCTTATAAAATCGGAGTGAGGTCGTAATAAAAACAAATAGATCGCCATGATATAGCGCCCGCCGTCGGTTTCGATTGCTATTATCATTATTTATTGTCCACAATATAGGGGACAATTTTAAGTTAATAAAAAATAGATAGGAACTATATTTTAGACGCGGCCGGTGGCCAAAACTCAAAACTAATATACCTAATTGACACTCAGCGCTATATTAGACAACTAGCCTTGTATAATGGTGTCTATCTACACTTCAACACTAATAATATTAGTGTTGAAGTGTAGATAAAATTTGTGTGAGTGTGTGTCTGTATGTTTGTAATGAATAAACTCAGAAACTTAAAGACCGATTTCAAAAATTCTTTCAAGTATAGAAAGCTACATTCACTCTGAGTAACGTAGGCTACTTTTGATCCCGATATTCCCACGGGATCGGGACTTACGCGGGAGAAACCGCAGGACGCAGTAAATGTGAAAGTAAGTCTACCTGTCTGTCTAACCGCTAAACCGATTTTGATAAATTTAGGTATAGACATAGACAGGACCTTGGAGAAGGACTTAGACTACTTTTGATCCCGATATTCCCGCCGGATCGGGACTTACGCGCGGAACCGCGAGACACAGCTAGTTGGGTACCTATGACAAAATACTAGGTACCTAGGCTGTACCTAAATGCCAGAGGAACAAGTGACTTATTGTGACCTAGATAGGCGATGAGCTAAGCCTAGACTTAGGTACCACAGGATGGCAATTAGGCTTTACGTAATGAAGATTACATTTCTAAGTCTAGAGTGGCCTATAGGTGCCTTCACGTCACGAGTCAAGGCAAGATTAAATCTTCTACCTATAATAAAAGAAAGTCGTGTTAGTTACACTATTTATAACTCAAGAAGGGCTGAACTGATTGGGCTGAGAATTGGCGAGGAGATAGCTTAAAACCAGGACGGTTTTTTTTTTTGCTAAAATTAATAAACATAATAACCAAAAAAATAATTTTAATTTCAATCTCACTTCGCGAAAACAGAATAAAAATCTCTTGATAGATTTTTATTTTTTTTTGTAAGTTTTCAGAAACCATTCAAAATTAATGAGAACCACGAAACCATGCATATGTGCCAAGGCACGCCCTTGCCTACTTTTTGATGACGTATTTCATCAGGACTATGTAAACACGTGTACTAATCATTTGTATTTATACGTATAGGTACGTTAATATAGCCAAAATAATTATTTGTCTGTTTGTTTTACGGACAGAGAAAGGAATAGAGTCGCATTGCATAGCATCCTACTAAAATTATAAATGTGACAGTTTGTGATTTTTATTTCACTTTTTTATGCAAAAGCTACTGAATCGATTGCGTGAAGGTTGCAATGGATACCGCTGAAGATTAATGTTGTTACTTTGTCTTGATTTTGACATAGAACGAGCGTTTTCATACTCAAAAGACTCTTTTGGAATGAAATGAATGAATGAAAAATGAATGCATAGAACATGAATAGCCATTTGAAATAACTTAATAATGTATTTAACCAGGCATCAAATATTAATAGTAATGATTTTGACAAATAGACATACTAGATCATATCATTTCTCACCTACCATTTGCTGAGATAGTGGGCTCCTATCAAATTTAAAAAAAAACGACTTCAAAAAAGACAAAAAAATGCAACTACCTAATCTGAAGCCGTGCTTTGTGTTAAGAACCAAACAAAAACATAGTCACAAAGACTTGACCGCCTCCTCCTTTTTTCAAGCCGTTTAAAAGAAATGTTTGACGACTCCACAGGTTCCTCTGTGCTATATTTACCAAGTTCGATTGACGAAGCCGCTATGGCGTCATCAAATTGTAATGAAGTGGGGATTCGGTGATTCTATATAGATACCTACATTTTAATGTTTTTCACTATGACCTGTTAAACATAACAGACGGACAAGAAAGTGATCTTTTATTGTTTTTTTTTGAGGTACGGAACCCTAAAAAACTATGTCAATGTTCATCCGTTTAGAAACTACAATGCTACAGACAGATAAAAAGACGCACAGACAGCAGCCCTCTTTTTCCGTCGGGGTAAACATTTTGGGAATTCAACATTTTGGGTAATGCAACATTTAGGGAAATTCAACATTTTGCGAAAAACAATCCTTTGGCACTTAAATAAAAATAGGTTAAAGAAAAAAATAAGCCTGCTGTTGAGCCACTAATGCAAGAAAATCATTTCAAAATCGGTTCAGCCATTTCTAAGAAAAATCGTAACAGACAGACACAAATCTCTCATCCCAAACACAAATACCATCTGACAGTCCAGAGTAAATAAAAAACGTTGTAAAAATCAATGCAACTCGAAATTCCGCATTAAACCGGTTCAAACCGCTGCGTTCCGGATATATCCGGTTTGCACCGGATCGAGCGACGCTGTATCCGTAATATCCGGATACAGTAGTGCATTCCATTGTTAGCTCTGTGCTTGCACGGATATTGTATTGTTTGTTACTTACCGACTTTACGAATCGAGAATAGGTTTTGTTAAACTTTGTCTAGTCTAATATTATCAGGAGGAAAGATTTGAATTTTCCTTTTGTGTGTCTGTATGTTTGTAATGATTTTATCATTACAAACTCATGTGCCGATTACAAAATTTAAAAAAAATCAGAAGATTTTTATTTCAAAAGCTTTTTTTTGATTTTTTTTTAAGGTCACGTCAAGAAGGTCAAATGACCTATATTATAGGTCATAGGTCATTTGACCTTTGACACCAAAGTTCAATGACATTTATAAAAAAACCCCATTATCATAAAACTAACATGTAAATTGTTGTTGCCCCCAGGTCAAAATGTGGACATAACCCCGCGAGAAGCAGTCCGGCGAGTCGGAGACTCCGTAGAGGTGCTATGCAAGGTGCCCTACCCCATCGATTCGTGTCGGTAAGTTGTACCGCAGTTTAGTAGTAGTTGGTACGTCCAGTCGGAGACAAGTATTCGTGGTGAGTGACCATAGATAGTTGTTACTAGTTCTAGGTGTATTCTATATGAAAAAAAAAACAACAAATTAATTATGTTGTTTTCATTTATCAGTCCGTCTGTCACGCTGTATCTCATGAACCGTGACAGTTGAAATTTTCACAGATGATGCATTGTTATAGCCGCAATAACATATTTGTTGTTACAGCGTCTTTAACATATTTGTTGTTACAGCGTCTATAACATATTTGTTGTTATAGCGGCTGTAACATATTTGTTGTTATAGCTTGTTATATCAGTTATAATATATTTTTTAAAATAATATTTTTATGGTGTATATTTCTCCTTGTAAAATATTTCTAGTAGAATGACTTCAGCAATACAAATAAGAAATATCCTATCCTATGAACATGTGAAAGTCCCTGTATAACTTACGTAAATGAGTATGTTTGTTACTACTTCACGCAAAATCTACTAAACCGATAGCGATGAAACTTAGTATGCAGATAACTAAAGACCTGGAGGGTTACTGCGGTTCGTTTCGATACGACATCGATACTGTCATACGATGATTCTACTTTCACATTCTGATAGTAGGGTGACAGTATAACCATCGTTATGACAGTATCGTTGTCGTATCGAAACGAACCGAAGTAACCCTCCTGGACTAACACAACGATAACTTTTTGTCCCGATATTTCCGCGGGATCGGGACTTACACAGCTAGTAAACTATAATGTTGACATTGTTTCTCCTCAGAATGACAGTGGGCACGACCTCCTACAGATTGATACCGAGCCAGCAAGATGGAGACGTCATCTACTTTGGACAAGGATTGGAGGTAACATTTCATATACCTACAAAAACATTTACCAGTTATCCTGAAGAAAAGACCTGTAAAGGTCTCGAAACGTTAAGCGTTAAAACAATGCTAAAAGTAATAAACACAAATGTCGAACAAATAAAAACAAATGACGATTATAATAAATACGAAAGACGATTATAACAAAAATAAAAGACGATCGGAATTAAAACAAAAGACGTTCGAAATAAAAACAAATTGCGATCGAAATAAAAAACCCTTAACTATGAAAATGGAAACATCATGTAGAAACTCGCGTTCATCTTTCTTTGTCAAAAAGTCACAGATCAGGAAAGCTACCGCGGTTCTTCCGTCGGAATCGGGATCGGATTCATTTGACAGTTGACAGCCGAATTTCGAACCGTGAAAATTTCAAATCGGCGCGTCGATTACTCATATCGATGCCGAAGCCAAATTGAATGAATGCAACACAGACAAAATTGAATTGAATTGAAGATTTTGAAAGAAAATCTTCAAATCGATTTTAAATCGGTTTTAAAATTGAAAACTCCGCTGTCAGAGATGTCAAACAACTGCGTCGGGATCGAGTTGCTGTCAACGGAAGAACCGCGGTAGCTTTCCTGCTCCAAGCACAAACTTATTTGTTCGCTAAGAAAGAACTCTACAAATGCTCCTCCACTGTTCGTCCGTCTGTTGTGACCTTTTCTCTTAATATAATTAGTAGGATGCAGGAAAACCCGCAGGGCGTACTTGGTTCTATTGAAATTTATGGCACCTCACGCCTTGTGTGTGTTTATAAGTGTCAAGTAATATTTTCACATGAAGTTATAGCTGGGAATTCCTATAAATTTCGACGAAAATGTTTGAAGGAAAAGAAATGTTGGGTCCTACTCGCAAGTTATTGTAAATTCGCCGTAAAAGACATATTTTTTTAAGGTTCCGTACCCAAAGGGTAAAAAACAGGGCTCTACTACTGAGACTCTGCTGTCTGTCTGTCTGTAATCAGGCTATATCTCATAAACCGTGATAGCTAGACAGTTAGAATTTTCACAGATAATGTATTTCTATGGACTCTTTGTTTTTATCCGACTATGGCGAAGCCAAAAGGAAAGTAATGATTTTTACCATTGAAGAAGAAAACACGGTTCATGAGATACAGCCTGGTGACAGACGGACAGACAGCGGAGTCTCAGTAACAGGGTCCCGTTTTTACCTTTTGGGTACGTAACCCAAAAACGGTACTCCGTGCCCCCAGATATCATAGCGACTTTAAGTCGACATCATCGAAGAGTTTTCTGATGAGAAGGTGGTTTTAGGTGCTCCTTCAATTTGTACCTAGTTTAGAAGCCTATTTTATTAGTAGAAGTCCAAATATTAGTAATTTACTCCATGCTATTCTGCTCATCATTCAAGGTTCTCATCAGATTTTCACCAACTTTAAATGGGATGAACTAGACGCTTTCTTCCAGAAAAGCTTAGACGGTGAAGAAATCCGAAAAAATACCCCAAAAAACATCCGAAAAGATAACCTCCTCATTGGCTTAGTTAGACGATCTTTTACGGTCGAGCGGATAAAGCGCGCGGGTTAAGGTGCGCTTGGCGCGGTCATTATTCGGATAGGTAACCGATAATTTGTAAATCATTTTCTTTAGCTTCTCCGTTCTTCGGCGCGGCACGTTAAGCAGTTGTCCCGGTTGTTATCTCTGATACTCGGCAGTCGTTAGATCAAGTTAGAGGCCTTAGGGCGACCTAACAACTCTAACACTAAGTGACACACACTGCTACACGAAAAGAAGAATAACCTTCTCATTTTTTTGTTAGTCGGTTAATAAGAGGCCTTTGCTAATCTTTCAGAAAGGAGAATGCGGCGCCCACATAAAGAACATACGCGAGGAATGGAACGGGAACATCTCTTGTGTCTTACCACCACAATCTGGACCCGTCGAGATCACGGGGACAATGAGACTCCTGGTTGCAAGTAAGTGCTTACCTACTGCTGACTGAAGACGGGCCCACCAGGCCAAATCGAGCCTAACCGAGTTATTTAGGCATAACTTTTAGTGTTCTTTCCACCTTATTAGTCTCCAATTCGTACTCGATGAGGTAGGGTTGCCAACGATTGGCTCCCAGTCTAACTCTCATATTTGAGAACCAGCATACTTAGACCATAGCCTACTTACATGTCGCAGCGGAAGCGCGTCGGCATAGCGGAGCGAATTCCTTTCTGACTATCAAACGACAAGTGGAAAGTAAAGAGGCCTTTACGTTTAATTACGATCGCCTTTTGCTTCCATTTCTAAGAAACAAAAGACGATCGAAGCGTAAACAAAGGGCGGTTGAAACGTAAACAAAATACGATTGTAACAAAAACAAAAGACGATGGAAACGGTTAGAAAGAGGGTGGAAATTGAAACAACAAATGACATTCAAAATGAAAACAATAAACGCCACCTGTAACGATGTCTCGTCGGGAGTTGTATATTACAAGCGTATCTCAGCTCAGAAATATGTTGTAAGTGCGATTCAGAACTTCATACCAGTAACGCCATCTAGTAGGTTATCTAGTAGGCGCGTCACAAGCTAATAGAAGATGTTTTAACTCCGCAGAGCCACCTCAGATCCCAGTGCTGCTGACGCCCCCTCAACCAGCGTTCAAGGAGGGGGAGATCTTCACGGCGCAGTGCATCGCTCCCGAAGGCAGACCCGCTGCGAAAATCACTTGGCTTATCGGTAAGATTTGAGTCTAGCGTTCCGTACCCAAAGGGCCCTTTTACTTAGACTGCACAGTCCTTCTGTCTGGTAATGTCACTTGGGCACGAGGCAGCTCTCCTTTATAGAGAACCCTTACGCACTAGTGTTTGGAGACATGATCTGTTTATAACTGATCCCTGACGAATGACTCCTGGGAATGGCCTGACGGTACAGCGGACCCCGCCTGCAAGTCTTAAAGTGGCCAATATTTAGACTTGTCGGCGGGGTCCGGTGCCAAGTGGGGACGCCATAATATACAGGATGTCCGGACACCAGTGGATATCCCTGAACGGGCGGCTGGCGGGGAAGGGTTGGCCGCCCAGAATACGTTTTTTTTTTCTATCTGTATATTGTTAGTTTAGTTGTATCGCGTTGTCCGTCTGTCTGTTACTATTTACCAGGCTGTATCTCATGAACCGTGATAATGAGACAGCTGACATTTTCACAGATGACTTATTTTATACTAGCAGCGTACTGATACTCGATTTCGTTTGAGTATCGGAATAAAAAGTACCTACATAGCCAAATTGTTATTCCAGATCTCCAGCCATTTCTATATTCCAAGTTTTATCGCAATCGATCGAGTAGTTTTTGCGTGAAGGAGTAACAAAGACACATACAGACATACATCCATACTTGCAAACAATTCGCGTTTATAATATGAGTAGGATAATGAAGATGACATTTACAGAATTACTAACAGTACTAAATCTCTTTCCCCAGACGACGAGGCTCTCCTCGCTGGCATCCACCAACCAATCATCACGTCTGAGCCGGGCAGCGACCTGCAGACTATATCACAGAACATATCGCGCACTCTCACGGCCGAGGACAATGGGCGGACTATAACATGCAAGGTGGAGCAGGAAGCGTTGCCGCAGCCGAGGGACCAGAGGCGGCAGCTGGTCGTGCATTGTAAGTTTATAGGCTGACTATACTTAGGTACACTCAACAGGCTCAGTTCTGGAGTGGGCTGCTGCAGATCGAATCTTGGTCATTAGGGTAACTTCATGAGACAGTACTGCTACTTACTGCCTTGCCCTCTGTGTTCTGCTATTTGTACTCAGTGCTCTGATGCAGGCCACTGATGACGCAGCAGATGTGGCTAATTTCTGGTCCTCAAAAATTTTACCTTCAGAAGAACAACCAGCGCCATTGAGACCAAGAAGAAGAGCTTCAAAGACTGACTTTGTCATTCGAAGGCAATCTTCTCTGAAGCTAGTTTAGCTAGTTTAGTCTGGGTAGGAACTTTCCTGGAAGGATTCCACACCTTATAGGTCTACCTAACTAGCTCGTTGGTTCTTGCTTGAATGGTCGTGCAGGTTAAGCAACTCTTGGCGCGGTCCTTATTTGAATGGGTGACCGATAATTTGTGTGGCAAAAAAACAATTTCTTGAACTCCTCCGTGCTTCGGAAGGCACGTTAAGCATTTGGTCCCGGTTGTTATCTGTGATAGTAGTTGTCAGGTCAAGTTAAGGGCCTTAGGGTGACTTGAGAACTCCGATCACCGATACTTTTGTTTAGATAAGATACCTACGATTGTTTTTATTCACAGATCCACCAAAGATAGTAGACCCCGCGCAGAACTCCGCTACAATCTTCGGTCTGAAGCTGAACGAGGAGGGTCGTCTGAACGTGACTGTCCGCGCCAACCCGCCCCCGCGCGCTGAGTGGTCAGTGGGCGACCATAGACTGATCGCGCCACAGACCACCGACGACGGACTTATCGCTGCTCTGGAGCCGCTGAGAGTGGTGAGTCAAGTATTGCTACCTGCTTGCGCTCTGTCTAAAACTGATCCCAGCGCTATGCTAAGCTCCTGACCCTGAAACAACTGATTTAACAATATGTTATAGCGGCCAAAACTAAAACTAAAGTGTATTAGCATAGAATTGCTGCTAAGCATAGATCTTTGTGTTCATAGCTGTTATTATACGTCCAGTATTACTAGGCTATGGAGCCCTGGACCTTTAGAAGGCGTGCGTGGAGCCAAAGCCAATACGTTGGTAAAGGCTCTTTTCAATAACGGTTTTACTCGCAAACTGTGAAGTGGCCATCAAGCCGGCGATTATTTCTGTCTGTACTATAACATTCTAATGCAACCAAGGACAGCCAAGGATGGTGCCGCGTTCACGTCCCTTGTATGGGATAGTGTAATTTGGCACAAGCATTTTTTCCAGGATCCATGATTCTCCAAGAATACCTTGTAGTTATTATACTAAACCCCCTTTCCCCCCAGGGTGGAGGCTACTACAACGTGACATTAGTCCTCGCGCGGCTGATGAAGGATGACGTGGAACGCAGCTACTATCTAAGGGTCAATAACGACCTGGGTCGGGAGGAAGTCATTGTCAGGATCAGCACCTTGGAAGAGCCTGCAGGTTAGTTGTACCTCCTCTCTCCTCTCAAGGTGGAGGCTAGTGAAGATGGAGCTACTACCTTCGTTCGGGTCAATAACGACCTAGGTCGGGAGGATGTCATTGTCAGGATCAGCACCTTGGAGGAGCCTGCAGGTTAGTTGTGCCTCCTCTCTCCTCTCAAGGTGGAGGCTGGTGAAAATGGAGCTACCTGAGGGTAAATAACAACATGGGTCGGGTCCTCCCGACCCAGGTCACTGATCTTGAATCAGCACCAACAGGAGGCTATAGAGGGTGTTGTCAGGATCTCATTTTAAAACTGCTTTGCTATTATCCGATCATGGTATCATCCTCATAACTCTTCCATAAATTTTGCTACAAGGTGCGTGGTTTTCAAAATGTATGGGTGGGTTTTGGACGTCACCTACCAATCATCCAAGTCTGTTTTCCGCACCCATCTGCAAATTATAATATCGCAAACATGCCTCAGAATGTCTTTATCCAGAGAGGAAACAGTCGATTACGTTTGTAAAGTTTGTATGGAGAAAAGAGGCCTATACTTTTTAAAGGGGTTAAGTTGAGTCCGTTCCGCTCACGGTGGGAAAGTAGCTTTATTGTAGTTAGAAAAGATGGCCTGTTTGTACCCAATTTAGTGACCATTTTCCAAATATCCACAGCTCGGAAAGCGAAGTCTTCATTCCTGGTTATAGATATTTATGGTAAGACGAAATGAACAGAAATTCGTAGTCTCTAGCTGAACGAAATTGCATCGATTTTTATTGATTTCCAAAGGGATGGGATACCGGAAACTCGGGAAATTTATTTTAATTATCCCACTTCGTCACACAGAGTGAATTAGACATAAAAAAGTGAAAAATCTTTGCTAATCTGCGTCCGGTATCCATTCCCGTCAAGTAACTAGGTATATAAAATGCGTAGAATTCATAGACTAAAATTACTTATGAGTAGAAAATGATTTTTGAATGCATCTTGCGATTTTATGAAAGTAAAAATTACTATTGCTTAATTCCCAATTAGATGGCGCTGAAATATTTCATTGAAATTGGCATGAACGTGCATGAATCTTTATCTTACGTGCCGCAGTTTATTTTTTTATATGTACCTATTGTTAACACTTAATACCAAATTGTATTGATCAATCTGCGTGGCAACTTGTCGGCAATTAAAAATATTTAAGTTTATTCTAATATCGTAATACCTTATGCCCTAATCTGTCAATGCCAACGAATCTCTCAATTCCCTAATGATAGAACATCTGAGAATTATTATTATTTGGGTTTTATAAAAACTTGTCACAAACTTCCATGACTTCCTATCTTGCATCAGTTAATTTTCCCTGGCATCAAGATCGTCACCGTACCGTTTTCGGGCTATTTAAACTACGAGCCTGCCTCGAGCTCGTTTTCCGTCCCTCTGTAGTTTGCACCCACTGCGTGATTTGGCTATCGTTTCCCACATAATGTTGTCTCCCTCTTGACTCTGGAGACCGTTGAAATATTTCTAGGGCATAGTTTTCAGATTATTGGTTTGGTCCTAATCATCGCCATGTCTCTCGTCTTAATATACTAGTAACCTAATGCAATAAAATCCTAATCCCCGCAGCTGTAATGCCTTACAATATCCTAATTCGCAGCGTAGTGTATTATTTAACTCCCCAAAAAGAAATGTTGATTTTCTTAGAAATAGGATACCGGAAGCCCAACAAATAAAAAAAGTTCGTACACATGGCTCAGATTATGTAATAATTAATTCTAGTAGCTCGAAATTGCATCGCATCAGTTGTGAATTGATTGATTTGTTTGAGATGCTCGACGCACACGAAAATCAATTTTGAAATTCAATAAACGTTTTCTTCCTCAGGCTTGGCTCTGGAAACAGGTGAAATAGTTGGCATCGTGATCGGAGTGTTGGTTCTTCTCATCGCCATCTCGCTCGTCGTGTTCGCCTTCGCCACCGATAGATGGTGCTTTGCCGGTAAGTCAAATTTATTTTGAGTTTTTTTTTGTAATATGTATTTACTTAATTTTGTGTTGTTTTGGAAAAGATATAAAATCTCAATTTGTTAGCCATTGGAAAGTCTTTATTGGAAAGGTTTTTACATAAATTCAGTTATTTAATATGTTTTTTGGAGTATTATTCGTTCTATAATATTATACTTCCTTGTAGAACTAGTTTGAGAGATCTAAATGGAATAATTTTAATATGGTACGTAATTTCTTAATCTTTTTTCCATTTATATCTTTCTAGAATGCGTACAAATGTTTTGTTATTATATTAATTTATTGAATAAATATCTAACTGTTTAATATCGCTAATTATTGTCATTCTATGCCAACCTAGGCCTAAACATAAGCCAACAATTTTAGGTGTAAAAATATATTAAAATATTGGATGCTGGGTATGCGGGAAGTATACGTCCATAATTTTCTAAAGTAATGTGTAATATTTTTATTAAAAAAATATGAAAAAGAATTTCCCACGCATCCGGATCACTTTCCCTCAAAAACATAATTTCCCCTTTTTACTATTTTTGCATGACTTTTAGTCTCTTTCGTACGATTGCCTTAAATTACCTCTGGCATGCATATTTTGAAATGTCCCTATATTTAAAAGCAGGTTTTTTCTTTAGTATCATCCCGTTTACTTATTATAAGTGATGATTAACAGATGACTAAGTTATGTAACGTTTGCCTCTGTCTGTCAAACTTAATGTCACAGTAACAGACATACGATACATACGAGGGCTGTATGATAAGAACAAGTTTTTACCGTATAAGGGCACCACCGACGCACAATAAAAATGCCATCATGTAGCGCCATCTTTACGACGATGACAGACACAATTTCAGACAGATTTATAGAGTAAAGAGTGCGTTTCATCTTTAAATTCCTTTGCTATTATGTTGGTAGCAAAACAAATAAGTGCTGCCTTAGTACCTTGAATGTGCGTCGTTGTTGTCCAGTGTTTATTTTAGGGTTCCGTTCCCAATTGTGATAATAGTACGGAACCCTTCGTGTGCGAATCCGATTCGCACTTGGCCGGTTTTTTTTTAATTAGCACGGTGGTGCCCTCAGTCGGTAAACACGGATACTTATCATACATCCCACGTAGTTTAAATAGCGCTGTTAAACATCGTTTATAAGTAAGGAGTTTATACAACGTCTTATTACCTACACAAATTTAAATTGAGAGAATTATCAGTCAGCCTAGGTAACTAATTAGCTAGCCGGCATTGTAAGTAACTCCGAATCGAATGGACCGATTCCAATTCAAATTTAATTATTTACGAGTTTAATAGCTTAGCTAATCTTAAAATGTACCTACACTAAATAGGCATGCTTATTAATTTTATTACTTAAAACAAACAGCGTAATTCAGTTTTCCGGCGAAAAAATCAGGGTTATCCTGTAACTCGTCCCAATGTTGACTCATCCTAGTGTTAACTCGTCTCAGTCGAAAAGTAGTTGAATTCGATGCAAATGATATTATTCTAAAAACAAGGTATTGTTTTTAGTTGTCTAGTCTAGTAAGATTGCGGGTTCGATTCCTGTAGATCAAATATAATTTTGATGTTTTTGTGAAAGTATATACATACCTAGAATAATATATTATTAAAAAACTGGGTATTTACCATGTTTTAATTTGTTTTTGACTTAGCTCGATATTACGTCACTTATTGCAACCGGCTTGTTCACGAGACAATAACAACAAGCCGGTTGTAATTACTGGCGAAATAATAAAAAAAAATATATATCGAGCCCTGCAAAAAAACATGTTACCTAAATATCCCGTTTTTTAAATAATATTTGTATCAACCATGTTAGTTTGAAAGGTATAATTATATTCGTTATCTGGTACCCATAAACTAATCCTAGTAACTTAATCCGACGCTAGATGGCGTGTAAAACAAATAATAATGCGATCTTACTAACAATTAAAATGTCTGACAGGGCTCCGTCTCCGACAATAGGTAACCATTAAATTAATAAAAACACTGTGTTTCTTAGGCTTCTCACTTTAGCTACAATAAAAATTTCCAAATGTTTGCAATTGCATACCTACCTAGCTTATAGTTATAGTTCGATCAAAGAAAACTATCAATAAAGGCGAATGCAGATTACAGAGTCACCTGCGCTTGACGCTAGATGGCGGTAATCTTAATCTTAATTTAAAAATTGAAGTATTAAAATTCATTGTGTGGAATGGGTTATCTCTTTTTGCTTCTTACAAGTTTATTTAACAAAATTTCAAAGAAAACGACATATTTTTATATCAGGGTGATTGATTCGGGTATACCTGCGATTCGTCCCTGTGGCTTGCAGCTCATGGCCCACCGGGGACGATTTGCAGGCATGAAAAATATTTCATTAAAAAAATGAAACAAACTTTTTTCATAAACAATAAAAACTATTTTATTTTTTACACTTCTGTAATATGCGTTCGCCTCTGATTACGTTTATCTATATGAGAAATGGCAGTGTGTCTGTGTGCTTTATGATAATGTGCTTAATATTAATTAGTATAAGGTTTATTATTCAACTGTGCCGTACCATTTTGAGCGATCAAGAATGTTTTGCATGATTTTTTTCCAAATTATTTTACTAAAAATGGCGCATGATTTGAAAGGCTTGGCTGTTTTTGATGTTTTAAAACTGTTAACAGCATGGATTCTTCTATTTTATATCTATTTTATTTTTATTTTTCTCTACATTTATCTATTAATTCAGAATTTCAACAGACATTTAGTCGTTTGTTTTAACAGAACATAATTATCTTTATATCTGTTACTAATACTTTTGTTTTTTTTTTGTTGTTTCACTAACCTTTTGTATTTTTTTTTCGTTTCTAACTCGTTTAAAGTTTATTTATTTAGTTTTTTTTTGTGCAAAACAAAATAGTATTAAGACTGATTTTTATTCTTTTTTGTTCTACTGTAAAATTTCTAAATGTTGAAATTAACACAAAAATACCAAAAGAAAATTTTTCGCTAATTAAATCTAATTATGACACCGTGTCTAAACAGTATTGCCTTGAATACTATGGAACGAATGGCAGGTATACCCTGAAACTCGTCCCAAACATTAAAAAAATTGTTTTATATTTTTCGAGTGTTTAAATTGTTTATTTTTAGTTTCTATTTTTCACAAAGCTTCACTAATTTTATTACAAATTTTCTCAACTATAATAACTAATTCACTATCCCCCTTCCCCTAATCTAAAACTAGCACTCACACAACTCTACCCCTCACTTAAATCCCACCACCCTTAAGCGCAGAACACACACACCAGAAGCATTGAGGGGGTAATACCCTGAGCTAGACCTAAAATCCCTGTCGGATTCATCGAAAATTGTTGACTATTTCGAAGACAAAAGCTGCTTATTTTTCCAAAGCCCAAAAGCTGCTTTTTTTTTTCTCACTTTAGACAAAAAATGTTTGTTTTGGCTAAAATGATAGGCTTCAACACCCAACAATATAATTGTCTGGAATCTACCCTAAAATGTAGCTACATTTTTGTATAGTTTCCAGGCAATTGTTAGCTAACAATGTCACCTACAGATGGAGCAAAAAAAATTCAACAACATTCCGACATGAAATTATCAACAATTTTTGTTGAACCCGACAGGGATTTTGAGTTTAGCTCGAATATACCCCTTAAGAGAGCTGCTCGTTTTTGTTTGCAAAATCGAGTGTCTTCCATTACACATAGACTGGCCGTGTGTGTTCCGCACTCAACACAACACTTCCCTAACGCAACACAGGTGAAATCTTGCGTTAGGGGTATTTTACACGGGATCTGTAAATGGACCTAGTGCAGTAGAGATTTGAAAATTCCAAGGTGCTCTGTGACAGACTGTCCCAACTACCAATCTAACACGACACAGCTGTAGTGATGCGTTGGGTTGGTATTTTTGCACAAAAAAACAGCTCCTAACCAAATCCCCCTAACACAAAACTTCCTCCTAACACAAACTACCCCCTAGTTTCCTAACGCAACACGGTCTTGATCGCTCAATCTGCCGGCAGGGCGGCGGCACATGCGCTCCGATATCCCGGACGGGCTCGACTCCGAGGCCCCTCTGCCCCCCCACGACGACATCAAGGGGTCAGAGAACCCCTCACATGACCACGGAGAATACATCACCAATGGGGACACCAAACATCCGGAGAAAAAGCCTGATACCGCCGTTTAAACAGTTTAAGCCTCTAACGCCCAAATACTGAAACACCACTCAAAATTTAAGGGCCACTCAAATAATTGAGCAGCATCTAAATTCAAAATTAGTAGGTATGCGAATTTTAGAAACTGCTTAATTGTTTAAGTTGCCCTCAAATTTGAGTAGCTTTCAGTGTACGGTTATAAAAAGGTTCGGTAACCTGTACCACTATGACATGCAGTACAGATTATCGTATAGTTGTGGCGAGACCTTAAAATAGACTTTTTTTGTAAGAATAAATAGGGACTGTCACTCTGTTACATAAATTATCAAATTAGTAATTCTGCAAAAACAAACAAACATACATACGTACATACTTAGACTGATAAACATATAACCCTTCTTTGCGTCGCGCAGTCGGGTAAAAAGTAGACCTTGAAAACACTTAGCTCTTTTAGATTCAATTTAGCCAAACTGGAATAAGCCAATTCTACTCAGAAATCGTCTATTGTTCAAGAGACTCTCGAGCTGTTCAATGAAAAATGACGTTTATGCGGAAAATTGCTTATTCTAGTTTGGTCATTGGTCCTTAGTGGGCAAAAAAATATCCCACCAATCAAAATCCCCCCCCCCCCCCCCAATTAAATAAATCTAAAAATTCAAAGTACATACAAAACCAACTTTCGTGAAGATCAGTTAAGAAATACAACCTGTAGAGGAAAAACAACATACGGACTTACAGACAAAAGGAAATCAGTCAAAGTTTCTATCTTTCTAATTTTTTTCAAGTAAGTATTCTAATTTCGAGTGACAGTTCCTATTTTGTACAATATAATTTTAATAACAAGTGCCAGACATTAGAGCATTGTTACTTATTCGAACTATTTTTAAAAAAGCCCGAATACAGAAACGCTACTTAAAATTTAAAAGCTACATCAGTAACTGAGCAGTTTTTAAATTAGAGTTTAAGAGCTGCTTAATTGTTTAAGCAGCCCTCAAACTTTGAGCAGCGTTTCTGTGTTGGGCCATTTATGTTAAAATTATTTAAAAAAAAACTGTAATCTACTTTTATAACACATTTGCTCGTAAAGGGCCTCTTATTTCACCAATTTCAATATCGTAATGTATGTCATTACGTACTTGTGCGTAATCGTAAAGTAAAACGCACGAGTTTCTTTCTAATAAGGTAACACGTACGGTTTATCATGCTCCGTCTTAAAACCAACGGTACTTTTTTAAATCTTAAGAAAAAAAAAGCAAAGAAAGCAAATCAAAAAGTTTTTATGTCAGAAAAGTGGTCAATATTTTATGAATAAAATTAACTTTGGGAGATAAAATATAAAAAATAAACATTTAATTCTTTAATTTAATTCATTTTGACAGTAAATTACATCTGTAACAGAAACAAAAAAATATTAATTTACTTTATTAGTAATACTGGCTGTTTTTGTACCGTTGCCTTAAAAAAAAAAGCACTGATGCCCGCGCATCGCTAATTAATTTGTGAACAAGAAAGTCCGAGTTTTATTTATTTCCTCGCAAATGTGTTATAAAACGTCGTATGACATACGTGCGCTTTGATAATTACAGCCTCTGCTTTCTTGTAGCCCTCGCCTACGGCTCGGGCTAGCAATATCGCCTCGGCTGTAATTTTCAACTTACCGCACTTATATCATAATGTACTATTAATCGCTTACTTAAAAAACTCCTGTAATTCATAAACGAAAATTAAACCAAAATTATTTAAAAATACATAAACGGTCAAAATGATTACCATTTCTTTTCGGGTCGGGTAAAAAATGTGTCAGACTGACTATAGCACAATTTTTCACACGCTGCACTGCTGTAAGTTTAGAGCAGTGAGCATGTTGTAATTACGATAGCCCCTGCGAGTGAAAAACTGTACTATATTCATTTGCAAAAATGCAAAAGGCACGTTTTTAACAAGTAAAAAAAGTTTAACTAAAATAGATTTAATGATGGTTTATGAATACGGAGTTAATAATGACTAGTAATTAGTTAAAGAAATCTGTCTCTCTTTCTATGTTTAAAATAGAGGTATGTACACCCTGAATTGGTCCCACATATTATCGGCTTATGTAGGACGAGTTTAAGGTACGAAGTACATTTTGTTTTTAACTATATAACGACCCATTAAATTGAGTTGTTTTTTTTTCTTAACCGTTAACTTTTTTAATTGTGTTTTTTTTTTAATATTGGACGAAAAATATATTAAAAAATGAATCTCACGTTCGTAGCAACGAATCCCAACGTTTAATTATGAATTTTCGATCTTCTTACAACTCTATTAATATTTTGTAAGTGGGAAACTTTGTCGAGTTGGGTTTAAGTAAGTATATTTTGTTACTTCTTCACTCGGAAACTGTTGAACCGTTTGCTATGAAACTTGTTAAACAGATAGTTGGAGTTCTTGATTATTACAAGATAGATACTTTTTATCCAATTATTTGTGATAATCATTTTAAAATAAACATCTAGAATAATATGCCTGTTTTCCAAATTTTATTAAAATCGGTTTAGTAGTTTTGACGTGAAACAGTTACAAACATACCTACACACTAAGACACATAATTTCATATGTATAATGTATATTAATAGGATACATATAAAATTCGTTATTCTTAATATTAAATCAATCTACTTAATATAAGATACAATCATGCGGCACAATTTAATTATAAGTTCATTTAAAAAAAAACATTTATTTTTTATATTCTCAAGAAAAACTTGAATTTAATCAAATGAAAACAGTAAACCACTTCGTAGATTTATAAAAAGGCGACGATGACTACTTTGACGTAATAAACGTCAAGAAAGTCAAACTCAATGTCAATAACAGTCAAAACCGATGACAAATTCGTCAAGTTAACTTTAAAAATCAATTACGAATCTTTGCTTCTCTCTACTTAAGCGTTGTGCGTTGATCCATCACAGTCAGCTAGGACAAAAAAAATATAGCTATAAGTACAGCGTGTTTCGAGGACGGTAATTTAAGCCGAAAACTCGTAGAACAAAAGTAATTGTTCGCCTAGACATCTAGAACAACCCTAATTCGGCTTGTTCTACCAACGAAACATACTGTAGGTAGATATCATGTTATCATTCTAACTGATTGATGTAAGAATTTTAATCGATGCCAACACAATGTTCTAAAAATAAATTTTTATTTTTTAAATGTGTTCATACCACCTTTACAATTGTATATATTAATTATACACAAAATAGAAATATTAAATAAATGACGTTGTCTAAAAATCTTGTACAAATCGTTTTTAAAATCATATTTTAAATATTTTATCTGGCAACTTGAACAGGTGTCTGATGCATTGACTACTGATTTACTAAACTCGTCCCAAATGAGACGAATGAACGTCCAAAAAGATACTTAATTCTTTAGAAACAATAGATACATTTTAAAAACGGTTTTTACACCACAGATTTTTGCACTGAATTCCACAACTTAAATAATTATTAAGTAAAAGTGTTCTTGCCCGTAGAAAATATGAGCACGCCTTGAACTCGTCCTTCGTATCTACTGCCTACGTGGGACGAGTTTGATGCATCAAAAATGAAGGTTAAAATATTTTGTAATCAAAATATATTTAGATTTTCCTTTTACAACAAATGATGACCATGACTTTAAAAAAAAAAAATCTCTTTGTTTTTGACCTATTTTGTTTTGTAAGAATTGCGTAATGCCCCGTGTGAGAACATCTTTTAATGTACAATACAATAGTTTCCATAATTTAAGTATAGCATTTTAAGTCACGTTGTGATTTTTTAGTATTTTTTTAATTATGATATACTTACCTATAGAATATAATAATTTTAATTAAGAATTTTTATTTTTGTAATATTTTTGCACAATTTAAATATGAACACTGCCATGTTATCACATTTTTTAAAAGTAAATGTACTGTCCAAAGCTCTGCAAAAATAAACCCATCAAATTGTGGTGGTTTAATTAGAGCTTAAGAAAAAATAAAGCTAAAATTAAGGATTATAGAAATTATCGAATTTTATCTCTTTCCATGCAACGTAAATCAATAATTAAAAATAAATAAATATAAAAATAAGGAATCCATACAAATATACCTATTAAATTTTTCAATCGTTTTGTATGAAAGAAATATTTACGTAAAAAATATAGGTAAAATTTCATTAAAAATTTAATAATTATCAATGTTTATATGCCGTGTTATTATAATATTAATAATAATACCAGTTTTGAATATAAACTATTTATTAAATGATAATAAATAAGGTTCTTCGTTTCATTTATCTCCAAGGACAAAAAACAACATTAAATAGTTATATAACTTAATAGGTACATTTGTTATGTAGGTATTTGTTTTAAAATTTAAATATTTTTAACTTACAATAAATATACTTATAATAACATAAAAATTAAAGTGAACGCTTTAATTAAAGAACATGATAACTTAAGTGCGATTGTAAACGTGTAAACGTGTGTTATGTAACAGGGACGAATTATTAGGTACGTGAACGTAACCCGTGGGACCAATTTACGAATATTTGGGTAAGTTATGGGACGAGTTATCCAGTAAACCCACAAAATTAAGTTTTTATTTACAATTTAATTTACATAAACAAGGATTTAAATTAAAACACAATAAGTAAATATAACTTGATAGTACCTACATAGGTACTATTAGGTACCTAATATTATTATGTCTCCGGTTGCATCCCAATCAGGGTCCCGGGATAACCTAAAACCCCATTTTTTTGGGTTCGGCGGTTCGGCACAGTAGCTGTCATGCATGACTTAACTGCATAGATAGATGCAGTTAAGTCATGCATGACATACATACATTTTTTTGACAGATTACATATAGATTTGACAATTATTATTACAGTCGGCCCGCCTGCCTGACTTCAACCCTTCTAAGGACCTTATATTTAAAAAATCTGTCCTATTTATTATACAGTTTTTTTGTTCTCGTTTCACTCCCTATAAATAAAAGGGGTATTGTAAGTTTGAAATGGATCTGTCTGTGGCATCGTACGTAGGTTCTAAACGGATAAAGGAATATTTTTATAGTCTTCTAACACGTGTAGTTACAAAACATAATAGGTAGGTAGGTATACAATTTTTCTATATTTATAAATACGTAATTTCAGGAAGGAGACGGGACAGCACCAAGAGTTCTGGCGAATCGTAAGTTATTTGTTTATTATATTTCTGTAAGTATTTGTTTTTTAATTAATTTCGAAATTATACAGTGTGTTTCAGAGACAGGTCTACAACTGACTACGTCGATCAACTTGTTTTTTTTTACGTCGTCAAACGTAAATGATCAACCTTTTTTTTCCTTTTTTTTTTAAGTTGTAGAATAAAAATCGTTCGCCTAGACGTCTGGAACAACCCCATTTCGGCTTACCGTCCCCGAAACACACTGTACTTTCTTTTTGTTTACAAATACCGAATCACGTAGCTATAGAAATTTCCAATTGAAAATATAAATTGATTTTCGTAAATACAGTCCTGGGTGTTTTAAAACCAGCCCCAAATAACTACTAAACTGGGACCAAATTACTAAATCGGTATAAAACTGGGACCACTCGAACCAAACTTTAAATGGGCCGAATTACTACTAAGCCTCCTAGGGTGCTCACTGCTTATGTTGCTGCGTCCCCTTAGTTTGGGTACTTCCCATTTGCCCCCTTAATTTTTTTTTCCGTTGATGGCACAAATGGGAAACATATTTTTTAATTAAATAAAGTAAGATAAAATTGTATAAGTAGTTCCCATTTAGTCTCATTATTTTGTCTCTTCAATGAGACAAATGGAACTATTAATTTTTATAGTTCTTGTACCATTTGTCCTATTGAAAAATTTAATGGAACAAAAATATTCCAATTTTCCTAGTACTAAACTCAAGTCATTTGCGAAGTATAAAGACTTACCTACCATAAAATTTTAATAAAAAATAACTAAGGCGTGTAGGCGTGTAGACCTTTAAATATAAAGAACTTTGAAATATATTAATTTGTTAAACTTCTAAAATGTTGATATACTTACATATCTATATCTAGAAAACTGAAACTGAAAAAAGACGATCAAAATAAATGTGCCTAATATAAAAACTGAAAGGCCCATTAGTTCCATTAATGAGACCTAATCAATGGGACAAATAAGAAGCACCCTATAATAATTATTATTTATTAACATAGGTATATCAGCCAAATACAGAAACGACTTTTAAGGTCACTATTCACGGGAACTTTAAGCCGCAGCCAGACATCGCGAGGCAAGCGTTGCGAATAGTTCGTCACACATGCTCAGGATTCGTCAGTAGAACAATATAACATCACCCGTCCGTCCCAACGGAGCGCACTTCGCTCGCACTAAGGCGGTGTTCGCAACGATCGATCGTATGACGCAAAGGCTCACTGTAAGCACACACGTCCACACAGCCCGAGACATGCGAGGCGAACCATTCGTGGCACATGCCTCGCGATGTCTGTACGCGGCTTTTTTTTATTCGACCCAGAGTTGTATTTAATTGTATCCTCCGCTCCGCGCAGTTTGAGGGCTACTTAAATAATTAAGCAGCTTCTAAATTCAAAATAAGTCTTCCTCTCATCCTCACGATGTTCCCGGTTGCACCCCCCTCGGGAGCCCGGGGTCCGCTAAACCCAAAAATCATTTGGGCTCGGTGCAGAAGGTATGTCATCATTGACCATGACCAAGCCAAGCCAAGACCAAGCAAATAGATTTGGCAATATTTTTACGAAGTAAACCCTTCTTGTTAGGCTCTCTCAGATCTATTAGTCGCCTTTAAGGAAAAGATGGGGTAGCCCTATTGTTTGCCTATCTCCTCCAACAAACATCCTTCCCATATACCCAAACTTTACCTTTTGTATAATATTAGTATAGACACTGTGCAAAATTCTACACTTAAGCGGTGGCCCATTGGAGTACTGACCGTGGAAGGTGGAGAGTTTTTGAGTTTATGTAGTGTTCAAATTTTGAGAAGCGTTTCTGTATTCGGCCGTAAGTATTATTATGAGTACCTAAGTATTATTATGTAATATTATGAGCTGTATATTCTCTGTGTAAATAAAGCATATGTGTGTAGGACGCCTGCTGGGGATGTGCTTATAGAGTCGGGGAAGCAGACCACTAGAACGTATGTGCTAACTTTGTCTTTATTCTATGGTGTGGGTTTGGGCACGGTCAACAATGGCCTATTGCTGGGGCTTCATTAGCGGGCTACGGCGAATATTTGTCTTTACGCGATGTGGCCGGGTAGATCGTTGCAACGCGAAGTACCTACTACCTATTCGGGCGAAGACGATGTTTTGCTCGGCGTCAATTCAGTCTCGGCCGCACAATAAACTGAACAACGAGGCATCGCGTCAACGTGACACGAATCTTCGCCTGCTAATGGAGCCAAAGCATTAGCATTGTTAGATTTTTCTCGAAAACGTTTCATCCAGCAACAAATGGCCTGAAAAAATCTAACATGCTGAGGCGATGTTGAGACGTTGTAGTCATAGAACTGTCACTGTATGTTCAACCCACATGCTAAACTGCTTGACTCATGCGGCTTGACGGCATCTCATTTGATTCTGTGAATTGATTCAAGTGTTGATGCTAGTTCACTTGATTTCACTGATTTACACTCACGGATATAATAGTTGATTCTTATTAGACACCGGGGCCCTGTTTCATAAAGCCGACAATCCGACTTTTATGTCAAGAACAGCTGACTTATTTGTCAAATTGTCACGCTTAGACTGTTTCATAAACGTGACAATTTTGTTTAAAAGCGGTAGGTGAAACCGTGACATATAACGCGACATATGTCAAGAAAACGCGACAATTATGTCGCCGACATATGTCGGGTTCCGAGACTGAAGGGCTTACCCCTGCGCCTGTCGCAAATGTCGGACAATTTTACAAATATGTCAATATGTCACGACAATGTTCTGTTTCCTAAAGGTGAATTGTCAAGTTTTTCCCGACAAATTATCACCTGTCACCTGTCACACAAAAAGTTTTATAAAAACAGAAAAATGTCAAATTGTCGCGACAATTTGACTAATTTGTAAATTTTCCACCATGACAATTTTGTTGCCTGTCGGCTTTATGAAACAGAAAAATTGTCCAATTGTCGGTTCTCGACATATGTCGCGCCTGTCGGATTGTCAGCGTTATGAAACAGGGGCCGGGAAGTATCCGCGCCGAGATACTTTTGTATGAACGTTGGTACAGCTTTTGTTTTGCATGTTGTCCGTGCCGCGTCCGTGACGATTTCATACATAAGTTGCCCCGGCCCGGACACGGCCCGGTCTAATAAGAATCATCCTCCTAATAGCTGCCCTTGTATTAGAGGTGACACGCATGTGTAAAGGGCGGCTATTGAGGTAGCTATATACCTACAAGCTTAATTCAAAATCCATTGTCGGGTTCATCGAAAATTGTTGATCATTTCTTAGATGTTCATCGAAAATTGTTTATCGGTTCAAATGTTTCATCCATAAATGAAATAGGTAATTAACAATTTTCAATTAACCCGACAGGATTTTTGAGTTTAGCTCGTGTTATGTGGTAATTAATGCAAAAAAATATCACGTCTTGCTTGCAGTAATTTCAACGCTAATATTGACTAAGGCCTAAATTCCTTGGGAATTCACACTTTAACTGTACTTCGGGGTTCGAGAGGAAACTATAACATGAGCTATTAATCCACCCTTAACTTATAAACGATGACTAAGTTTATGTAACGTTTGTCTCTGTCTGTCAACTTTGAACCTTCATGTCACAGTAAAAGACAAACGATACATTATGCAGCTGTTTATAAATAAGGAGGTTGGTCGCTAAGAGTCAAGAAGATACTCTAATTAGGGGTCCAATGGGGTGCCACGCGCAAAGCTGTTTGCAGAGGCGCTGGCATCGGATGATCTTTTTTTTTTTTCGATGATGGTCCTCCACCAATGGAAACGCCGAGTTTTTGGTCTCAGACCGATATGGCCAATTTGGCGCCGAGAGTTGTAAAAAAACATCTGACGTTTGACAAACGTTTGACAGTAAAGACTAAAGATCATCCGACTACCGACCTCTGCCGGGATAAAAAGTTAGTGTTCTTCCTCATTAGGGGTCCAATTAACACATTAACTATAAGGGGCCGGGTCGAGAGTGGACTAAAGCTCAAAATACAAGGGCGACACTGACACCATCTAGTATCTAATTCTACAGAGAAACAACTTCATACAAACCCGCGGCGTTGACGCAGCTATGTGTGCGTGACTTCTCACCGGTTATCTGAGTTACTTGATTTAAAATAATTCACCAATAGAAAGCTACATTATCGAGGAGTAACATAGGCTACTTTTGATCCCGATATTCCCACAGGATCGGGACTTACTCGGGTGCGGGACTCTGCTTGTCTTGTTATAAAGAATTTCGTGCATGTGCTGTAGGTGTGGGCTCTATAAAGTCGCAGTATCAGTGTCGCCCCGTGTATTTTGAGCTTTTAAACACTGAACTGAGACTATACAAGTACGCTGGAATTGCTATACCATACAAAATGACATTAGATCTTTGTGCCAATTTGATCTGTCGCGCGGAACTATTAGTTCCATGGACGCGCGACAACAGCGCAACATGGCGCAGATCAAATCGGCACAAAAATCAGTGCGCTATGTCCTGTTCAGTAGTAGTGGAGGTCAGTGGCTTTCAAAGGAAAGTTTTTCCAGGAAACCTTGATGTTTGTTGTTCAGTAGTGACACGGAAAGCGCGGTGGGAGGCAAGGAGCGGTCGAGGCTGGCTGCCCTGGGCGCGAGGGTGAGGGCTGCCTTGCCCAGAGCAAGGGACAAGGTGCAGGCGACTGAGGCGCAGGCGGAGGATGACGACAAGGTATGTATTCTCATCTTTATTACGTACTAGGAGATTCCCGCGGTTTCACCCGCGTAAGTCCCGATCCCGTGTGAAGATCGGGATCAAAAGTAGCCTATGTTACTCAGGGTGAATGTAGCTTTCTAATGGTGAAAGAATTTTTGAAATCGGTCCAGTAGTTTCGGAGATTACCCCCAATATACATACATACATACATACATACATACATACATACATACATACATACATACATACATACATACATGTTACCAACGTTACCTCTCTATAATATTAGTATAGAAAAATCTGCGGAAAACTGTGTTTGTGCGATTCAGGTTACAATTAAATACTAGCGCGTACTAGTCTTCTTTTAGCCATTTTTGTTCAAAACAGCGGTTTTTTTTATTACCTACCCGACTGCAAAGAAAGGGTTATGTTTTTCGCGCCTATCTTGTATGTTTGTAATATTCTTTATTTCCTCATAACATCCAAACCGCTTAAGGGATTTCTTTAATTAGGGTATCGTTAAATTCGTCTCATCAGTTCAATAGTTCATTAAAACGTGTCCCGACTCCCGACTGATAATGTCGCTGTTTCGGGACAGCAGGGCTTTTTAAAAAAAGAACATACTTACCTAATTAATCAGACAAAAGTCGTTTACACTGTATAGTATAAGGTAGGTACAATAGGCGACCTATTCGCTTAAAGCGATCTCATCAAGCAACCTTTGTTCGTTCTAACCGCAGTTTTGTCCGCAGACAATACCAGAGGACAAAGTCGTCTACGCCCAACTAGCGCTATCTGAACAAGCGAGCGCCGACAAACCGCCTCCGCCTTCCACGGAATACGCAGAAATAGTTTACACCGACCAAGCGAAGGAGAACAAAGAATAAGGGAGAATTTATAAGGAATTCTTGAGTAATTTCTTGATTTTACTCGGAGTTTGTAAGTTATAATAGTTTACAGTGACCATACAAAGCAGAAATTAATAAGGAATAAAGAAAATAATTTTATTGGAGGTAGGAAAAAAGAATAAGGGAGAGTTTTCTAAGAAATTCTTAAGTAAGTTCTGAATTTTACTCGGAGTTTGTAAGATAAAATAGTTTACAGAGACCATACAAAGCAGAAATCAATAAAGGATAAGGGAGATTTTGTAAGGAATTCTGGAGCAAGTTCTTGAGTAATTTTGTATTTATTTACTAGGAGTACCTACCTACCTACAAATTATAAAACATTTTTCAACCATTCTAAGGAAAAAATAGAATAAGGTCTTTATTAGCGATTCAGGCTATAATTTTGAAAAAAGCACACTTTATTGTGACATTTTTTGAAAAAAAAAAATACCCCACCTTCGTTATTTTTACAATTTAAAGCAGCTTTCAACTAATTTGTTACTTAATAGATGGCAGCACAAGAGGTCCATATTATTATAAGAAATAACCTTTTTTTGAGATTGTTAAGAAACCTTTCACATAATATTCAAATGTATTGTAGGGTGATGTTCAACATGTTGCTTAATAGATGGCAGCACGAGTTGTTTTAAGTATCACAATAAATATTGGTTCGACCACCGATATTATTTTGAAGAGAAAAAAATGTATAATTTATACTTAAATAAACATATTTTAGCTCTAGTATTTACCTACCTATTACCTAGATATTTTGTATTTGCGAGCTAGATATTATTAAGTATTTTAATGTTTTTGTTATAAAAACTATGCCCCGTGAGTTTTTTTTTTCGTCGAAAGTTTTCTCAACTATTTACTAGGCAGGTAGGTATATTTTATTTTCTAGCATACGTACCTAAGTATGTATGAAATCGCTATATCGAAACGCACAGCTTAAACCATTGGAGGCATCTATTAAATTAAATTAAAATACAATTAAATTGGGGTAGCATATTTTAGTATTATGCTAATGGAAATCCACGAGATCGGGGCTTAGGCAGAAAAACCGCGGGGCACAGATAGTTAATACTTAAAATAGTTACTTACCGACTTTAAAATATGTGGTATGCACCTAAACCAATTTTGTAATCTCATTTTTAATTAGACTTAAATTATTAAGTACATAAGAAAATGTGTGCTTATAGTATAAATAAGATAAAGTTAGTTAAGTTATTAAATTCTTAAAAATGTACCTACATATCCCACGTACCCAACACTGCTGCTTAGTAAGCCATTAATGCAATTTACAAATCATTAATGCTAAGCTAAGCGACGTTTTGGTTTAGTCCACTCTCGACCCATCAACTTGAAAAAAAAATTGTTTGTCGGTTTTTATTCGACCCCTAAACAGTTCACACTCGACCCCCTAGGGGACAAATCTTCATTTTCATACAAAGGACAGTCTTATCTCGTCCCTCGGCCCTTAGTTCAGTGAGTGAAGTAAGTGAGTGGTCTTTTCTACACAAGCAAACATGCATCGTGCATCTTCCCATCGGCGGCCATAATCAGTAAGAAATAAACTACATAGATCCGATGTAGACTCCAGTCAACTTTTCTAAAACTACGTTGAAACCTGTAAAGTTTATTTCGTATGCTAGAAGCCAATGACGTCCCACAAAACAAAAAGCCTGCAGGTTACACGGCACGTCACGTGACTTTTTAACGTGTCTAGAATACAAAATAACTCGTGAACCGTGTAGAAGCTAGCCGGCGTCTACGCGATTTTTTTTTTGCGGAATAAGGCCGCAGGGGATATAAGTTCAATTGCAAGCCTATCTTATGGTAAAAAAATACCTGAAGTTAGTATTTTAGTAACAGCATGACACAAAAATAGTAGGTACTTAGGTGTTTTTCTTCAACCGTATTATTTTCTTCACTTAATATTACGAAACTAAATCTTGAGCTTTTAAATCTATTCTTAGTTTCGTAGGTTCGAGAAGAACTCCAGTTAGGAGTCCAATTAACACATTAGTTATTATAGGTAGAGGGGTCGAAAGTGAACTAAACGAAAGTTTTCGAGTGCGATTTTATTTTTTACGTACTTTTTATTATATACATGAAACGCCATCTCTCGCTTTGTAGATGCAACCTTTGCAATTGTAGCGCCCTCTATTTCTTTAAATAAATGAATTTTAATAAAAAAATCAATTATTATATCCGTCCATTATAAGATTATTTTTATTAAAACGACATTTTTTATCGTTGTAAGTAGGTTTTTTTTAATGTAATCTGTATTTTTCCTAAATTTTTGAAAGTTCACTGTCCAATGTTTTTATGTATTTTGGCGTGATCTATTTATTGTAAAACTTGATTATTAACTTAATATTAATAAGTATTAGTCGTAGTGTTTGTGTCTGTTTTCTAATGCCAATTATGGACATAAAGCTCCAAACACACGACGACACTTACACTACACTTTACCTAAAACTGCCCATACATAAAGAAATTCGTGCAAGTGTATTGTGTACTGTAGGTGTGGTTTGTTTTAGTTAAAGTGCAGGTAAGTGTCATCGTGTATTTTGAGCATAATAATATACAACACTGCCTTATCTACACAAATGTTATAAACAACAAAAAACTAAAATACCATAATAACATCGAATTCGATTCTTTTATCCGCCACCGCGCCGGGAGAACTCAAGGTTAGCTAGGCTCCCCCAGATCCCTTAGTCGAATTTTACGACACCCACGGGAAGAGATGGGGTACCCCTATTCTATGTCGGATACACGCTCAATGACAATAATAATAATGTTACCAGTACCACAGACAAAAAAATGTCGTTTTCATCTCTCCTGTTCGGAAAGATTAATTTTCATGGGTAGATAGCCGGACGGAAAATTGCTTATTTCATCCCTAGGGTGGAAAATATTTTTTTTTATTTTGTTCAGTTTAATGAATACCTAAATACAGGATGTTTCGACGAGGGGGTATTAAGCCGAAAGGGGGTTGTTCTAGAGGTCTAGGCGAACAACTTTTATTCTACGATTTTTGGAAATTCTAATTTTTTTTTCGAAATGTTTAAGTTGTATCAGTAAAAAAAAACAGCTGTTTTTGTAAAAAAAAGGCAATTAATGTTTAGATTGTACTGGTCCAAACTAAATAAAAGGGCACCATAAGGTCAATGACTTCAAACTCTAAAAAACAGCTGATTTTCATGCAAACTTTAAACTCAAAATTTTCGAAAACTACTTCGAATTTACAAAACTTGTAAAACAAAAGTTATTCGTCTAGACCTCTAGAACAACCCCCTTTCGGATTAATACCCCCTCGTCGAAACACCCTGTATATTGTGATTTTTGAACGAATTATACAGAGCTTATAACATTAGTGTAGATAAAGTAAAGGAACATGGCGTAGTGTTAGTTTGTCGGAACGTTGACATAAACTTTGTCTATATTATTATAATAATCGTCATTGCTTTGACAAATTTTGAAAAACCAAACTATTAACTGTATTAACTAAACACGCAGAGATATCGAAATTATTCTTAGCTTTAGTGAAAAATTTGAATTTTAAAAACTTATATTAAGTACCTATTGTACGCACAAACCCACAATCAAACTACGTAACTACTACTGCCATCTCGTATCGAATACCGAAACTAAAATGTAATCAGTTCAAGAACAAATCAACTAGATGGCGCTGTTTTTAATAAAGCCGTGCTTTTTGTAAACTTTTATTTTTACAATAATTAATTATAAATAAATTGTGTCATTTTATTATTCGGTAGTTTCATTTCCACAATAACGATCATCTACCTGCCGTTATCCCAAACTAGCTATTCTGCAGTTTCACTCGCGTGAGTCCCGATCCTGAGGGAATTTCGAAAAATCCTTTCTTATCTAATGCCTACAACTAAACTTAATATTATAAAGAGGAAAGATTTGTATTTTTGTGTGTGTCGTATGTTTGTAATGAATAAACTCAAAAACTACTGGACCGATTTCAAATTCACCATTAGAACTACATTCACCCTGAGTAACATAGGCTACTTTTGATCCCGATATTCCCACGGGATCGGGACTTACGCGGGTGAAACCTCGGGACGCAGCTAGTTATTAGGTACTAGCTGCGCCCTGCGGTTTCACCCGCGTAAGTCCCGATCCGGGAATATCGGGATAAAAAGTAGCCTATGTTATTTATTTGTTTATTTATTTGGAAATCCAACAGCTATTATAAAACAATAGAGATAGTGTAACAATAGAAAGCCAATTATAGGATCTCACGACTAACAATAAAATGTTAAATTAAAAATAAGGAGTGAGCTGACGACTTATTCTAGTTCTCCAGCTTACATCGCAATCGGTTCAGTAGTTTTTGCGTGAAGGAGTAACAAAGTCACATACAGACATACATACAAACTTTCGCGTTTATAATATTAGTAGGAAGTAGGATGGTCAATGATGGCTGACTTACCGACTGGGCTGACCCCAAATAATTTGGGGTTTTAGTGGGCCCCGGGTCTCTAAAAGGGATGCAACCGGGAACGTCGGGGGCGATGAGAAATAGGTACATCACTAAAAAGGCATTAATTTACTACATAGTTATTTAATCTCTATTTACTATGCATTTATATAGGTAATAAATAATAATATACAGGCAGTTCGATTTTATGAGATAGCTGCTTATAGGATGTTGGAAAGAGTAGCTGCTAATATACGATGTTCTACACGTCTAGGCGAACAACTTTTTGCACTACGAAATTCGAAGTAGTTTCCGAAAATTATGAGTTTACTTGAAAATCAGCTGTTCCTGAAAGTTGGAGGTCATTGACCTTAAATTGTCCTTTTATTTAGTTTGGACCACTACAGTCTAACGTGATTTATCTTTATTTTCAAAATCAGCTGTTTTTTCAGTAAAAAATAACTTTAGCATTAATTGAAGAAAGAAAAAAACGGTTTAAAGAAAAAAAACGATTTAAAAAAAAAAAGGTAAAAAGTTGTTTGTAGACATGTACAACAACATATTATCAGCAGCAGAGTCATAAACTCCTACATCCTGTATATATATAATTTAAATATATTGTATAATATAAATTGGCATCATTTGTTATTTTACTTACTATAAATAATTATTTTAATTATTATTTATAAGTACCTACTTATAATAAAGGAAGATTTTATAAAAATGCAAAACTCTAACGTTTTAAAATTTAACTCATTTTTCATGTCTCCTGTTCGGAAAGTTAAGTTTTCATGGGTAGATAGATAGCCGGGTGGAAAACAGCTTATTCGCTTGTTTACTACCGTTCACCTCCTGAGACCACCTGGGTGAACCGTAGAAAGTTTTTTTTTACAGCGGCTCACCTCAACATTGAATGCCCTTGGTGACGGTACACCTCAGAAAGATACTGGCCATAATAATATCTATGCTATATTGATTATGTTAGTAAGGAAAATTTACAGATTATTACATTATACCATTACCTAACCTGTACAATTAAGAAAATCAAATTTTTTGAACATATTTTTTCATCACTTATTATTAAGTAAGTATTACAAAATAACAACCAACGCTTGAATTTATTTCGGTAACTTATACTTGAAAAAAAAAAATATTTTCATCAAGAGTTTTGATAACAAGGTGGACGGTAGAAATTTTATAATTCCCACCGAACACCCAGGTGAACAAAGGCGAGCCGCTGTAAAAAAAACCTTTCTACGGTTCACCCAGGTGGTCTCAGGAGGTGAACGGTAGTAAACAAGCGAGCTTATTTTATCCCTAGGGTGGAAAGTATTTTTTCATAATACAAAATTGTAATGATAGAAAAGACAAGTTTAAACATGGTAAATACCCCGTTGTATAATAATATTTGTAAATTGTAATGATGTTGATACGATTTTTTTTTCTCTTTTTCTCGAATGAATTACTGCTTACTGTTAAACCGATTTTGATGATAATTAAAACAGATTAAAAAATATCTGTGTTATAACTTATAACAGTTAAACAGGATTTTCAGGATTTTACTTAGATTTATATCAATACTAGCTGACCCGGCAAACGTTTGTTTTGCCTTATAAATTATAGATAGTAGCCGATTCTCAGACCTACTGAATGCGTATGTGGAGTTTGGTGGAGATCGGTCAAGTCGTTTCGGAGGAGTACGGTAACTAACACTGTGACATGGAAATTTTATATATTAGAAGATTACTTTAAGTAATTTTTGTACACATTAATTTGGAAATAAATTTATCAATTTATTTAGAGATTGGTATATAGTTCGGGACCGTGTATCCCCAGCATAAAATAGGGTTACCCCATCTCTTCCAGTGGGGGCCGTAAAAGGCGACCAAGGGATCTGAGGGAGACCACCAAACTTTGAGTTCTCCGCGCGGTGGCGGGTAAACCGCTTGGTCCCTAGAAGGGTTGGTGTCAGGTTAAAATATTACCAAATCTTTTTGCAGTAGGTATGGTCAATGATGACTTACAGACTGCGCCTACAATAAATAATTTGGGGTTTTAGCAGACCCCGGGCTCCCGAGAGGAATGCAACCGGGAACGTCGCTCAGATGAAAATAAAGGTCTATAGACCTTTCGGGAAACAGTTAAGCAATACATACAGACAAGCTCCACTTACCTTTACCTATTTATAGCTAGAGTTTTTTTGCAAAGAGATCATTGAAAATGTATGAAAAGTACTAATATTATAAATGTGAAATTTTGTATGTGCGTATGGTGCTCTTTCACACGAAAACCGCTGACTCGATTGCGATGAAACTCGGTCTGTAGATAGCTGGACACCTAGAATGGTACACAGATTACATTTTATCTTGATATTCGCAAGGCATCGGGACTTACCCGGGTGAAACCGCGGGGCGCAGCTAGTTTAGGAATATTTCTAATATTTATTTTAATGCTCTAGGCACATCTACTTGAATTTTCATAATTTTTAGAAAAAAATACATTTTTCAAAAATTCACTCGCAGCGAGGCTTTTTAGTAGACAGGAAAATTAGACTTGTAGAACAACGTATTATGAGCAGCTGATTCAAAAACTCCAGCACTTGTATTTATTATTTTTATCTCTACAGTTCAGAAAGTTAAACACATATGTAGCCGGCTGGAAAAGTGCTTTTTCATCCCTAGAGTAGAAAGTTTTTTAAAATTAATGTTACGATTGAAGAAAGCGCATCAAAAACCACTTCTTTATGACACATCTCTGCGTGTTATTGGTTAACAAGCTGAGAGACGCGAGTTCGAGTCTCGCCGCGAGTGATTTTTAAAAGTTGTATATTTCTAATATAATATTTAGGAACTTACAATAATCTACATCTATGTACATAACTTTGTTTCATGTACAGGGTGAGTGATTAAGAGCGACATTTAGGGCATTTTTCTTTAGTTACGGCCTTTCTGCCAGCATTTAAGGGCAATTTGGGCCAATATCACGTGAATTTTAACAACAATTTTAAAAAAACACTGTGACATTTAGAATTTTCAATGCGGGTAGGAATGTACAAAAAAAATGGTGGCGAATTTTATTGCAACTCCATGAGAGCATCTGTTTGTAACGCGATAATTCCGTGTTCGGCACTGTTATTTTATTTTCACTACACTCGTTATCTTGCATGAAACTAAATTGATTATTTTGCCACCAAAACTAAACAATTTACACGCAAATAATTAGGTTTCACGAAAATGAAAATTCACCAAGGCGTCTCAAACAGAACTCCTATCAAGAGATAGCGTAATGTTAAGTCGCGTCTCCGATTTTGACAAACACGAAAATGGCATTATTAAAGTTTAAAAAAAAATCATTACCTTACCAGAAATTGAACCTTGACCTTTTTAGATGCAAAAATAATATTGAGTTTTAAATAGCTTAAAAGCGTAGCTTTTATCGCGGGGTTTGAGCGCGGCGACCGAATCAAGAAATTCCGTAACGAAAATAAAACCTAACACCCCCACTCCGCCTACCATGCTGCCATGGTTACCATGTAGCTAAATAACTCATTCACACAATATAAATAGGTACATACAAAAAACATAATAAAAAAAACAGCTGATACAAATAAATATTCTAATATTCAGCCCAATATCTCCTCAGGTTGATTATAAAGGTCATAATGGGGTTGAAAAGTATCTTTTACTTTATCCCAGACTTTCAACGCGACCGAGGCATCTGTCTCACTCCCGTCCCAAGTACAGCCAGGATGTTTCCTAGAATAATGCCTCAGAATATTCTGCTTATGCGAGAATAGTCTAGAACAGATCCCACATTTGAAGTGTTTTTCATTTATATGTGATCGGATATGGTATATGAGTCGACTCTCTCGAGGAAACCTTTTGTTACAAATATCACAGACGAGGCGTTTTATTCGTCCATGGTTGATCTTGTGCCGTTCCATGTTGTGTTTGTGAGCGAAATGTTTGAAGCAGATAGTGCATTGGTACGGTTTTTCACCGGTATGCACTCTTAAATGAGGTTTTAATAGACCGAAGTGGGTGAAGGTTTTGGGGCAGTGCTTGCATTTAACCGGTCTCTGACCGTTATGCCACTGTAAGTGACGGATTAGAGTGCTTTTATGTTTGAAGTTTTGGCTGCACAAGTCGCATTTGAAAGGTCTGTCTTCATCGTGTGTCCGTAAGTGACTCTTCAAGAGGACTTCTTTAGGAAATTCTTTGTTGCAAACGTGACATGGAAAAGGCCCGGGGCCAATTTCTTTGCAGCGGCTTTTCGTTTGGTGTCTTACTAGGTTAGCTTTCACAGCAAAGGCTCGGTCGCATATTTGGCATACATGGGGCTTGATTGGAAGATGACTTTTCTTGTGCTGCATCAAATTCGATGTAGATTTGAATGCTTTGTCACACTCATCGCAAGGGTACGGTCGAGCATCATGGTCTAAATGTTTTAAAGCGTGTTTCTTTAACAGTTCTTCTTTGGAAAAATCCTTGCTGCAAATTTCACAAGTATATCTTGCCCGAGTGTGTATCAGTTGGTGCCGTTGAAGGTTCGCGTTGTTAGCAAAGCATTTCTGGCAAATTTCACAAATGTATTTGGTGCTTTTCGACGATAGAGTTATTTGGGTCGTTTTGGCTATTTCGGTTAAGAAGTGGGTTGCGATGGAGGTGTCTGTAAATAATGAGAAAAGGCAAATTTTTAAAATCTGTCGTGTTCAATGTTCACTTAAGAGGAAAGTCTACCTACTCATTCTCTATAAGTACAGACATAGTCGATGTTTGCTCCCTGAATTTATTTATCTATTAGAGAAAATATGTTTATAACCATAAAACCAATATCTGCCATGCATGACCATGCTCATTAAAAAAAAAAGTATTCTGATTTTTTTCTTTCAATGTCTTTATCCAGGGAGAAAAGATTCGACTACGTTTGTAAATTTTGTATTTCCCGGGTCTTAATCAAGTGATTTTTAACTTTTTTATTTTCTTTATAAAATAGAGGACGACACCCGCCGCAGCTCCAGTCCATTCGCGACCAAGACCGTTGTAACATGGTCGAAACGTCGAGGTAAGAAAATAAAAAAGTTGAAATTAAGGACATTTTTCGGTTTGTAACAATGCTAAAAGTAATAAAAACCACGCGAATCAAACCGAAAAATGTCTTTAATTTCAATACAACATCGCGAAAACAGAAGAAGAATATGTAATAAAAAAGTTAATAATCACGCGATTAAGACCTGGGAAATACAAAAGAAGACCGTTCAAAATGGACCAGCTATGTTCCACAGATATAATATTCGGCACTTCAAACAATTTGATATACGAAATTATTTCAATCGCAAGTTATGAAATATGGATTATTCGATTGATTACGTAAATCTAAAGCCATGGTGTTAGTATTTTCGTCCTACTCTTGATAAGTTAAAAGATATTGAATGTTAAACTTTCACATCTGGGAGTGTTCACACAAAACACCACCAGATGTCGTTACTTGTCTCGAATATCCATAAATTTGAATTTGTAAAACTAATAAATGGCTACAGAATTCCACGTATAGGTCTAGAATTTATAAAGAAAAGAATTATTTTTAACTAATAAGATTTATTGACTGAAAGATGACTTAACTAACTGCCATATTGGTATACCAATTCAGATTTATGGATATTCAAGACAAGTAACTAGGCCAAGCAGCAGGGAAATCACATTACAAAAGGTGGTGTAACAAATTTTATGATTTTATGTTATTTAGCTAAGTTAGCTTGATATAAATTCAATTTCTTGACCTTGGGGCACGACGGGGTATATCCGATATTTTGAGTTTAATATTCTTTTTGCACATAGTGTCTCGATAATAAGTCGTATGACAAAAGTGTCTAAGAACAGTATGTAGAAGTCAAAAACTTTTACATTCTGTCCATACATGTCAATTCTGTAAGTCTTACAGGTAAAAAGTTACAATCAAAAGAACAAAAATGTTAAATGCGCCATATAAGACACCGTGTCGTACTACTAGCGCCATCTTGTAGGCGGCCACCACAAATAATTTGTTGTTGCTTATTATGGAAACGATTAAAAAATAATTGTCGTAGAAATCTATACTGATTTTATATAATGTTGTTTTTTCTTTTTTTGATTGTAACTTTTTACCTGTAAGACTTACAGAATTGACATGTATGGACAGAATGTAAGAGTTTTTGACTTCTACATACTGTTCTTAGACACTTTTGTCATATCACTTACTATCGAGGCACTATGTGCAAAAAACGAAAAATTAGCAAAATATCGGACATACCCCGTCGTGCCCCAAGGTCAAGAAATTGAATTTATGTCAAACTAACTTAGTTAAATAACATAAAATCATAAAACTTGTTACACCACCTTTTGCAAGGCTACGTAAGAGGTGATTTCCCTGCAGCTTGGCCTAAACGACATCTTGTGGTGTTTTGTGTTAACACTCCTAAATGTGAAACTTTAACATCCAATATCTTTTAACTTATCAAGAGTAGGACGAAAATACTAACACCATGGCTTTAGTTCGCATAAATCAATTGAATAATTCATGTCTCGTAATTTGCGATGGCACATAAAATAATATTAAGGTACCTCTAACCCCCAGGTAAAATCCCTAAGGAAAAACGCCGATCTTCTTACGAGTTCCAGTTGTGTTAGTTTAAAAAGTTTATATGTTTGTAAAGTTTGTATGAAGAAACGAGTAGGTAGACTTTCCTCTTAAGCTCAAAATACACGACGACACTTACACTTTACCTAATATGTGTGTTGTAGGTGTGGGCTGTTTTAAGCAGTGTAAGTGTCATTGTGTGGTTTGAATTTAACAACTACGGATACTCACTCAACTCACCGTTGACACCGTTTATGAATTGTTGTGTGAATTGAGAGAAGCTTGCAATATCCATTCGGTCCTGGAATTGAACAAAACAAAACAAGTTAAATCAAAATAAAATTACACAGAATAAAATAAATAAATATATAAATAAATATTGCATGACGTTACACACAGCGCAATCTAGCCCCAAACTAAGCACTAGGCTTGTACTAAGGGTACTAGACAACGGATATACTACATATTATACTTTTTTTTTTTTTTTTGTAAATACATACATATGATACATAGAAAACACTGAATATCCCATGTCTTCGGACCGTGGTGAGTCCTAGGACATGTTGGTTTCCTCACGATGTTTTTCCTTCACCGTAAGTACCGTAGAATATTGTTAATTGTAATTATTATCCGCAGAGGAGCTCATTGGCCTAGCTGTACCTACCAATCATGAACGGTCGTGCCGGTTAAGCAACACTTGGCACGGTCATAACTTGGATGGGTGACTGGAAAAAAATCATTTTCTCGAGCTCCTCTGTGCTTCGGAAAGCACGTTAAGCAGTTGGTCCCGGTTGTTATCTCTGATAGAAGTTGTAAGGTCAAGTTAGAGGCCCTAGGGCGACCTGACAACTCTAACAACAGGTGAGCCACACCACTATACGAAAAGAAAAAAAGAAGATTATCCGCAAATAGACCTTCTCAAATTGGGTCCATATTACCCGACTGCACGACACCAAGAAGGGTTATGTGTTTATCAGTTAGTTCATTTTGCCGGGCCTTTTCATTTCATTTATTCATTCATGATTCACAGGTATAATACAAAGAAAGATGTCAAATACAATTAAAAAATAAAAGATATCCGCTGTGATCTGCCATTTGGCGTACAAATTTATCTTTCGTTTAAAAACGCGTCCATCGAATAGTAGGCTTTGCCTATAAGAAAATCTTTTAACTGATTTGTGAACTCATTAAATGGTAGCTCTTTAAGTGCAATCGTTAGTTTATTATAAATTATGGGTCCCATATAAAAAATACTTTTTTGCGCTAGTATCAGTATACATTTAGGAATTTTCAACTATGTTTTTGTCGTTTACTTAATGTTTTAAAATTAGACAGGTTCGTCCTTACCCAAACCGAAGCTTCATAAATATACACCGAAGGGAGAGTAAGGACCTTTAGCTCCCTAAATGAGTCTTTGCATGTATCTCTTTTCTTTTCTTCTCTTCCGCACTTCCGCACTTAGCCTTACAATTGGGACATTGTATGTCTTAAAAGAGCGGTGTTGGTCTAGTGGTAGATACCGCGACTTTCATTCCGAAGGTCGAGGTTTCGAATCCAGGCCGACCGCGCACCAATGTCGTTTTCTTTAAGAAAAAATTAAGTGCGCTATTAACATCCCTCTTACGGTGAAGGAAAACATCGTGAGGAAACCAACATGTCCTAGGATAAACCACGGTCCGAAGGCATGGGATATTCGCCAATGCGGGGTAGGCTCCCGTGGCGTCTTAAGCCCTCTAAGAAATCACGTACAATGGCCCAGTTGTGAGGCTAAGTGCGGAAAAGGCTCAGCGAAACTAACTAACTAACTAAGACGCCACAGCAGTCTACGAATTGGATTGGCGAATATCCCACGCCTTCGGACCGTGGTGAGTTCTAGGAAATGTCAGTTTCCTCACGATGTTTCCTTCACCGTAAGAATGGTATTATAAGCGCGGTCAGCCTATTAGATCCCACGACTCACAGAATGAAAGTGGGGGTATCTACCACTAGACCAACACCGCTCTTACTCCACGTTTATTAATAAGGCTATTAGATAGTGTCACTTGTGGACTTGTGGATGAGGCAGCTCACCTCATGAGAACCGAACCATAAGTTCAGAGACATGACACAATGAATGACATAGCGGGGGAAACTGGTTGTAGCTTACCTCAGCAGACAATGTGGTTGTGAATTCGTTGTCATCATGAAGTATTTCCTGGGGGTCCCAGGGTACCGCTCCAGGGTCTTCAGGGTCCAGAGGTTCATCTTTTACTCTGCAATCATGGGTATTTTGATTTAAAAAGCTTCATTATCGAGGAGTAACATAGGCTACTTTTGATCCAGATATTCCGATGGGATCAGGCCTTCTGCGGGTGTAACTGTGGGATGTAGCTAGTATATAAATAACCCAGATACTGGCCTTTACAATGTCGCCAATGCTCTCCCTATTCCTGGATAAATCCATTAAAAACATCTTAAGGATTATATTGATATGTGCTTATTGTTTACTCCTTCACACATTACTCAAACGGGTTCAACCCATTAAAATAAAAGTATTGTTATCTGACAGCAGAATTGTAGAATTTGCAAGTGCACCCTTTGTAAGTACCTGACACTTGCACAATATCCTATTTCTGATATTCACATGATATCAGTATTTACGAATAGAAAGAATTCGAAAGTATGCAGCAAGTGTGCATAGACGTACCTTCTTCACTCAATTATTAGACCGATCGCCATGAAACGTAGTGCGCTGATAGATAGCTGTCTCAGAATGGGTACCACACACTTTTTTACTCTCTTTTATTTCGGGATTTCGATCAAATAAATCTAGCCACATATCGCTAAACCAGCAGGCCGTAACTAACTACATAAAAAATTACTTACAATTCGGTTTTAAATTCAATTTGATGAGAATCGACATTTTCTTCCGAAATATTTTCTTCAGCTTCTATCTCTACATTGATTTCTTGCTTTATAACAACTTCTTGCGGTTCCATTTTTCTATTTATAATATTTTTTCATCGTTTTCAATGGTTTTTCAATAAAAATATTGAGATTTTCATGAATATAGGACGATGTACCGCTAGCTTCGAAAATCTATCACAGCAGTGTTGCAAAGTCACAACTATGATTTACCCCCAAGACATCAAATATGAATACTTGTCATCTGGGACCAATGCTTTAATTACCTTAGATTTTTATACATTTTATTCAAATAAGTATTTTGTTCAACCCTAGGATTTACTTCTAGACTGAATTCTGCCAGAAAATAAGCCTCTTTATCTCGGCTTCGTTTTATTTGTATTTATAACATTTTAAACACTTTGAGACAAACACCCTAAATATTAGGTAAATTTTCTGAAGTTGGTAACATTATAATTCATTTTTTTTTTCAAATAGAATAGTTTAGAGTACAAATAAAATCAAACTCAGCCGATCGACTGCCGGCCGTTTTTAGTCGATTAATCGACTCAGTTCGAATAAAATTAAATTATTTCGATCGGTAGTAAACCCACATATCCCTTCCAAGTTCAGTGTTTTTATGTGTTCCGAAAATTAATAAAGCCATAAAATAAATCATGCAGAAAATAGGTTAAAAGTTATTTAATTCTGAAATAATTGAATTCGACAGCGTATCTTTAAATTACACGGAATGAAGAAAACTGTTTTATTTTGGTTACTTTTGCAATTAGGTAAAAAAAAACACGGAAACCACAAAACTATCAATCGATTATTTTATTTTTAGAGGTACTTTACTTACCTACCCCAATATAATTTTACATTTTTCGTAGCAAAAATATCGTATTCACATAATGTCACATCCGTTGAGAGGAAAGATATTAATAAAGATGCAAATATTAATAAGGAAACAACGATTAATTTAACACAAATTAGTAACGGGACGTAAGTTATTATTATTTTGCAAATTAATATTGATTTTTAGTATTATTAAAAAAGCACAAATAATTATATTAGGTACAACTAGGAGCTTACCTAAAGGTTAGTAGCTAGTAAGGTATTATACTTAAATCTGTACCTATACAAATAATAATTTAAAGTGTGATATTTACCATGTTTTAATTTACACGGAGCTCGATATTTCGCCAGTGATCATAACTGGCTTGTTCACAGGACTGGAGATTGCAGGCTTATAATGATAAGATGATTTATCGTCGTTTTCTCGTTCCCGAAACGTCAGTTTAAGCAGGTCATGGTACCGATTAAGTTACCCCTAACTTAGGCCTCCTAATCTGACCTATGAGATACGGCCCTATGAGAGTTAAGGGCGGCCGTATCGCACTACCTCCTTTTGTGTATGTCTCCTAGGAGTTGTTCCCAGTCCCCTACTCTTTTCACTACACTCATTATTAACTTGATCCTGCTAAATCTTAATATTTGTCGTGAAAACAACCATATTGGTTCAAAATCGTAAATTATTGCATCTATGTGTTTTAGTGATGGTCGTCGTCAGATGAATTTCCAAGCATTTAAGAAATTATTAAAAGGAAAACCTAAACCTAACCCAGATCATTTCTATGAACCGTACATTGAGGGTGGGCAACATGTTTATTTATGGTAAGTCATTTCTCGGTCGTCTACAGCATCTTAAAATCGTGGAATAAAATTAGTTTGACCTGGAAAAATAAAACATACTTAATTACAATTTAATTTTGTAATTTAGTTTGACAATTATGTTGATTTTGTTTATTTCTCGTTATTTTTATAAATTCCAATACATTTATTAGTATAGCATTACCACTATCACAGCTGACGTTAATTTAAAAAGAAAACGTAAGTATCTTCGTGGGTAAGTTATATTTTGGTACTTACAAGTTCTTGGAAAAATCTAAACTTGCCCATTGCTTCGGGGTATTTATATTTATTTAAAGCTTCAAATAGGTACACAATACCTACATGTGACATAGCATAGAACCGTCGAGGCATGAAAATAATCAATAATACGCGATTAAGACCCGGTAAAATGTAATAATGTAACTATAACAAATCGTGTGAATTTAGAAAG
Source organism: Idaea biselata (assembly GCA_958496205.1). Lineage (NCBI taxonomy): Eukaryota > Metazoa > Arthropoda > Insecta > Lepidoptera > Geometridae > Idaea > Idaea biselata. The sequence goes on from OY292406.1 coordinate 7,043,139, forward strand.
TTTAACGTTATTTTCGTTATCAGGTCCACAGAAAGACCACTGCAGCAAAAGCTCGGAAAGGGACAAAGAATTACCGTTGAACCTACAACACGTAAATCAATATAATCATTAGAAATATTTTGCAAGGAGAAATACATCATCAAAAATCCTCCCATGATGATGTATTTCTTTTTCTACACTAATATTATAAGGAGGAAAGGTTTGTATTTTATGTGTGTGTGTTTGTAATGAATAAACTCAAAAACTGCTGGACAGATTTCAAAAATTTACGATTTCGCCATTAGAAAGCTAGATTCACACCGAGTAACATAGGCTACTTTTGATCCCGATATTCCCACGGGATTGGGACTTACGCGGATGAAACGCGGGACGCAGCTAGTCATTTATAAAATACATTAGTTTTTATAAAGTACTCGCGGTTTCGTACGTGTAAATCTCTCTTCCACTGACTCCGCTGTCCGTTTGTTTTTCTGTCCGTCTGTGACCAGGCTGTATCTAATAGACTATTATGCTAGGCAGATTTACACAGATGATGATATATTTCTGTTGGCGCTACACAATAAACTTGATTTTCTTGTGATAATGGTACGGAACCCTTCGTGCGCGAGTCCAACTCACACTCGCACGTCTAAATGCCTACAGACTTCTGTGTCCTCTCTACCTTTTGATTGTACTTCTTGTATCTTCTATGCAATAAATTAAATAAAATTTAAATCAATCCACAGCGAAATATATAAACAATTTAAATGCGGAGAATGAAATGGATATCTATAGAGAATGTGTTAGAGAATGCCCATCGATCTATGAAATTTAGTAAGTTATTACAATATTACCGTTATTAGTTGTTAAGCTCAAAATACACGATGACACTTACACTTACACTTTACCTAAAACAGGCCACACCTACTAGTACACAAGCATGAATTTCTTTTTATGCTTACGGATTAAAAACAAGTTCGAGCTAAAAGACACATGGCGTTTGGATTGGATTTTCTTCGAACACATTAACTCGGGATCTCGTAGCAGACCCCACTCGGAAAGTCAACGGTTTCGCCGCGGACCGTAAATCTTGAAGCCGACGAAACTGATTTCGTTCCAACCATAGGAATAGTCATAATCACCTCCATAAATTAAGGGGATTAAGAAATCACCACAGTGCGATTGTGGAGCACCTGACCAGACCTTTTTCCACGTGGTAAGAGGCATAGCTCTCATATTATTAGCTGAATTGGAGTGATGTTCACGTGTGTTTCAGTTACGGGCCGGTGTGCGGCTTTAGATTGAATACGACGTCATTCGTCAACGAATTCCAGGAGTTCAGTGATATGTGCCAATTGGAATATGAAAACTGTCGATGGGCACAAGCACGTGAGTTATTGTCGCTTGTTATCTCTGATTGCAGTCTTTAGGTCAAGTTAGAGGCCTTAGGGCTACCTGAAAATATTAGGTGAGACTTGTCGTGTTATTGCTATAATCATTAGGGTTCCGTATCGAATCGTATTTAGGCTCTTTTAGAACGCCATCTATTTACAATGCAGGGTTTTTTTTACGAAAATTTCTACAACAATCGTCACATTTAAAGCAATTTACATAAATCCATACAAGGCTTTTTAATAAAAAATGTATTGTTATTTTCAGGTCCAAGTAAGTACACCAACCTACATACGCTACGTCTAATTTAAGTACAACATGGTAATCATTCAAGTAAAAATAACAAATATAATGTCATGTTTTACACTTAAAAAAAAATAGGCAATTGCGTTCCTCTACTTGTCAGGCCAAACTTACTTTCGTAGTTTCCATGAAATAACAGGAATTGCCATTTGGAAAAGCCGTTTCAACTAACACCGAAACTACCTAGTACCTACCTATGTAATATTTAAGGGAATTTGTTTTGAAATTTTTACTTTTAAAATTTGAAATTATTAAATAATTTGTAAATTTGAAAAGACTGTTCTACTGTATTAATTTTCATTTAAACTTCATTTTATACTAGGTACTATTGTGAATACACAATTTGAGATATCTAAGTATGGCTATTTGACTGTTAGAGGGGGGTTAACATGACTCTAGAAACTTGTAGGTATTTTAAAGATCAACATTTAAAAAACGAAACCCTAAAATGAAAAATAGGTAATTCAAAACCCACAATGATTGATTATAAAAGAGCTATCTAACGATACCCACACGATACAAGAAAATAACATCATCCCCATTTTACATGTGAGGGAGGTATCCCTAAAATGTTTTTTTAATTCTTTAATTTAATTGTAGTACTACTCTCTTGACGAGATGCAAAGTTACCCAATCATAACTTACCGTCTCTGAGCTAACCCGCAGACAGACAGACAGACTTGACGAAACAACAAGAGTTTCTTGTAAACTACGAAACCTTATAGAGGTTGAAAATCAACTTCAAAAGAGGGAAAGATAAGTAATTATTTATTGTGTTGTCAGCGTGGGGTTTAGCACATCGAGGCCCGTGCGCTGAACTGACCACTTTCCGGCCATATCCTAAAAACCAATGGGATATGATAGAAAGGGCAGATAATTGGCTAAACAGAGATTTTGACCCATTTCCTAAAAGTGTCCCAAAGAAGAAGTTAAAATAAGGAACAGATAGTTTCTTCGGATTTAATAAATAAACGATATTTTAAACTAACATGTTTGTTTTCACTTAGGGTTACCAGATCACCGGATTTGTCCTGAGATCTCAGGATTTTTGGACATTTCTCAGGATTGCGGCAGGACTTCGAAAATCTATTAAAAACTCAGGATTTTTAGAAATTTCAACAAAAAACCTACTTAACAAAATTTTTTTTAATCTATAAATAATCATCCATTGGTAATAATAATTGTACAATTAAAATAAACCTTAAAATTTAAATAAAGAGGTTGCATCTTACTCAATACTAATTTGGTATATTTTGCAATAATTATTCTTTGAAATAGGTACCTATTATTTTTTAAGGAACAAAACTTCTTTATAGTTACGAGTATTAAAATTGTAAATAAGTACCTATGGGAAAAAATCAAAGGTAAAAAATCTCAGGATTTTTTGGTGGAAATCAGGACTTTTCTCAGGACTTTTGTTTTTTTCATCTGGTAACCCTATTTTCACTACAAATATCATTTGAAAAAAAAATGTTAGAAAATAAATTGTTTGGCAAACAATAATAACTCAAATGATGAACTATTAAATAAGAAACAAAAAAAAAATATTGGCTAGAGATTTCAGTTATCATTATCAGTTATCTTATTTAGCACACCAGTTTTTTATGTTAGTTTTGGTGTTATCCACCTATAACTCACTCCTTAATTATCCAATAGTGATTCTGTCTTTCGGCGATATAACTTTAAATCGTGATTTAAGTCGTGGGAAGACGATAAAATAATAAAATAGATATAGGCCAAGCTGCAGGGAAATCACCTCTTACGTAGCCTTGCAAAAGGTGGTGTAACAAATTTTATGATTTTATGTTATTTAGCTAAGTTAGCATGACTTAAATTCAATTTCTTGACTTTGGGGCACGACGGGGTATGTCCGATATTTTGCTAATTTTTCGTTTTTTGCACATAGTGCCTCGATAGTAAGTGATATGACAAAAGTGTCTAAAAACAGTATGTAGAAGTCAAAAACTCTTATATTCTGTCCATACATGTCAATTCTGTAAGTCTTACAGGTAAAAAGTTACAATCAAAAAAAGAAAAAACAACATTATATAAAATCAGTATAGATTTCTACGACAATTATTTTTTAATCGTTTCCATAATAAGCAACAACAAATTATTAGTGGTGGCCGCCTACAAGATGGCGCTAGTAGTACGACACGGTGTCGCATTTAACATTTTTGTTCTTTTGATTGTAACTTTTTACCTGTAAGACTTACAGAATTGACATGTATGGACAGAATGTAAAAGTTTTTGACTTCTACATACTGTTCTTAGACACTTTTGTCATACGACTTATTATCGAGACACTATGTGCAAAAAAAATATTAAACTCAAAATATCGGATATACCCCGTCGTGCCCCAAGGTCAAGAAATTGAATTTATATCAAGCTAACTTTGCTAAATAACATAAAATCATAAAATTTGTTACACCACCTTTTGTAATGTGATTTCCCTGCAGCTTGGCCTAATAATAAAATTCTTGTTTTGTAGTACACTTTTTACAAAACCATTGACCAAATTAATCCATTAAATAAACTAGGTCTGGCACTTAGACCTCATTTTAAATTATCAATGTCTAGAAATCAGAATGGAAAAATAGATTCTAAATTGATATCGATTCTTTTCAATTATTATTATCAATAAAAAAATCGACTAAAATCGGCATGACTCTATTCCAAAATTGTATCCTTTCATTTAGTTGTCAAAGTCAAATCAATGTCAACTTTTGTCAAAAAATGTTGAGCGCGCATAGTTCTTTAAAAAATCGATTTTGTTTCTTATTTTTTTAGAGTAATGCGATTAATTGAAATAGAAAAATGCTCGAAACAATAATAGAGAGTGCACTTACTGAGAAACTAGATAGTGTGTTGTTGTTAAAGTGGTTAAATAATGAATCTATCGATGTAAGTAACCTCCAAATGATTTGTTTTGTTTTGCGTTATTGTCTACAAATTCATTCATTCAAAATTGTATTTCAGGACGCGCCAGACGACTGTATATTACACTGTTGCAAAAGCAGCGAATTCGTCGGATTTTTCTTAACGTTTTTACGCAATCAGACCGATAGGTAAGTGAGAAAAAAACGCTTAACAAATATAACATATGTGACTTTAATTTAAACTCAAGGATTTGTTTTGCAGCTTTGTATCTGTGGGATTTGGCTTATTAAGCTTCAAATACACGACGACACAAAGAGGCAGAGCACATCGATACCGCGGGGCGGGACCCAGCAAGTTTCTTTGTGTGTGTGCAGCTGGGTCCCACGGTACCACCCGAATAAATACCTACCGAGAATTTTCAAAAATCCTTTCTTGGATGCCTACCTACATTACTCAAAGAACACATTCTTCAAATATCAGCAATCTACTATTAGGGGTTAAGGCTGTCCGTTCAGTCAGTCAGTCAGGACAAATCATCTATTACTATTATAAAGCGGAAGAGTTTGTTTGAACGCGCTAATCTCAGGAACCACTGGTCCGATTTGAAAAATTCTTTCGGTGTTGGATAGTCCATTTATTGAGGAAGGCTATAGGCTATTTTTGATCCCGATATTCCCACTGGATCGGGACTTATGAGGGTGAAACTGCGGGGAGCTGCTATTATAAAGATATGTAGATCAATGCACCACACATCAATATTTTGTTTCGAATTTCTTTATATGTGCTGTAGGTGTGCTCTAGCTCTTCATCGTGTATTTGAAGCATTAATATCTTAGCTCATAATTTGGGACACATAAGGCACCCCTGTTCATAATTTTAATTTCATTCATTTGAAAGACTGTAAAAGTGGGTTGCACTTTACAATACTACACCACTATTTTGGGGTAGGGAACAGAGTGGGTTGTATAAGGCCCCTTAAACCTTTCCAACCTCCCATTGAAGTATTGAATATTTTGAGTGGTCTTAAAACAAAGTCTCAAGAAGGTTAAACAAATAGCATGCGTCGCTCACTCGTGCTTTAAACTCGCACCTGTCACCCCTTCGTCCTTTTTGTCACAGACAAGCTTTCTGGGTTGTTTTTATCCAATATTTTAATTACTCCAAACCATCATCATCATCATCATCCGAGCGTGGTTCTCGGTTGCATCTCTCTCGAGAGCCCGGGGTCCGCTTTCCAACTTTTACGTCTCCACTTTGCACAATCTTCGGCATCCCGTGTAGTGAGGCCATTTGCACGCATATCCGATCTTACAACGTCAAGCCAGCACTTCTTGGGTCTTCCCAATCTGCCGCTAATTAATTACTCCAAACCAAATAAAACAATGTAGGTTTTATTTAATTTATTTTAAGACAAAACTAGTACTAACTCTTTCACTATCTACCAAAGGTCTTTGTTCTTACAAATTCGTGGAGGAGGATTGTAAAGTGCACCCAAAAGCCGGGCCAAAAGTTTCCTAATATTTATATCTGTTTTAGCATTTTACAGACAAACACAAACGCAGTACAGATATTACAAAACAGTACACCTGAAAAACTCCGTTTACGGAACCACCATCGGTCCACCAGTGAACCGACAAGTGACGAAAGATCTGACACTCTAACTGTCAAATCTGACAGCTTAACTGTCAAACCTGACATCAGAAGCCATGAGTCTCCGTCCAGAGATAGAAAGAAAACCGGCCGAAGGGTTAAGACTAAACTTTTTTCTGACGAACACCAGGATTCTAACATTTCGATATCATCGGACGAATCCCGACTGAGTCTCAGTGCCGATAGACTGGCTACTTCTAGCACTCCACTGAAGAATGGATCGAAAATATTTGATTATCCATCGTTAACTAGCCCCGTTACTCCGAGAAGCTTTATTAAAGAATATGAAAGATGTGATACGCCACGGGTTTCGAGGCATTCTCGTTCCCACGAGAAAAGCTGCCTCGGAGACTATATAGCTTCAGCAACGAAGAGCTCAAAGAAAAAGTCTAAGAAAAACACGTCCAGTGACAAGGAAGATAGTAGAACAGAGCTAGATATTAGCAATTCGGAAATGTTTCCAGAAATTGGAGCGAGGAAATCTAGTTCGTTAAGGTGAATTTCTTTAATTACCTATTAGGGGGCGTCCATAAATAACGTGAGGTGTTTTTTGAAATTTTCTGTCCCTCCCTCCCCCCCTGGTGAGATGTCGTGAGATTTTATTCAACCCCCTCCCCCATCCTCCAATCTCACGTGAGATTTTTCAAAATGTGGGTTTCTTACGCGTTGGATTGTTATTGTAAAAAGAAAGAAAAAAATTGCTTCGTGTAAACTGTAGAGTGTGTTCAGTTACTGGAGCAGTAAAATACAGCTCCGGTAGCAGAAAATTTTTTTCAGTGTGTATGTACAATCTGGATGAAATGGACCAAAATAGTATAATTTTTTTTGTTTCAATCAGAAATAAAATTGCTTGATATTTGCCGAGACCCTCCCTCTCACCAACGCGAACGTAAGATTAGATGAGATTTGACTCGACCCCCTCCCCCCCCCAAACATTTCACGTAATTTATGGACGCCCCCTTATTACAATACAACAATACAATACAATATTTATAAACTTTTTAAAATCACACGATTCGTAAACATAGTTACATTTTCCCGGGTCTTTATCGCGTATTTTTTATTTTCTTACCTCGACGTTTCAACCATGTTACAATGGTCTTGGTCGCGAGGGGACGGATTTATTATTACTGCAATGCAGAAGGTTACGGGTTCGATTCCCGCCGGGTGCAAATATTTATGCTTAAAAATTAATATTTGTGTGTGGTCTTGCCTGGTGTCTTCTATGTATCATATGTTTGTATTTATAAAAAAAAAGTATAATATGTAAAATATCCGTTGTCTACTACCCATAGTACAAGCCTAGTGCTTAGTTTGGGGCTAGATTGCGCTCTGTGCAACGTCATGCACTATTTATTTATTGTGATATTAGAGGCTAACGTTTGCCGCTGTAAAACACATGTTGTATGTTTAACTGATGTATGTAACTGCGTATTGGCACTGTAGCAGCCCTATTTCTTATTCAATGAAACGGCTGTGCGGAAGAAACACTCATTTTACATTTTCGTTTTATTATTGTTTTTAGGGTTCCGTACCTAAAGGTAAAAAACGGGACCCTATTACTGAGACTTCGCTGTCTGTCTGTCTGTCCGTCCGTCCGTCCGTCCGTCCGTCCGTCTGTCCGTCTGTCCGTCTGTCCGTCTGTCACCAGGCTGTATCTCATGAACCGTAATAGCTAGAAGGTTGAAATTTTCACAGAAGATGTATTTCGGTTGCCGCTACAACAACAAATACTAAAAACGAAATAAAACAATTATTTAAAAGGGGCTCCCATACAACAAACGTGTTTCAAAAATAACAAGGAGTCGAGTCAGGACAGGAAGAAGAAGGACAGGAGGACAAATCGAGTTGGTCATGGAATTCAAAATGGCTGCCCTATCTGTCAAATATACTAGTCTGCCTTACTTACCAAAGAGTTTATTTTATGTTTCAGATTTTCTTTGTGCTAAGGTTTTTTTTTTTTTGAGTGATTCGGTCGTTTGATGGGAGTAAGAATCGAAGATAAATATTTCATATTTTCCTATAAAATTTAAAAATTGGTTGTTGTAAACCATTTTAGGGTTCCATATCCAATTGTGATAGTGGTACGGAACCCTTTATGCGCGAGTGTCGCACTTGCCCCGTTTTTTTCAAATTCAGCAGCCATTTTAAACTCGACTGCTGACTGCTGAATTTTTTAATTTGCAATTTCAATTGCAACAGTAGACATGAGAAAATTACATATTTTAAAATTCGCCGCTCGAGGAGGGAAGTCGTGTGGTCAAGTTGGCAAAGATGTTAGGGTACAGTACAGACCCGCAGACGCAAGTTCAATAGTCGCCGCGAGTGAGTTTTTGAAGATGTATTTTTCCTTTAAAATATTTGTAGTAAATTTGCCTAGAGCAATTAAAACCAAAGTCACACAATAAAATGTCAATGGCAGCAGTCAACGGGTGAAATTAATAGGCAAGTGTAGAAAAAAAATCTTTTTTGTTATTCGCAGTTAGTTTCGCTGGGCATTTTCCGCACTTAGCCTCACTCATTATTATTATGTGACATGGGCCAGTGTAATATTATTTAATTTTCTTCCAGGTCCGAAACACGAAGAATCAAACCGACTCACATCGACAAGTCACAGAAAAGTCTTTCGCTAAACAGTTTCAATACTGACTGCTTTCAACAAGCCTCACCGCTCGCTCTCGAAGAGAACTCAGCTTTCAAACAACAGAAATATGAAACGAAAACCACGGAGACATTTGAAACCGAACGCAACATCCTACGGCAAGAACGACACAAATTAATGGAAAAATTCAATATCCTAACAACGAGCGCACCCCAAAAACCAATCTCAACACCGCAGATCAAAATAACACAAAAAGATGTAATAGAAAAAGCAAATTACATAAAAGCAGACGTGACAAAGATTATTTTGAAAGACAAAATCGATTTGCTGATTGAAATCTACGAAGTTATGATGAAAAATAATTTAATTTTAAGCGTGAACACTGAGATATACTTTTTGATATCTATTCTTGTATCGAAGCAACGTGAAGATGATTATTTGGAAGTTGAAAGACAGTTGATTGACAATAATATACACTATATTTTGAGAAGTATACATAATTGCACATATTTTGCTGTGAAAGCGCTTTGGAATGAAAGAAGTACATTAGAAGTAATTCTGGATAAGAATTCTTTGAAAACTTTAGGTAAATATATTTAAATATTTAAGTTTTTACTGTTTGTCTGAAACTAGCCCTATAACTTGGCTTTTTAAGGTTCCGGGGACCCTATTACTGAGACTTCGCTGTCTGTCTGTCACCAGGCTGTATCTCATAAACCGTGATAGCTAGGCAGTTGAAATTTTCACAGAAGATGTATAACTATAGCCGCTATAACAACGAATACAAAATAAAACCAACAAAAATAGGGGGGAGGATGTCCTTTGTCCTGACTGACTGAATGACTGGTCAACGCACAGCCTAAACCGCTGATTGAAGAGAGCTGAGCTTTGGAGAGTGAGAGTGTGACCTTCCTTTGGACAGGGTTTTTCGAAATCCCGACGAAATCGAGGACACAGCTAGTTAATTTATAAAATTTGTTCGGCAGGTGAAAACAAAAAGGTCCGTCTATTCTCCCCTTCGCTGGCCAAATCTCTGCTTAACTGCTACTGCTTGTGTTGCGAGACGAGGCCGCGGTCGGCTGGACAACTAGTCCCCTCGGCTTCCCTGCCAGCTCCGGTTGTCTGCTACAACCTCGAGGCTGATACCAGTGAAAATTTCATCGGAAACATACATTATCATGCTTTCAAGAAGTGTCGGGATATGTTTTATGATGTCGTCAGGTTAGTTGGGAGGTTTATTTGTAAATATTTTTTAATTTGTGGTTATTGCTCAAGGCTATTTTACCTAGAGATTTTTTTAAGGAAAAATAAGCATTCAAAAACATCTTACGTTAAAATAAGTAAACTGTAAAGTTAACCATTAAAAAGGCAGGTTCGAACCACTGGAAAATGGTTACCTGTAGCGTTAGATAGATGGCGTTTAAATAACGAGCCTAAATCGTAAACAAACCAAAGAGGGATATGCTTCAAGATTTTCACCGCTCGGGGCAGGGACTTGCGTGGTCTAGTTGGTATAGACGTTGCGGTACCGACCCAAAGACGCGAGTTCAAGCCTCGCCGCAAAAGAAAATTTATGAATGCGTATTATTAATCCTTTAAGAGGATAGTCTCCATTATCTTTCTCCATACAAACGTAGTTTACATTTTCCTCCCTGGATAAAGACATTAGAGCAAATATGTTTATGCCATAAAACCTATATCTGTCATGACAATGCACCTTTTTTTTATTTTTATTTTCTAATTAAAATAATAATAAAAAATAATAAAATGAAAAAAATAAAAAGGTAGATGCATAGTCATAACAGATATAAGTTTTATGGCATAAACATAATTTGCTCTAATGTCTTTATCCAGGGAGGAAAATGTGAACTACGTTTGTATGGAGAAAGAGAATGGAGACTATCGTCTTAAAAAATCTCTAGGTATTATCTCTACTTGATATTGAACCTTATTACAAGCAAACAGTTTATTGTATGTTTGTAAGTTTGAAGATTGGTCCTTTAATATTTACTACATCCAATCCTTAACGACAAAAACGAAAGTATACATACCAAATTCTCCAAATTGTAAACCATAATGTGACCAATTGAAGATTTCTGTGATGAGAAGGCGGTGCCATCTCAAGGTCTGATTCTACTGGTAGAAGAAAAAAAATAAGCAAATCACTACTTTTATGACGAACTATTCTGCTCATCACTCCAAAGGTCCTCGTCAGATCCTCATCAAATTGCTTAACTTGCTTAACCCTCACGACCATTCAAGATCGACAGGTGTAGCCAGGGTTCCCAACTTAGCACTTTCGGTGCTAGATTTGGCACTATTTTCGCAATTTCAGCACTGTAATTTAACATTTAGCACCTAGCACTTAATCTAGCACTATACATACAGCCATCATTCTGATTTTTTTCTGGTCACTGTAGAAGCGAACTGCGAATGTTTTTAGTTGTGAATTTTTCAATTTAGTGTTTCGTGAACTATAAAACCTACTAAAATGGATATTCCTTTAAGCAAAAAAGTGAGTTAAGTTCAAAATTACAGAAAAGAGTGGGAGAACGATCCAAAATACAAAAAGAAGCTTAGACCTGTGCTTGGAGATAGTTTGAAAGCAATGTGTGTATTTCGCAAAACAGAATTTAATGCGAGAATATTTGAAATTTAGCGGCATTCGGAATCAAAAAAACACAGAAAAAAATTATGTCTAAAAAATAGCACTATTTTTTATTTTTTTTATCAATCTAGCACTATTTTTTATTTTAATTATCAATCTAGCACTATTTGAGATGTCATTTAGCACCTATCTAAGATAATGAGTTGGCAACCCTGGGTGTAGCTAGGCCAATAAGCTATCTATTCTATTCTAGATTCTAAAGCTCTCATCATCATCATCATTTCAGCTGTAAGAAGTCCACTGATGGACATAAGCCCCTCATAGATTTCCAGATGCTTCGTTTACAAGCGGCCTGCATCCACCGTGAACCCGCGGCCTAAAGCTCTATTTTCCGTGTATTCCACAGATGGTACAACTCATCCTCAACGAGTACATGCCAGACGTCCGTGCGGAGCCGGGTGAAGGCGCTAGTCTCGTGCGGAGGGCTTCACACACACCCACATCTCGCCGCGTTACTTGTGCAGCATTTGTTGACCACCTGCGTTACGTCACCCGAGGTGAGGCTAGAAATTGAATAGTCGGCCATCTTGGCTCATCCGCCATATATATATTATTTCACCCGCGTAAGTCCCGATCCCGTGGGAATATCGGGATCAAAAGTAGCCTATGTTACTCAGGGTGAATGTAGCTTTCTAATGGTAAAAGAATTTTTGAAATCGGTCCAGTAGTTTCGGAGATTACCCTCAATATACATACATACATACATGTTACCAACGTTACCTCTTTATAATCTTCTAATATATAAAATTTCCATGTCACAGTGTTAGTTACCGTACTCCTCCGAAACGGCTTGACCGATCTCCACCAAACTCCACATACGCATTCAGTAGGTCTGAGAATCGGCTACTATCTATAATTTATAAGGCAAAACAACGTTTGCCGGGTCAGCTAGTATTAGTATAGATTAATGATGTTACATCGGACGTAGTCCGCGTAGTACATTGGTAGGTTGGCTTGTCCGATTTCGATGTGGTTTTCAGTAGAATGTTTGTGATAATTTACAGGAATCAAAGCTAAGCAAGTTACACCGACGCCTCACATGCCCCACGGCGCCTGAATCACATCGTCTTCCTCATTTCTCTAGCACTGAGATGTTTTACAAGTAAGTAGCTCGTACCATGTAGCCGGGGTCTATAAGAATATGGCCACGGTATTGCCCAGTATTGGACAAAATTTAATTGTAAGGTACAATTAAAAATAACAATTGAATAATTGTAAAATATCAATTGATTAATTGTTTATTGTGACTTTTAATCACCATCATCACCACCACCACCATCACCATCATCATCATCTCTTTTTATTTTTCTTTTTGTGCTCTTTTTTCAATTGTAAAATATCAATTAACAATTAATCAATTATTATTTTTAATTGAACCTGGCAATTAAATTCTGCCCAACACTGACAGGCAGATACTACTTCCCGAATTAGATTTTTAGGATTCACGTCCAAATTACAATATGCAACTAACATATTAATTGCAATTAAACTAATGGGGTTTATATTAATTGCAATACATTTTTTTTAAATAGAACGTCGAAATAGCCGTATTTCGAGTTCAATTCTAATAACAGTGCAATTATTGTATCTTCAATCCAAGATGGCCGCCGCCACAATATGGCGGATGGCATATAGCGAGTATTTTCAATGATTGTCATGTAGGTACCCTTTTTTAATTAATCCTCGTAAGTCCCGATCCCGTTGGAATATCGGGATCAAAAGTAGCCCAAGTTACTCCTCGATAATGTAGCTTTCTATTGGAATACATACATACATACGTGTTACCAACTTTACCTCTTTATAATATTAGTATAGATTATAATTTATGAATGTTTAGATTCTTCTTCTGTTTTCGCGATGTTGTATTGAAATTTAAAAAAAAAATCGAGACCTTTCCAGGTCTCTTCTTCAGGATAGACGAGACCTATACTGAAGAAGAGACCTGGAAAGGTCTCGAAACGTTGAGCGTTGTAACAATGCTAAAAGTAATAAACACCACGCGATTCAAACCGAAAAATGTCTTTAATTTTATGAATGTTTTTCAGAGAATTCATAATATACGCCGAAAATGAGTCATTTCGCACACATTTGAGAGATGCTCTCTCCACAGAGATATTAATGTTGGATAGTTCACACATCGCGAGCGACGACAGGGGCAATTGTGAGTATGTTTTCGTAGATATTTCGTCGTCCAAAGGTGTGCAGCGAGTGAAAAACAGTACTATGATTGTTATTTTTAGGATTTCCTACCTTTTTAGGGTTCCGTACCCAAAGGGTAAAAATGAGACCCTATAACTGAGACTTCGCTGTCTGTCCGTCTGTCCGTCCGTCTGTCACCAGGCTGTATCTCATTAATCATAATAGCTAGACGGTTGAAATTTTCACAGAAGATGTATTTCATTAGCCGCTACAACAACAAATACTAAAAACAAAATAAAACAAATATTTAAGAGGGGCTCCCATACAACAAACGTGTTTCAAAAACAACAAGGAAAGGGGTATGATTAAAAGTGGCGTCTTTTTCAAGTTTAGCGGCCACGAATCAAACAAGATTATTTTGAAAGAACTATGCCTAACAAACAATTTTTACTATGGCAGCAACTCTGTAAGTAATATCGGGGCTGAGTTATACGCAACTTTAAAAGTAGAAAATCATCAAGATATGCAGTAACACTTTTCTTAATTTATTTAAAGTAGGTACAAATAAATTCAAAATATTAGGCTAACATGTAGTCCTGTTCACTTTGCATCATCATCATCATCCGAGCGTAGTTCCCGGTTCCATCTCTCGAGAGAGCCCGGGGTCCGCTTTCCTACTTTTACGTCTCTACTTCGCACGATCTTCGGTATCCCGTGTAGTGAGGCCATTTGCACGCATATCCGATCTTACAACGTCAAGCCAGCACTTCTTGGGTCTTCCCAATCTGCCGCGGCCGGGCGGAGGCGCCATAGCAAGACATTTGTTTCCCACGTAACTAGCCGGTTTTCGTAGAACGTGGCCGTACCACCGTAAGCGGCATTCTTGCAGTTTGTCTGCAATGTCTCGGACATGAAGGCTGCCCCTGATGCGGGAGTTTCTGACGCGGCCTTTTCGCGTCACTCCACACATCCAGCGCAGCATCTTCATCTCCGTGACACGCAGTTCCTGCTTAGGTCGCTCAAGCAATGGCCACGCCTCACTACCATACAAAAGGACAGGTCTAATGATCGTTTTATAGACCTGTCCGTTCAGTTTAACCGGCATTTTCGGGTCACAGATGACACCAGTTACCTCTCGCCTCTTGGCCCAAGCTGCCGAAATGCGAGACTTGCCGTCACAATCGATGTCGCCGGACTCGTGAAGCACAGATCCCAAGTACTTAAATTGGTCTGTCCGCTCGACCATGTGACCGTCTATGCAGACGGGTGTGGGATCTGTGGTATTGCTAGCCAAGTATTCGGTCTTCGCTACGTTGAGTTGCAAACCACCGTTTTCAAGTGACTCTTTCCACGCATTTACACGCCTTCCAAGCCGTCTCTTATCCCAGTCCGGTAGCGCAATTTCATCGGCATACATGAGCATCCACGGGAGCTGCTCGTGTGCATCTCGGATGATTACTGACAGTGGATCCAGTATTACGCTAAACAGGAACGGACTTAGGACGGATCCTTGGTGGACTCCGACTGTAATGGGGAAAGATTTAGTGTCACCAACAGCAGTTCGCACCACAAAATCGGAAATTAATAACTTCCACACTCCTGCACAGATGCCTTGCCCTTGAACACTGGAGTGATAACACTCAGTCTCCATTGGGCGGGGATTCTGCCGGTCTCGAGTATGCGGTTAAAAAGGTTGGTTAGGTTAGATGCCCACACCACGAGAACCCATAGCCTTCCATACTTCGATGGGCACTCCATCGGCGCCGACAGCTTTCCGATTCTTTATGCAGCGAAGAGCCTTGCGCACCTTCTCAGGCGTTATCAGTGGCACAAGTCCTAGATTCGGAGGGAGTTCCGGCGGCTGCACCTCTTTATACTGCTTATTGAGCAGCTCGTGGAAATAAGAGCGCCACCTCTCCTTCACCGCGAGGTCCTCGCATAGCAGGTTACCATTAGGATCTTTTACACAGCGGCACTTGGATATATCCTGTGCCGCTTTGATCCTAGAACGTCCCAACTTATAAATAAGCTTCTGCCCCTCAGACGTTTCCAACTTATCGTACAATGGCTGTAAGTGGTCCCGTCTGGCTCTGGCTACTGCTCTCTTTGTGGCACGTTTGGCAGACCTGTACGCGTCGCGATCTTCAGGAGAGTTGGACGCTTGCCACTTTTTAAAGAGGGCTTTCTTCACCGTAGTCTCCCTCTGGACTGTGGAAAGGAGGAAGGAAACGTGGTGGTGTCGTTCCACCACCAAGTTTCCTTGTCACACTTGCGTCCTCCCTTAAACATACCGAGGACCGACCGCGCAGAATCAGCGATAGACACCTAAATCCTGTCCCAGTGTTCCTGCACCGATTCGCCTTCAGCATTAGCACATTTGTCGCCGATTGGTGAGGCGAGCATCTGGGGCTTGACTTCATCAAGCATCCACTATCTGATTCGGCGCTGACATGGTTCCGGTCTTTTGTATTTGGTCTTTACACAGAGATCCATGACAAGGACACAGTGTTGGGCAGTGAGACTTTCACTGGGTATGACTTTGCAGTTGGCCACGTTGCCGATATGGTGTCTCCTAGTGATTAGAAAATCGATTTGGGTTGCGCGCCTCCCGCTCCTGTGGGTGATCAAGTGGTCGGGCTTCTTTTTGAAATATGTGTTCACGAGTGCCAGGTCGGCAATGGCACACGTGCGCAGGATTTCTTCCCCTTCCGCATTCCGACTGCCATACCCGTAGCCTCCATGAACACGTTCAAATTCCACCCCCATCTCACCCACATGACCGTTCAGATCACCACCCAAAACGATTCGCTGTAACTACGGGATAGCCCCAAGGACCTCACCGAGTCTATCCCAAAACGACCTCTTATCAGCGTCGCTACAACCGACCTGCGGCGCGTAAGCACTTACTAAGTGAGTAGGAACCCCCCAATAAGCACCTTCACGCACATAAGTCGGTCGGTAAAGCGATTTACCTCCAAGATATCGTCCTGCAACCCCTCAGCGAGTACAGCCACCCCGTTCTCTCCACCAGGTGCACCCGTGTAGATCAGCTTGTAGCCATTCCCAATGAGCTGGGATTTGCTGCCTTTCCATCGAGTCTCCTGTAGGAACGCCACGGCCACCTTCCGCCTGGAAAGTACGTCGGCTAGCTCCCTCGCGCGTCCGATTAGCGTGCCAATGTTCCACGTTGCGAAGCGGAGTTTTACCTGGTGTTTCGGGGCTAACGTCTTTGGCTGTGCCCGCCCGTGGCACGGTAGCCCTCGTCCATTTACCACAAGAGTCAGGCAAAGCTCCTGCGCGCCGTTATGCGGCGGCGCCCCATCCCTGTGGCCATAAACTATTTTGCAACTTTCCATATTGATTTGGCTGATTTTGACTTTTACGGGAGCGACTGCCGTCTGACCTCCCAACCCCGAAGGGAAAGTCTGCGCCAGAGCTTCGTCCGTTCATCAGCAGGTACAACAAGCTAGCAGGTGAGGTTGCCTTGGGCCCAAAGATCTTAAGTGGATCCCATACACACCCCCCAGTGGACCCCATACACACCCAGTGGACCCCATACACACCCCTGGACCCCATGCACACCCAGTGGACCCCATACACACACTATGCAATAGGTATAAAGTATTATTTTACTCTTACTTTGATGATATCATCACCATTTAAACAGTATTTTCATGTTGTAGCTCAGCCCCGATATCACTTAGAGGACTATAGGTTTATAATATCATATTTATAGACGTAATACTACGAATTACTAGCAAAGATTTGGGTGGCTGCGCAAAAAAAAAAAGACGCCAACCTCCGAACAAAATTAATCATTGCCCTTTCCTTACAATCTGAGGTCGCTTCTGATTGGTCAGAATCAAATCTAGTAGGTCATGGAATTCAAAATGGCTGCCCTGTCTGTCAAATATACCAGTCCGTCTTCACTTACCAAAGAGTTTCTTATAAGTTTCAGATTTTCTTTGTGCAAAAGTTTTTTTTTAGAGTTGCGGTCGTTTAATGAGAGATCGAAGCTCAATATTTCACATTTTCCTATCAAATTATAAAATTGGTTGTTGTAAACCATTTTAGGGTTCTATACCCAATACTGGTACGGAAACCTTCGTGCGCGAGTTTCGCACTTGACCGAGTTTTTATTTCCTTTACAGCTAAAAACACAAGCATAGAATACTTAAATCTAGCTAAAAAGTTGACACTTTTGGGCAAATTCCTCGGTTTCATGACCGCCTTGCCTTATATGATGCTTCCCACTGAAATTGTGAACAAAAATACTAATAGCAAATACAAAGTCAACAAGGACGACAATATGTATGTTGCACCGAAGGAAAAAGTTTTGGAAAATAATCTCGCTTTGAGGAATTATGTAAGTTTTTTTGAATATCTGTCAGTAGTACCATTGATTTGTACCATTGATGGTACAAGTGGCACAAGTTTGTATCCTTAGTACCATTTGAGAAAAAATAACTTAATATCGTTCATAAAAAATGGTACAAATTACCAATTTAAAACCCCCCTGCTTAAAATGGTATAAAATTACCTTTTTTTTACAAACCCCTTGCTTGAAATGGTAAAAAATACCAATTTTAAAACCCTCTGCTTAAAATGGTAAAAAATTACCGATTTTAAGAAAATATTAATTTTTACATATTCTGCAAGCAATTCTGCTTTTTAATACACACACAACTTGGCTTGTACTATGGCAACTAAATAACACAGACCCAAATCTCTAAATTTGAAGCACCAACAATATTGGTTCAGTATTTTTAGCATAAAAATTACTAAACTTGTTTTATCCTTTTAAACTTGTCTGATCACCATAATACAAGCCTAGTCGCGTAACTTAGTGTTAGATAGCGTTACAGCCAAAAAGTTGTCAATCTAAGTTATAACGTGGTTTGCCGTGGAGTTACTTGGTAGAAATCGTAACAAAACTATTTTTTTTTTCAGAGTCAACCAAATATCGATTTAAAATCGATCCTAGAGACCGCAGTCGAGAATAATCGATTATTAATAACTTTACCGTGGCTTATTCACTATTTATCGATGCTAGATTACACAACACTAAGAATTAATTACTACAGAAAATTACTAAAAATAATCTACCAAATTTACTACCGAATAAAACCTACCAAAACTCTACTAAAGAAAAACTCTATCATATTTATTAAATCGATTCTAGGCTGGCTATTCGATTTACCGCACTTCCCTACAGATATCGATATTTCAAACAATAGTGAAGGGAAAAATATCGATAGTTTACCGTCAAACTCTAGTGCCGTGACTGATAGTGTCGATAGTTCGAGTTTTATCGATGAAAGTGTGATTTTGGAGTTGTGCCCAAGTTTGAAAGACATTAACCTCCTTTTGGCGACGTGTCGGTTAAGTAAGGATTCGAAAGAGGGTAGTTTTAGACACATAACACCTGTCAGTCTTAATGTCAATCCTGAAGATAGGATCAAAAATAAGGAGAAGGAATTACAGGTAAGTGTGTGTAATTACATTAATTGTGTGTGACGACCTCTGTGGCGCGTCGTGCGAAAGCGCGACTGCAATGCAGGAGGTTGCGGGTTCGATTCCCGCCGGGTGCAAGTATTTATGCTTATAGAATAAATATTTGTGTCTGGTCTGGGTGTCCCTCTATGTATAATATGTATGTATTTACAAAAGAAAAATAAATATAAGTATTATATCCGTTGTCTAGTCACCGTAACACAAGCTTAGTCGCTTACCACGGTGCTAGATGGCGCTGTGTGTTGTTCACAGAATTTATTTATTTATTTATTTATTACATTTGTAATTATATATTGTAATTGATTGTATATTGTAATCGATTGTACATTGTAATCATTTGTATATTGTATTGTAATTAATAATGAATCATTAATTCTAATTTATTAACGATAGCTGCATACCGCGGTTCACCCGCGTAAGTCCCGATCCCGTGGGAATATCGGGATCAAAAGTAGTCTATGTTACTCAGGGTGAATGTAGCTTTCTTTTATGAAAGAATTTTTAAAATCAGTCCAGTAGTGTTTGAGCTTATTCATTACAAACGTACAGACATACACGAAAATTAAGTGTAGAAATAGGAACCATAGATCTCAGTATGTGATAGATATATAAGATAGTGGTCAAACACTCAAATAAATAAGCATTAATTACAATTCACACAAAAAATACAAATCTTTCCTCTTTATAATTTTAGTGTAGACAAGATTCTGAGTCAACACAAAAAAAAGATAAGGGCGAAGTTAGATTTTAGCCAAACCAGTACAAAATCTATTTTAATATTCAATTTCTTCTTTCCAGTCTCGTTTAGAAGAAGAATTCCTTCGATCCCAGCCTTCCTCCTGGCGTCGGATATTGGACATCGTGTGTGAGCGGTCGGTCGCCACGGTGTGTCGAGAATTGGCCACCCAGGGCGTGAGGGTGGCCAATGTACCGCAGACTGACCAGGTACGTTATATTCGACACACGTGTTCAATTTGTTATGGTTTAAGTTTAATTTATTATTTGTAATCAAGTTGATTACAATTTGCAATAGTTAATTATTTGCAATCTTAGTGCATTCATACATTTTATTTTCTTAAAACATACTTTTTAGATTTTTCTTCTGTTTTCGCGATGTTGGCCTTTGGAAATGCGTGCGTGGGGCCGAATCCAACACGTAGAGGCCCATTTCTATTACAATTTTAATCGTAAAATATGAAGTGGACACCGATGTCCGCCATTTTGTGGCGACGGCCATCTTGGATTTATAATGAATGATACTTAATATTTAATGAATATATAACTTACATTAATGGAGTACATGGCAACCCATATCCTAAATAACAAATCTTATTTTACTAATTTTATAAATGTGAAAGTAACTCTTGTCTGTCTGTAACGCTTTCACTCCTAAACCGCTGAACCGATATTGATGAATTTTAGTATAGAGATAGATCAGACCTTGGAGAAGGACATAGGCTATTTTTGATCCCATAAATCCCGCGGGATCGGGACTTACGCGGGTTTCCGCGGGGCGCAACCCGCGTAACCCGCGGGGCGTAAGAAATACAGTGGTGGTCATATAATTAAGAACGCTGATAAAAAGGGAAGATTTTTTTTAACTAAGACGCAAAACTAATTGCAGGCATTATTTTTTATTGTTCTCGGTATCGTAAAACTTTTCCATAATACCACTGTATTCATTGATACACATGATTAGCTAAAAATAAATACACAAACTTTTTACACTACTTCTAAACATAGTACTCCTATTTACTGGCTGACCACGTAATTAAGAACGCTCAATAGTTTATACGTTTATTCAAATTTAATTAGAGAAAAATCAGTCGATTTGTTACTGTTTGTATAATTTTGGAGCCATTTAGTGCTGTAAAAAGTAAAAGTTATTGCTTCATATGAAAAGACAATCGAAAAAATAAAAGTTGTGATAAATCTACAAGGGAAGTAATAATAAAAGTTCGCCAGAAGAATTTGGTCAAACAAAAAGATAGCCGACCATCTGCAATGTGCAAAAACTATGGTTTTCCACAATGTAAACCATTTTGCTACGTATCAAACTACTTCGAAGGTTCCGCGTGTACCTAAACAGTGAAAAACAACTCCTCGAGATGACCGAAACATCGTTCGCATGGCAAAACAAAATCCATCTAAAGGGTCCAATGAGCTGAGAAAATAATATTTAGGTGAAAACAACCCTTCAGCAATCTCAGCACGCACTATTAGAAGACGTTTGATAGAAGAAATATTGCACGGAAGGATAGCAAGAAAGAAACTTTGCCACAGGCAAGTCCAGCTGACGTTAGCGAGAAAGTATGAAAACTGGACTGTGCGACATTGGTAAAATGTACTTTTTTCTGACGAGACGAAAATAAACAGAGTATGTTTCGATGGAAAATGATATGTTCGACGTCCCACGAATACAGCATTCGTACCTAAGTACACGAAAGTTACATTAAAGCGCGGTGGTGGAATGTGAAAATTTGGGGATGGTTTTTTGGACATGGTGTTGGACCTGTAAAGTTGATAGAAGGTAACATGGATCAGTTCTAATACAAAAATATACTGGAAGAAATAATGTTATCTTACGCTGAAGACGTTCTACCGGTTATTTGAACATTCCAGCATCACAATGATCCAAAGCACACTGCACGCACCATAAAGGAATTTCTTACAGCGAAATCAGTTTCTGTCTTAAATTGGCCAGCCAACAGCCCAGATGTAAATCCAATAGAGAATCTGTGGCTCGAAGTAAAGACAAAGGTTTTCAATACAAAGTGTGAAAATTTATGAGAGCTATCGAGCTGTATGACGTTTTCGTAGAAGAATGGAACTCTATTTCGCTTGCGAAATATCAAAAAATAATATAGTTAATGCCTCGCCGGTGTAAAGCAGTAATTAAAAGCTGTGGATATGCTATTAACTATAAATGTTAGTCAAAAACGTATTAAATTGATTTTTAAATTTTCTGCGCTACATATTATATTGTAATTTTTTAAATGTAAGTGTCATACAAAACATTTCCCGAGCAGTTTAATAAATCGTTCTTAATTATTTGTCCAGCTTCAGTACTGTTTGAATGTGTTACTTTGGTAAAATCAATATAATGTGAAAAAAATAGTTAGCGATTTCATTATAATGTTCCTAAGCTACGTTGCTCTATTAATGTGGCTATTTTATAACCTAGCTAGATGCTTCTCAGAAGGTACACATCTCTGTGGGTGGCACGATTTATATAAAAACTTCTAGAAATTCAAATCGTTCTTAATTATATGACCACAACTGTATATTATGACACCTAACTTACCTATAAGTCTACTCAAGTAGCCATGAGTTTCTTGTGGTTTCTTCTCATCGGAGGGCGCGTTCCGAAACCACAGAAAAATCTCGACATTTCTAAACGTTCATGTAACTTATACTTCAATGTATTTGACTTTGAGTCTATTAATTTTAAAGCTTCTTTCGTTGTCTTCCAGTCCACCCTCCTCCAAACGCTAAGCTCGACCGCGCTAGAGACTGGATCAACTCGTCTGCGCGCGCGCACACAGTCCGCCCTCAGCGCGCTCCTACCGGCTGCGCCGGCGCAGCTCTACGCCGTCGCCTTCCGCAGAGCTAGGACCAAGCTGCGAGCCTGGCTTAATGACCATAGGAATACTAACGGTAAGCGAGCGACATGTTTGTGGGTTTAAGAGGCTCTTAAGAGACTTGGGATTTTTAAGAAACTTGGGACTCTTAAGAGATTTGGGAGTCTTAAGAGACTTGAAACTCTTAAGAGTCACAAGTTCCTTACAACAAACGTGATTCAGAGACAGAAAAACGCAACGATACCGCGATGTATTTTGACTACTAACATCCATCTAGTGAGACTGGAGAAAGACTGGCGCCAATGGTTAAGTAAATCGTAACGTTCGCGTTGCGTTCACAAGTTTTAGGGTTCCGTACCCAATTGTGATAGTGGTACGGAACCCTCCGTGGGCGGGTTTTTTTTCACTCTATTACAAACATACTCATTGTTTGTTTTATTTGTTCCAGCGCTTCTAGGAAAAAACATGGAATCGTTCGTTCAGTCCGTCAGTCAGCCGTCTGTCGAGACTGTCAGTCAGCCGCGAGTGGTGCCGACTGTCAGTTTTGCCGCACATATTATTGAGATGAAAGTAAGTTGCCTATGCCTCTTAAGAGCATATGCCTCTTAAGAGACCCGGGAAAATCTAAATGCCTTTTAAGAGCCTACGCCTCTTAAGAGTCTATGCCTTTTAAGAGCCTATGCCTCTTAAGAACCTATGCCTCAAGAGCCTATGCCTCTTATGAGTCTATGCTCTTACGAGACCCGGGAATTTAAGTGACTTTGATTTGTCTAAGTTTGTGTTTAAATAAAATTTTAGATGTAGATAAAATCATCATATTCGTCCTTCTTAATATAACGCAAGTGTAACTGACTCACTGATGGACAACGCGCAGCCTAAATGACTAGGCGTAGGTACTTGAAATTTGAAACATAGGTTCTTTAGGGGTTGAAAGTGAGCACTAAGAACAGAGTTTTGGAAATGCCACCCCTAAGGCGGTAAAAATGGGGAAAAACGTTTGTATGCAACTTCGTAACGACTTGACCTAGAAACTTGAAAGTTGACATATAGATATATTCATATGGGGTCGTAGGTAAGTCTCTTAAAGTTTTTTTTTTCGAAATTTATTCCCTAAGGATGGGTAAATTGGGGAAGAAAGTTAAAGATAACGACCTCTTAAGCGACTAGGATCTTAAGAGACTGGCCTCTTAAGAGAGCGCTCTTTAAAGAGACTGGCCTTTTAAGATACCGGTCTTTTAATACACTGGCCTCTTAAAGCAGCGGAACTATTAAGGGCCCTATTCTGAAAAACTGAAAATCCATGTCGGGCGCATCGAAAATTGTTGATTATTTCATGACGGAATGTCGTAGAACTTTTTTTTGTGTACAGATTGTAGGCGACATTGTTTCCGATATTTTAGTGCAGTTTCCATACAAATATGTCGAAACGTATTGAAGCCTATCGACATTTTAGCCAAATCAGACATTTTTTGTCTAAAATTTGGATAGGCTTTGCACCAATAGGAGGTTCTTGTCTTAAAACTACACCAAAATGTAGGAAACAATGTCACCTACAATCTGTGCACAAAAAAAGTTCTACGACATTCCGTCATGAAATAATCAACAATTTTCGATGAGCCCGACAGGGATTTTCAGTTTCAAGGTCGTTGGCGTATATACTCCTCTTAAGAGACTAATACCTCCCCTCCATCCACCAGGAGCACATCTGTCTCCTGCTAGCTAGACGGAACTACTAAGAGACTAATACCTCCCCTCCATCCACCAGGAGCACACCTGTCTCCTGCTAGCTAGACGGAACTACTAAGAGACTAATACCTCCCCTCCATCCACCAGGAGCACATCTGTCTCCTGCTAGCTAGACGGAACTACTAAGAGACTAATACCTCCCCTCCATCCACCAGGAGCACATCTATTTCCTGCTAGCTAGACGGAACTACTAAGAGACTAATACCTCCCCTCCATCCACCAGGAGCACATCTGTCTCCTGCTAGCTAGACGGAACTACTAAGAGACTAATACCTCCCCTCCATCCACCAGGAGCACATCTGTTTCCTGCTAGCTAGACGGAACTACTAAGAGACTAATACCTCCCCTCCATCCACCAGGGGCACATCTGTCTCCTGCTAGCTAGACGGAACTACTAAGAGACTAATACCTCCCCTCCATCCACCAGGAGCACATCTGTCTCCTGCTAGCTAGACGGAACTACTAAGAGACTAATACCTCCCCTCCATCCACCAGGAGCACATCTGTCTCCTGCTAGCTAGACGGAACTACTAAGAGACTAATACCTCCCCTCCATCCACCAGGAGCACATCTGTCTCCTGCTAGCTAGACGGAACCACTAAGAGACTAATACCTCCCCTCCATCCACCAGGAGCACACCTGTCTCCTGCTAGCTAGACGGAACTACTAAGAGACTAATACCTCCCCTCCATCCACCAGGAGCACATCTGTCTCCTGCTAGCTAGACGGAACTACTAAGAGACTAATACCTCCCCTCCATCCACCAGGAGCACATCTGTCTCCTGCTAGCTAGACGGAACTACTAAGAGACTAATACCTCCCCTCCATCCACCAGGAGCACATCTGTCTCCTGCTAGCTAGACGGAACTACTAAGAGACTAATACCTCCCCTCCATCCACCAGGAGCACATCTGTCTCCTGCTAGCTAGACGGAACTACTAAGAGACTTATACCTCCCCTCCATCCACCAGGAGCACATCTGTCTCCTGCTAGCTAGACGGAACTACTAAGAGACTAATACCTCCCCTCCATCCACCAGGAGCACATCTGTCTCCTGCTAGCTAGACGGAACTACTAAGAGACTAATACCTCCCCTCCATCCACCAGGAGCACATCTGTCTCCTGCTAGCTAGACGGAACTACTAAGAGACTAATACCTCCCCTCCATCCACCAGGAGCACATCTGTCTCCTGCTAGCTAGACGGGACTACTAAGAGACTAATACCTCCCCTCCATCCACCAGGAGCACATCTGTCTCCTGCTAGCTAGACGGGACTACTAAGAGACTAATACCTCCCCTCCATCCACCAGGAGCACATCTGTCTCCTGCTAGCTAGACGGAACTACTAAGAGACTAATACCTCCCCTCCATCCACCAGGAGCACACCTGTCTCCTGCTAGCTAGACGGAAATACTAAGAGACTAATACCTCCCCTCCATCCACCAGGAGCACATCTGTCTCCTGCTAGCTAGACGGAACTACTAAGAGACTAATACCTCCCCTCCATCCACCAGGAGCACATCTGTCTCCTGCTAGCTAGACGGAACTACTAAGAGACTAATACCTCCCCTCCATCCACCAGGAGCACATCTGTCTCCTGCTAGCTAGACGGAACTACTAAGAGACTAATACCTCCCCTCCATCCACCAGGAGCACATCTGTCTCCTGCTAGCTAGACGGAACTACTAAGAGACTAATACCTCCCCTCCATCCACCAGGAGCACATCTGTCTCCTGCTAGCTAGACGGAACTACTAAGAGACTAATACCTCCCCTCCATCCACCAGGAGCACATCTGTCTCCTGCTAGACGGCGCGTCCCCCCCCCGCCTCGCGCGCCTCCTCTCGTCGTCCGCGGCTGTGGCTCGTGAGAGTCAAGGCGTACAAAAAAGGACGCACGTTCAGATTACAGTGGACCTCTGTTTTGTTTACGGTAAGTTTAAGTACATTTTACTGGGTTCCGTACGCTATTTGAGCTGATTAGCGCTACTTGGAACGCATATTTTGATCCATGTTAACCTGGAGGGTTACTGCGGTTCGTTTCGATACGACATCGATACTGTCATACGATGATTCTACTGTCACATTCTGATAGTAGGGTGACAGAGAACCATCGTTATGACAGTATCGTTGTCGTATCGAAACGAACCGAAGTAACCCTCCTGTACTGTACATTAAGTAATAATAGTAGGTACTTCCAGAGCCATAAGATACAGACCTGAACCGTCTAGTTTATGGCTCACTGGCAATGTTCTAGATTAGTACTGTTTGTTGTTAATGTTTTACATTATAAATTATTTAGGTAGAATTATATTGTACTAGCAGCTCCCCGCGGTTTCACCCGCATAAGTCCCGATCCCGTGGGAATATCGGGATCAAATAAGCCTATAGCCTTCCTCAATAAATGGACTATCCAACACCGAAAGAATTTTTCAAATCGGACCAGTGGTTCCTGAGATTAGCGCGTTCAAACAAACAAACAAAAAAACCAACAAACTCTTCCGCTTAATAATAGTAATAATACATTAAAATAGTGCTACGTAGTTTTGGTAATAAATCATTTTGTATTTTTGTATTTTTTTTTGTACCACTATCATAATTGGGTACGGAACCCTAAAATGAATACTGGACACGCGAAATCCGTGGACGCAACGACGACGCATGTTGGAATTTATCTTTACCACTGACACCTGACACTGAGATGTTGCCACTAGTAAAAATAAATCGCGCTTACGTTGCGTTTAAGAGGACAGTCTCCATACTCTTTCTCCATACAAACGTAGTCGACTGTTTCCTCCCTGGATAAAGACATTAGAGCAAATATGTTAATTAGAGATGGGCCGACTAGGGGTTCTGCCGACTAGCAGACTAGCCGACTAGTCGGTTCCAAATTTGCTGACTAGTCGGCAATGGAGATCATTATAATTCCGAGATATTTGGGTTAATCATGATCACTCGGCGATTGTTGTTATTTTTTGATAAATTTGCACTTCGCAAGCTATAGTGAAACTTCCAAAAAATGGTTGGAGTAAAAATAAAAGTAGGAAAAACAAGTGCGACACTCGCGCACAAAGGGTTCCGTACCACTATCACAATTAGATACGGAACCCTAAAATGGTTTACAACAACCAATTTTTAAATTTTATAGGAAAATATGAAATATTTATCTTCGATTTATCTCCCATCAAACGACCGAATCACTAAAAAAAAAAAAAAACCTTGGCACAAAGAAAATCTGAAACATAAAAGAAACTCTTTGGTAAGTAAGGCAGACTGGTATATTTGACAGATAGGGCAGCCATTTTGAATTCCATGACCAATCAGAAGGAGTTTAGCACATTGTACTAAACTCCTTGTTATTTTTGAAACACGTTTATTGTATGGGAGCCCCTTTTAAATAATTGTTTTATTTTGTTTTTAGTATTTGTTGTTGTAGCGGCAACCGAAATACATCTTCTGTGAAAATTTCAACCTTCTAGCTATTACGGTTCATGAGATACAGCCTGGTGACAGACGGACAGACGGACAGACGGACGGACGGACGGACGGACAGACAGACAGACAGACAGACAGACAGCGAAGTCTCAGTAATAGGGTCCCGTTTTTACCTTTAGGTACGGAACCCTAAAAATGGAGCTGAGGCATAGTTATGACATTTTTGATGTTTAGATGATGTATGTAAGCTATGACGTGTTTTGTTTATGTTTTTCTGACTACCCACTTTCTAAACTGTAGTACTAATTAAATAAATATTGGTTTTATTGCATAATTGTTAGTTGACGACTAGTCGGCATAATTTGCCGACTAGTCGGTTAAACTCCCGACTAGTCGGCGACTAGTCGGCCCATCTCTAATGTTAATGCCATAAAACCTATATTTGTCATGACTATCTCTCTCATCCGAGCGATGTTCCCGGTTACATCCCTCTCGGGAGCCCGGGGTCCGCTAAACCCTAAATTAATTTGGGGTCGACGCAGTAGGTAAGTCATCATTGACCATACCTTCAGCAAATAGATTTGGCAATATTTTTACAAGCGGCGACCTGCCTGACACCAACCCTCCTAGGGACCAAGCAGTTTATCCGCCACCGCGCGGAGAGAACTTAAGGTTTGCTAGTCTCCCTCAGATCCCTAGTCGCCCTTTGCGACACCTACGGGAAGAGATGAGGTAGCCCATTCTATGATGGGGCTACATGGCTAAATCACGGATATCTGTCATGATGACTATGCCTCTACCTTTTGATTTTTTTCATTTTCTAATTAGAATAGTACTTATCCCGTTTAGGGTTCCGTAGGCAAATGGCAAAAAACGGAACCCTTTTAGATTCGTCATGTCTCTCTGTCTGTCCGTATGTCACAGCCACTTTTCTCCGAAATAAAAAAACTATACTGTTAAAACTTGTTACCCTTTGGACGGAACCTTAAAAACATATTTTCTTTTTCAGTTGCAAAGAAACCAAAAGAAGTTACAGAAGCGTTCCTAAATAAATTCCATATAATATGGAACACATATTGTCCCGAACGAAAACCGAACACACCCGAAGAAATATCCTTTCCTGAGAGACGGGAAGGATTGTCACCCGAGCTAAGGAACTTTGAAGACGATGACAGAGCCCCTACACCTATTAGTGACGACGAAAATAAACCAATCATAGTGCAAAATAGTCCAATCATAGTGCAAAATAGTCCAATCATAGTGCAAAATAGCCCAATCATAGTGCAAAATAGTCCAATCATAGTGCCAAATAACTCAATCACGCCTAGAAGACGAAATCCGACATTAAACATATCAATCACTGGAAATAAAAGCCCGAAATCTGGCTCAAATACCTCAACTCGGTCAAACAGTCAATTTTTCAGCCAAAACACACCAATCAAGAAATCAAACAGCGCAATCATTGGGCCCACAAGCCCAAACAGCATAACCCACGGACCATACAGCCCAATCATAGTGAAAAACAATCAAATCTCAATACCAAAACGGTCGATTTCGGTACCAAACAGTCCGACAGTGAAAACCAGTGCAATAATAATCCCATCCTTACCAATCACACCTTTAAACACAGCAATCGCCGCCTTAAACAAGCCAATCACAGTGTTAAACAGCCCAATCGCAACACCAAAAACTCCAAAAGCTGAAGAAAATGATCCATTATTGGAGTTTTTTGACAGAATTCTGTGCCCAAGAAACTTGGTATTATTTAGTGCTGCTAAAACTGAGCAGAGTGAGGTTTGGGATGCTCTCGCTCAGGTTTTAGTGTTTCTACTCAGGAATGACTATCTGAGTGAGGATTCCTTGACTGAGCAGTGTTTGGCTGTGTATAGACAGGATTGGACACAGGTAAGTTATTTCTTTACAATCTATCTATTTACTATATAGCTGCGTCTCGCGGTTTCACCCGCGTAAGTCCCGATCCCGTTTGAATATCGGGATCAAAAGTAGCCTATAGCCTTCCTCAATAAATGGAATATCTAACACTAAAAGAATTTTTTATATCGGACCAGCGGTTCCTGAGATTAGCGCGTTCAAACAAACAATCAAATAAACTCTTCATCTTTTTATAATAATATAGAAGATAGAAACAAAGAAAGAAAGAAGAAGAAGATATTATAAAGAGGAAAGATTTGTATTTTTGTGTGTGTGTGTGCGTCTGTATGTTTGTAATAAATCTTCTAATATATAAAATTTCCATGTCACAATGTTAGTTACCGTACTCCTCCGAAACGGCTTGAGCGATTTTTACCAAATTTTATATGCGTATTCAGTAGGTCTGAGAATCGGCTACTATCTATAATTTAAAAGGCAAAACAACGTTTGCCGTGTCAGCTAGTAAACTCTAAAACTACTGGACTGATTTCAAAAATTCTTTCAACATTAGAAAGCTACATTATCGAGGAGTAACATAGGCTACTTTTGATCCCGATATTCCCACGAGATCGGGATTTACGCGGGTGAAACCGCGTAAGATAAAAATCGTATAGTGCCTGTCATGTACCGAATTCCTTACCGGTTGTGTTCTAGCCATGACATTGGCAATGTTGAAAGTTGCAATGCCAACTTTTATTAAATTGGTCAGTACATTTTTGAAGAATTTAGTCAAAAATTACACATTGTACTTGTTCAAAATTTCAGCTTAATCAGTCACCGGGAAGTGGGTTAAATGTAACTTGCAAAATTTGTCCCATACTAACTAACAGGGCAAGTTAAATAAAACCTTGTAGAAAAATTTAAATGTTGCAACTATGCTTTATATTTTCTTATATTTTTTGCTTATAGTTTCTTCAAAAACGGTTCGACCATTTTTTGCAAGTGTGGCAAGCTTTCGAAGTGCGAATTCTTTTCAAAATTACCAACAATCGCCGAGTGATGTTTTGGTTGGGTGAAATGTATGTCCAAAATATACTGGTCTCCATTGCCGCCTAGTCGGCCCATCTCTTCTAATGTAATATATATTTATAATAAAAAATTTATTTTTCTGTTTTTTTCCCAGACTGTACTAGAAAACATGTCTCGTTGTATGAAGACCGTGTCGTCTCAATGGTCCCGCTCTCCGGGGAAATTTACTTTGTTCCTGGACTTTCTGGCGGAATATTGCGGGAATATGGACTACGAACCTGTCAGTGGGGGCAGTTGGGAATGTTAGGTGGACGATGGGACACTGGGGCAGTTGGAAATGTTAGGTAGCAGAAGGTACAGTATGGGGGCAATTGGGAATGTAGGGTGATAGGTGGGATCGTATGGGGCAGTTGGGAATGTGGGGTGATAGGTGGGATAGTATGGGGGCAGTCGGGATTGTGATGTGGTAGATTGGATTGTATGGGACAGTTGGGAAGGTAGATAGTAACAATTTGGGGGTATTTGAGAATGTTAAGTTGCTGTACAAAGTTATTTATAATATTTTTTTCTTTGTATTGCCGAGTGTGCTGAGATTTCTAGGCGCGAAGTTTCTATATGGAGTCAGCCTACTGGGGTAGTTGTGAATTTTAGTTGTTAATCATTTGGGATAATTTGGAATGATAGTCGGACCTAGTCGGAAATTATAATACGGGAATGGTTGGAAATCAGGATTGTTTAGGAACAGTGACAAATGTTGATTATTGCGACTATGAAGCTATATTTATTAGGCGTTAATAAGGAAGGGTCGTATTTTTTTTAAATTAAATAGTTAAGCAATGATTGGGGTATTCAATACATTTTGGAGACAAGTGTGATTGGGAACGTTTTAGAGACATTTGTGAATGTTATTTTACGTTTTAAAACGTTAAGGCCATATAGGAATGTTTATGGGGGCATTTGGGAAATTTTATGAGGCATTTAGGAATATTAATGGCAGCGTTTGAGTTGTAGGTAATATTAGAGATGTTTTTGTGATCTGACATTAGATTGTTGTTTTTTTTAATGTTGAAAATGTTGCTCATTTATCCAAAAATCAATTTTTTGTAAAAATAATGTTTAATATTGAATTTTTTATACAAATGTATTTGTGTTGTGTGTATTATTCTAATGAGGGAATTTCATTATTGTTTTTTCATTAAGTTAGTTCCGAAAATATAAATAGATGGCGCCTGAAATAAATAAAAAAGTAAAGAAGAAAAAAAAGTTAATTTTGTTTTTGGGAAGGCGGTTAAAAAGGGATTTCAAAACATGCAAAACACACAAAAGACGACATAATAAAAGAAAAATGACATTACAACAATCTGATAATCTTTACATTTGCATTGGCAGTATTGGCACTGAAACATAATGTCTTGACATTGCAAATTAGATACCATAAGTAGGTAAATAAACTTTTTGACAGTGAAATAGCCAAAATCGTGAAACGGATAATCTAGAAATATAAAAAAATACTTTTTTCTTAATTTGTTTCTATTGCTCAAGGCTATTTTATCTAGATTATTTTTTAAGGTGAAATACGCATTCAAATTTTATGCACACATTATAGCTGCGTCTCGGTAACGGTGTCGCGAGTGCAGAGATTTTATCTCATCTAAATATATGCGTACCACGCTAAAAGAAGTTTGTAAACAAAGATGTGCTTTTTTGAAAAAATGCTTTCAAAAACTTTAGTACCCGGCGGCATTCGAACCCGCGACTATTGGTAATTCGAACCAACACGTTAACCGCTTCGCCACGGGTAGTCCTCCAGCCGGGTCGAATATAAGAAAGCACCTCTTCGTGTGTTCTTGCGAGTAAGGCCTCGTAGTGACAACTACCGGCGAACTTTGCAGAGCTTGTAACTTCCCATATTACATGGAAATGATTACAATATAAGATGACACATTCCAAACATGTAAACATTATTTCTTAGTGTTAATCCACACTTAAATACTGAAATACTGCTTTTTTGAAAAAATGCTTTCAAAAACTTTAGTACCCGGCGGGATTCGAATGGGCGGCGGGAACAAGGAACTGTCAATTTTAAAGGAAAAAGTAAATAAAGAGCTGTCACTTTCAAATAAAAGTATGCGATTTTTGATCCAAGTTTAAAGTTAAAATTACGAATAATCTATAATAATCTTATCTAATGAGGAGGAACACTAACTTTTTATCCCGGCAGAGGGCGTTGGTCGACTAATCTTAGGTTTGAATTAAGAACTGTCAAACAGGTGATTTTTACAACTCTCCGCGCCAAATTGGCCATATCGGTCTCAGACCGAACGAGAAAACAAAACTCGGCGTTTTTATTCGTGGGGGACCATCATCAAATAAAAAATGATCATCCGACCCCAGCGCCATCTGCTCACAGCTTTGCGTGTGCCACCCCAAGCATAGCTTTTTATTTTTAATTTTAATGTAAATACGTTAAAATAAGAAAGGTCGTCACGTGATTTTCCCTCATTAAAAATAAATATTAGTGTCATATTATGGCGTGTGCATTTTTGAAAATTTACGAAACACCAAAATCGAATATTATTAGTTTTAAGTAGATGATAATAAATGAATGGTTAGTGCAAAATTAATGTAATAAAAATTAAGCCAATTTAGATTAATTTAGACTAATCAACTAGACTTGTTGGCAAAGTGCTTTTGTCTTGGCAAAGTACTTTTGATTGGCGAAGTGATTTTGCCTTGGCACAGTGCTTTTGACTTGGCAAAGTACTTTTGAATTGGCAAAGTGATATTGCCTTGGCATAGTGCTAATGCCTTGGCAAAGTACTTTTGGATTGGCAAAGTGATTTTGCCTTGGCAAAGTAATTTTAAATTGGCAAAATGATTTTGCCTTGGCATAGTGTTTCTTGGCAAAGTACTTTTGAATTAGCAAAGTGCTTTTCAATTGGCAAAGTGCTTTTGCCTTAGCAAAGTGCTTTTCAATTGGCAAAGTGCTTTTGCCTTAGCAAAGTGCTTCTGACTTGGCAAAGTGCTTTTGAGTTGGCAAAATGCCTTTCCAAAACGTTGATACAAAGGGCGTGGGTATGAATCCTACTGTTAGCATTGAATTTTGGAAAACCATATTTTCAATTCTACATTTTTAAAATGTGGATTTAATACCTTAAATATTACAATCTTGTGGATTTTTGTGCGTTCACCTCTGTGGATGTAATCTAACGCTCGTGTTCACAAACGTCCCTTTGCGTATACTCAGTTTTTGTCTCATTTTCACTAACGTTGATTGTCACACATAAAAGCAAAACAAAACATTAAGCCACGCGTAGGGTCGTTTGTAAATACGGCCGTTATTATATAAAAACTATATACTTACCTTGCTATTAGAAAATGAATTTTTAGGCCAGACCAGGTTTAAACCATGATTTTAGGCATAGTAAATCATAGTTTAAACCAGGTCTGGCACTTTTAAAACTCATTTTATAATAGCATGGTTAGTTTTTTTAATTATAGACTATGATTTGACACATCTTCTTGAAGAAAAAATGCCAAAACGGCAGATTATAGTCTGAAATTAGAAAACGTACCTACTATACCTTAGTCTTAGTCGTAAGTAGATAATAAGTGAGGTTATTACGAAACAAAGTCTCTACAAGTGAACCTAGTTTAAGCCTCTGTATCAGGCCAGAACTGATTTTTCTCGAACGGTTAACTATACAATTTATTTAAAACATCAGTTTTGGAAACAATGCTTATTAAAGTTGAGGATATTTACTAGGTCATATGTGATGTGAAATCACGATTAAGTACAGAAAATTTTCTCTATAGAATAAAATCACAAACTTCCCTCTAATTTTTACAAATAAATAGCACTAGTCAGTCAATATACTTATACTAATAAAACTTTGCAGAAGAACTGATCTTAGTTCAATGCAGGGCATATGTAGGTATACTCATGCAATGCAAAACTACTAGAGTAAGATCCCAGAACCGGCAGACATCACGTATTTTCTGACGAACGAAATGTGGTCGATTGAGAATTGGCCGTCGCAGCAGGCTAGCAAGTAGGCATGCGTTCTTAGTACATACTAACACTACTCAATCGACCATATTTCGTTCGTCAGAAAATACGTGATGTCTGCCGGTTCTAGGATCTTGGACTATACAGCTTAGTAGGTCCTAAACGTCTCTGAGCTTTAAGCAGCGGACAGACAGACAGACAAACGGACATGACGAAATTATAAATAACAGCGTGTTGACTACGAACCCTTAAAATGTTTTAAATCCACAGTTCCATTGTTTAGTCTACTTTTTGTCCAACACCAGCTTTCTTGTTTGAAAACTAAACCAGACAATAATCTAAGGTTTTAGTTGAGACTTCGTTTTGTAATAAGGGGGATAAGTGTCCAATTAATGAAGCTTATGTATTTGTACTGCCAAAATGTTTGTGTAAATTATATAACGTTACATTCAGAAATAAAAAAAAATGTAAAAATTTAATATGGTTTATAAGGTCACCTGGGGTAAGTGCGGCTTTGGCTACCCGAAACTATCAATCTATCTATCTATTTTATACTAATGTAAAGCTAAAGAGTTTGTGTGTTTATTTGAACGCGCTAATCTCAGGAAACGCTGGTCCGATTTAAAAAAATCTTTCAGTGTTGGATAGGTCATTTATCGAGGAAGGCTAGTCTATATTTTCAATAAAAAATAAGCGGGCGAAGTCACGGGCACTGCTAGTTATATTGATAAAGTTGACAAACAAACATAAGTACATTTGAGTGTGTAAGTACATACTCGCATAGGAGACACCCAAGAAACACTACCCACTTCTTGGCCAGTCAGATATATAACATGGAAATTTGCGTGCGCTTACCCCGACGCCGCACTTCCCCAGATGACCCTACTTATGAATATTTCTGAATGTGGCGGACCTATGGATATTATAGAATTTAAATAATATGTTTAACGTTTGATGTTACGTTTATTATCTATACAAAAAATAAATGTCTTATCTCGTACGTTATGTTTTATTTATCTAATACTAGCTGCGCCCCGCGGTTTCACCCGCGTAAGTCCCGTCCCGCGTAATCTCGACATTCCCGTGGGAATGTCAAGATTAAAAGTAGCCTATGTTACTAAGGGAGAATGTAGCTTTCTAATGGTGGAAGAATTTTTAAAATCTGTGAGTTTATTCATTACAAACATACAGACACACTTATACACAAAAATAGAAATCTTTCCTCTTTATAATATTAGTAGGAATAGAGTATAGATAGATATAGACTAGCTGCACCCCGCGGTTTCACGCGCGGAAGTCCCGATGCTGAGGAATTTACGGGATTAAAAGTAGTATGTTCTTCTACTGGTTCTAAACTACCTCCCCACCAATTTTCATCCCTATCGGTTCAGCCGTTCGAGTTATAAATAGTGTAACTAACACGACCTTCTTTTATACAATTGGATATCGACGCAAGAAAACGAAAACGTAGTAACCGACAATAATGTAATTTGTTCACCAGAGCCAAAACACTTTTCGGATTTTGAAAAATAAATCATATTTCGGTATTTGTAGATCCTAGAATAATCATATTGGGACAGTATCTCCAGATTAAATAGGAGAATCTATTACTGTGCATCAATTTTATTTAAAGTTATTTTAAAATGTACTTTTTGTCAGTTTGATATATTTTTTACAAGCAGAAGAAATGTTGTAACTACAGTCCAAAATGTATGACTACCATTGATCAAGAATGTAAAAATGATGTAACTGATTTCACTTCTTCCTACACCAGTGTAAATGCTATTAACAAGTTTAAAACTACTTTACCATCATTAATACAGTTAATTGTAATTGATTTGTTTATTATTTCCCTATACTTTCATTATTTCGATTTCGATCGCCGCCGTCATCGAGTGCAGTCGCATCGACATGCATCGGAAATATGACCTAGAAATTTTACATCGTTAATTTTTATTTCTTTAATTGTTGTAAATTACGTTGTGGAACTTACGCATTGAGATGGCGTTCAATTATGCTGATCCTGGTGACATCCCGAAGTATGTGTCGAAGGCTACGTTGGACAATCAAGACGTTTCCCAGCTGCTTCAAGAAATCAGAACGCTGAAGATTGAGGTCAACGACATTCGTGCCAAGTTGGAGTTGACAGAACGTACCGTCACCGATCTACGAGCTGAGTTAGCGTTTCGCAATATTACAGTTGCTACCGCGCCCGCTCCTTGCATCGAGGTTTCGCCGACTTCAGCTAAAAATGTAAACACTAGGCGAAGAGGCGGCCGTGACACCGGGCGTCGAATTACGCATACCAACATACCAGCCGATGCGAATGAACCGATTAAGCCGATCGTGCTGGCTATTGACCGACCCTTAGATGTGCCGCAAATGTTTATATCTAAGAATCCAAACCCGGTCTCAAAGAAAACCTTTGCGCAGGCCGTTAACGTCCCGAAGCAAGCTCCTGTGCATCAAGTGGTGGACAATAACGGCTTCACTCTCGTGGAGAAAAAGAAACGTCGTTCGATTCTTCGGAATCATCGCGGCACTGCAACACCGACCACATTGAAGGCAGCAGAGCCAGTGATATCCATGTATTTGTCGCGGTTCTGCAAGACCACATCTAACAAGGATGTTCAGGAATATATCAAGGCCAACAACAGTCTTGCCTCGGTCTCGGGTGTTTTTCAGCTAGAAGAACTGGAATCGCAAAGGAAAACTAACTTCAAATCCTTTGTACTCCGGATCCCAGCGCCGCTGAAAGATGTCTTTTTTTCAGCCGATTTCTGGCCAGCTGGCATAGTCTACCGACGTTTTAGGGAAGCTCGTCCGAAGAAAGAAAACCCTAAACCCTAATTTTTATTTTATGAGTATGTATGTTAGTCCATAAGGTATATATTTATTTGAATAATTATTAAATGTCATCATCATTATTATATTGGTATATCGGTTACCTGCGATACAAGCTGTGCTTAGTGTAGAACTGATTTATTATGTAATTTGAGATATGTTTAATAAGTTTCATAATAGTAAATAAGTATTGTGGGGGCGGATCGTCTTACATAAAATTTTAACTCCTATCATCGGAGGTCCGAAAATGTTTCACATACCATTTATAATCATAATGATCATTCTTCATAAAAAATTTAAAAACTAAATATTAAAATATATAATAATTGAAATTCATAATATCACTATTCATACACTTCATTTTACTAATATTTGTTTTAATATATTTGTTTATCATAATGCTCGAAACTCATAATCATTCCAATAAATAACTTTGATATTCATACATGTGTTTTATTCTAATATTCATTTTTATAAATTTCTTAATCATAAGTGTTTTTTGCATAATTATTGAAAATCATAATATCTTTATTCATACATTTGTTTCACCTACTATTGTCATCTTACTTGAATTTTGAAATAAAATATACGGAGCACACCGACTCGGATAGGTTAGGTTAATGTAAGAACATGATTACGCGCAGCGCTTTGGCGAGCGAGCGTAGCGAGCGTGCCGCGGCAGCGGTCGCCAAAGCGCCTAATTACTATAAATAAAAACTATTACTGTCATCTTCATCATGTTATAAATAAAAACTATTACTGTCATAAAACTACTATTGTCATCTTACTTGAATTTTGAAATTAAATATACGGAGCACACCGACTCGGATAGGTTAGGTTAATGTAAGAACATGATTACGCGCAGCGCTTTGGCGAGCGAGCGTAGCGAGCGTGCCGCGGCAGCGGTCGCCAAAGCGCCTAATTACTATAAATAAAAAAAACCTGATATATCTTAATCATAAGTGTTTTTATTACAACATTATTAACTAAAGAGTAATTTCTAAGAAGAAATATAATAATAGAATAGAAAATATAATTACATTATGAGTTAACTCCGTTTCAAAAAGAAGATCGCCAGAACACAAGTCAAAAACCATTTATAATTTCACAAAGAGTTTGATTGGGGTAGTTCATAAAAAGTTTTGTTA
The DNA here is from genome assembly GCA_958496205.1 of Idaea biselata. Taxonomy (NCBI): domain Eukaryota; kingdom Metazoa; phylum Arthropoda; class Insecta; order Lepidoptera; family Geometridae; genus Idaea; species Idaea biselata. The sequence continues at coordinate 7,081,929 of OY292406.1, forward strand.
AAGTTGCCGTTATTAATACAAAAATTATGATAAATGTCTGTTATAAAGTAAGCTATTCTGAACAACGATATTATGAGTTGAAATATGTTCTTAGTAACAATAATTATGAACTAAAGCAATATGATCATTAAATGTTATGAAGAAAAAAATTATGATTTTAAACTGTTCTTGGTAGTAACAGTATTAATAAAAAAATTATGATCATTAACTATTATGAGCTCCGATGGTAGTAATAAAAATGTCTGAATAAAAAAAGTATGAGTGATAAAATTATGAAGAGTGATTATTATGAATTCAAATCGGTAGTAAGACAAACAATAGGACTTAAAATTTTATGTGAGCCAATATGGACCCAAGTATTGTATTGTATTATACATCGATTGCGATGCAATTGTCAGGCAATAAATAATAACAGACGAAAAACAGTGTGCTGACAAAATCACGGGAGTAAGAACGTCGTAACCCGCAATAAGGATGTTTACATAAGCGACGTAACCCCACATGTAATGATTTTTACTAGAACACATTTGACTTATTTAAAAACAACAAAAAATCACCGATTTTTTAGTTAGTTCCAGCATTTTGTAGTCATAAAAAATGACACTCAACGTTACTTGTGAAAATCTTAAAATCGTTAATATTCATCGTAGAGCTATGGGACCTACACCATTCGACGCACAAAAAATCGCTGATTTTAATGACGTTAAAAAAGCATTTTAGCCAAGGGTGTCGGTTACTACGTTATCGTTTTCCTTCGTCGATATGTAAGTACGTGTGCATGAGGTGCTAAACGGAACATGGAATATATTTGAGACACCATCTCTAGTACCTACCTACATAATATATTAATTGTTATACGTCCAGTATCACGGGGCTATCTATGTAGCCCCGGACTTTTGGAAGGCGTGCGTGGAGCCGAAGCCAACACGTAGAGGCCCTTTTCAATAACAATTTTACTCGCAAACAATGAAGTGGACACCAAGCCGGCGATTATCCCTGTCTGCACTATAAAATGCAGCAAAGGACAACCACCGGATCGGTTAGAACTATTGAGAAATCTACGGATGAAAACAACATCGGCTATAGTGACGTGAACTATGGTGATTATGGCGCCTGCCGTAACAATGTTCAATAAACACGTAAAAATGGAAGGCGGAGACTCGCCAACTCACAAACTGGGCTCCCTAATCAGCTGAGCAAATTACAGCAAGGGAGCAACCAATTGTTATTATTATTAATTTCTTTAAAATAAAGTCACGTACATACCTACATATCAAATATATGAAATTCCCCACTAACACATATTTTTACTCAACCTATCAAAAATTGCCCAAGACACAGCTTATTATTGAAAACTGAGCTCTAACAATACTGCCATAAGGTCTACATTGCCCCAAGCTCCATATTGTAGGTATTGCAACAGCGTGATAAAGTTAGGTTAAATTAGGGTGTCTCAGGTCTAAGGAGCAAAGTGTACTAAAGGCTCGTCAACATGAAAACTGTTCTGATTGTAGTCGTTGCTTTGTGCCAGGTGAGCGTCAATCTATAATCTATTACTATTATAAAGCGGAAGAGTTTGTTTGTTTTTTTGTTTGTTTGTTTGTTTGAAAGCGCTAATCTCAGGAACCACTGGTCCGATTTGAAAAACTCTTTCGGTGTTGGATAGTCCGTTTATTGAGGAAGGCTATAGGCTACTTTTGATCCCGATATTCCCACGGGATCGGGACTTATGCGGGTGAAACCGCGGGGAGCTGCTAGTTTTATAATACTACTAGTTGCGTGCCGCGGTTCCACCCGCGTAAGTCCCGATCCCGTGGAAGTATCGGGATCTAAAGTAGCCTATGTTACTCAGAGTGAATGTAGCTTTCTAATGCTGAAATTTTTGAAATCGGTCTAGTTGTTTTTGAGTTTATTCATAACAAACATACACTACACACAAAAATACAAATCTTAAGAAGAAATATATTTTTGTTTCTTACGAATAGGCTCCGAAACTCCTGGACCGATTTCAAAAATTCTTTCACAATAGAAAGTTATGGATTCATTTGGCGATGAAACTTCTGTGCTAAAATATAAGATTTTCTTGGATTGCATTTAATTAAGTCGAATTTACTACGTAAGTAGATGATACTAGTCTGAAATTTTGTGTGATTTAATATTTATACCTACGTTATTTACAGTACGCGAGCGCGCAGTATGCGTACTCCCTGCCAGCAGCCCCTTGTGGCTGCAGTCCGGCCCCTGCCCCATTGATCCTGCCTGCACCTTGCGCGGCCCCCTACAGTCTGCCTGCACCTTGCGCGGCCCCATACAGTCTGCCTGCACCTTGCTCCGCCCCTGCCCCACTCATCCTCCCTGCACCTTGCGCGGCCCCTGCCCCATACAGTTATCCTGCACCTTGCTCTGCCCCTGCCCCACTCATCCTTCCAGCCCCTTGCGCCGCTCCTGCCATCTCCCCCTGCGCTGCGCTATCCGCCGTGGCCCCTGCCCTGGCTAATTCCCTCTCATCTTCGATTGCTGCGACGTTGCCGCCCATCCTGGAGGCTGCTTTACCGACGGTGTTGACGTCTGCTTTGAGCGCGGCCGGTCCGCTGCTCGGTGCGGCGTTGCCATGTGGGTGCTCTGCGCTTGCGCCACCTCCGACCTACGCTGCGCCGTTGTCGCTCTCTCCGTCTTGCATGCTGTTTTAGGTGAAACAGACATAGTTACCTAATAATAAAACCTATTTTTGAAGATTACAATGTGTTTTTATTTAAAACTAGCCGACCCGACAGACGATGTCCTGCCCGTTATACCTATATACAAAAACCTACAACCCTACACTACTTCTACCCTACCACTACTACCCTACCCTACTAATGCTACTTTAATAGGTATCTATCTCCATACCAACATTCATCAAAATCGGTTCAGCATGTTTTTCTTTCATAAGAACCTTCTCCTGACAATAGCCAACACAACAAATAAAAAAACTTTGGCACAAAGAAAATCTGAAACTTATAAGAAACTCTTTGGTAAGTGAAGGCAGACTGGTATTTTGACAGACAGGGCGGCCATTTTGAATTCCACGACCTACTCGATTTGCCTCTGACCAATAAGAAGCGACCTCAGATTGCAATAAAATTATCTTGTAGTTTTTGAAACACGTTTGTTGTTGTACCTTAGATTACCGCAACTTACTTAATAATCCTTAACTTAATAACTCCCTCAATTAAATGATGCAATTGCGATTGCGATTAAAATACAATAAAATTGATATAATATCGAGATCGTCTTGCACCTAATGCTGACTAAAAAGCGCAAAATAAAAACATATATAACTTACATAATAAAAACTGAAAAGAAAATAAAACAAGTCCAGTAGTCACAGAACATAGCGACTTTAACAGAAACACGTTTGTTGTATGGGAGCCCCTCTTAAATATTTGTTTTATTTTGTTTTTAATATTAGTTGTTGTAGCGACAACGGAAATAATTGTGAAAATTTCAACCGTCTAGCTATTACGGTTCATGAGATACATCCTGGTGACGGACGGACAGACAGCGAAGTCTCAGTAATAGGGTCCCGTTCTTACCCTTTGGGTACGGAACCCTAAAAAGAATTAACGAAATCGGTTCAGCTGCTCTAGTTGGTTATTTTTAGTGTGAGTTTATGATTGCTCGGAAACAGTTGCCTTTTGGAATTTGAGGTCATTAACCTTGAAGAATTATTTTTCAATTTAATTTCAACGACTAATTTGCCTAAAATGACCATCATATAACGTTACCCTCCCTTTAACACATTGTACAGTACCTGCCTTTTTTAATGTTTTCCTAAATTCTGGTCCTAGCAGCAGGATTGGAACCTGTGACCCCTAGATCACTGCACCACAAGATCGAGCCTATCTAGTATCTACAGCTACACTAATATTATAAAGAGGAAAGATTTGTACCTATTTCTCTCTGTTCGTCTTTATGTTTGTAATGAATGAATAAACTTAAAAACTACTGGGCCTGTAAAACTTTAATAAGTAATAAAAATAAGTACTTTTTATGTTATTCAATCTTTTTCTATTTTGACCTGATAATCGAAACTGGAGGATGGGGGCGCGGAGTTTTTTTGAGGGTGGAAAGGGGGCGCGTCTCAAATAAGTTAGGGAACCCCTGAATTAGAGCATATGTTTATGCCATAAAACCTATATCTGTCATGCATGACAATGCATCTACCTTTTTACTTTTTTTTATTTTCTAATTAAAATAATAATAAAAAATAAAAAGATAGTAAAATGAAAAAAAATAAAAAGGTACTTAGATGCATTCATGACAGATATAAGTTTTATAGCATAAACATATTTGCTCTAATGTCTTTATCCAGGGAGGAAAATTTAAATTACGGTTGTATGGAGAAAGAGAATGGAGACTATCCTCTTAAGGGCCCTATTCTGAAAAACTGAAAATCCATGTCGGGCGCATCGAAAATTGTTGATTATTTCATGACGGAATGTCGTAGAACTTTTTTTTGTGTACAGATTGTAGGCGACATTGTTTCCGATATTTTAGTGCAGTTTCCATACAAATATGTCGAAACGTATTGAAGCCTATCGACATTTTAGCCAAATCAGACATTTTTTGTCTAAAATTTGGATAGGCTTTGCACCAATAGGAGGTTCTTGTCTTCAAACTACACCAAAATGTAGGAAACAATGTCACCTACAATCTGTGCACAAAAAAAAGTTCTACGACATTCCGTTATGAAATAATCAACAATTTTCGATGAGCCCGACAGGGATTTTCAGTTTCAAGGTCGTTGGCGTATATACTCCTCTTAAACGCAGATCCCAAACCGCTGGTCCTAGAGACTGTGTTGTTTGTGGTGTGTCGGTATCCTCTAAAAGATTTTTCGAAATTCCCACTGCATTGGAACTTACGCGGGTAAAATTGTGGGACTCTGCTCCTTATAAGCGTTCGCGTTTTTCAGAAAGTCAGAATAGACCTCCTTAGGCAGTCGGGTAAATAGGCAGGTAAGTACTTTCTTACGAATATCTTTTATTTTATTATGAATTCAGTTACTAAGACCGAATTACCTCATAACTATTTATTTTGCCTACATTTACGTAAAATGTTTAACAATAATGATGTCATATGACCTTGTCTTTGAAGACAACATTAAAAGCGGATATATTTCGAACTAACGTTTCCCCTTTATTTCTCGTAGACACTAGCGCCACGACTAAACGTAGATTAGGTATTTTCAGTTGAGGACATTAATTTTGTGTTTTGGTCGTAGGTAACAATAATTTTGTATGAGTAGCTCTTTGGCTTAGGTGCTCCTGCCGATCTTGAATGGTTGTGCAGGTTAAGCAACGGCGCGGTCATTACTTGGATAGGTGATTAATAATTTCCGTGGCAAAAAATCATTTTCTCGGGCTCCTTTTTGCTTCGAAAGGCACGTATGGCAGTTGGCCCCGGTTGTTATCGCTTATAGCAGTCGTTAGGTCAAGTTAGAGGCCTTAGGGCGCCTTGAAAACTCTAACACTTGGTGAGATACACCACGACACGAAAAGAAAAAGAATGTACTTACCTATTGGTTTGGTTTGATAAATTGCAAGAATGCCGCTTATGGTGGTACTATCACGTCTTACGAAAACTTAGTTGGCTGGGCTAGTTACATGTGTGGGAAACATATCTTGCTATAGCGCCTAGTTACATGTGTGGGAAACATATTATCTTGCTATAGCGCCCCCGCTCGGAAAAGACCCAAGAAGTGCTAGCTTGACGTCTAGATATCGGATATGCGTGCAAATGGCCTCACTACACGGGATGCCGAAGATTGTGCAAAGTGGAGACGTAAAAGTAGGAAAGCGGACCCCGGGCTCTCGAGAGAGATGCAACCGGGAACAACGCTCGGTCGATGATGATGACCTATTTTAATATACTAGAGGTAATACCTATTTGTCGACGATGACACACTAAGAATCGAACCGGCAACCTTCGGATTTGAAGGCGTAGGTTGTTTACGTTGACCACTTGCTCGTCCCGTCACCTTTTTAGGGTTCCGTACTTGCAGAGGAAAAAAACAAGCCTATATTATAAAATGTAAAAGTTTGTTTCTAATTAAGTAAGTAAACGTGTTTAAAAAGACTTGTAGAGGAGAAGGAACAAACATAGGTACATAGTATACTGAAAGCAAAGGCCCTAGGAAGGACCTAGGTATTAAGTCTTTGGCATAGTCAAAGGCAGACATCTTGAATTTTTTTGATCTCTTGTCGCACGATGAAACCTATATACTTATTTCGATAGAGGAGACCTAAATAAACGGATAATATTGCATGCTGTCACATGCTGTTCTAAAGTGACACGTTTCGGAGATATGGGCCAATGTTTTAAAAGTTTTAAAAGGATATTCATCATTTCAGCTGTAAGAAGTCCACTGCTGGACATAAGCCTCCCTCATAGATCTCCAGATGCTTCGGTCATAAGTGGCCTGCATCCATCGTGAACCCGCGGCCTTAACCAAGTCGTCCGTCCATCTCGTTGGTGGACGTCCAACGCCGCTAAAGGATATTATTCGAAAGTTTAAACGTTATGTCGCGGTATGAAACGTTTATCTCAAAAAAATACGCCAAACCAACCACACATGGTTTTGCCTTCAGATCAAACTTCTAAACCGCCGTTAAAACAAAAATTCATAAGTGCTGTGACTTACACTGGTGGACTAAAAGAGTCAAAAGTTTTGAGATATTATTATACCGGAGTCTATACGGAACAATCCACGCGTGATCCATTCGCCCTTGACTATTCTTTTTACCGAAAAAACTAAATACCAACGCCACGAGATGCTTAGATCATTTCAAATGACGTAAAGTTGTATTTACGAAAACAGTTCATATCGAAGCCGGCAGTTTCGCTGCGCCTATCAAACTGTGTGGTTCCTACTACGTTTGTGGTAAAACTTCCCGGATATTTTGTTCTAAGATCTTCTTATAATCGGTGAGTTATTTTGAATTTATTAATTTGGCAGTTCGTTTTTATAGTAATTTAATGTTTAATTTAATTTAACCATGTTACAATGGTTTTGGTCGCAAGGGGACTCAAAAATGTCCCCGTAAAACGTGAACAAATTATGGAATAAAGAAAGTTATTTTGTACCTCCATAGGTAAGTACTTTGTTGTTTCTATTAAAGGACCTGTACATAATATCTATACTTACCTAATTTTTATTTGTTTTTTTTTTGTGAAACTTAAGGGGGCTAATTAAATAAATGACAAAAAAAGAAATAACTTTATTACCTAGATTCAAGTAATCAAGTAGATTCCACACTCTATTTCAGAAACTAACATAAAAAAAATGTAAACATAGAACTGCCACTTTCAAATACCTAAATGTATGGGAGTTTTGCTTACATTTTGATGTAAGTTTCTGAAATATAAATGTTACAGAAAAATAAGTCTTCTAAACAATGAATTAATTCAAATTCAGTATCTATGTAAAATGTAATGTAAACACGTCTCCTACTAGGTATGTCAGTGAAATGATGTCATAGATGATCACGACCGACGCGGTCGCAGAGGAGTATAAGTGTTCGGTGGGTCGCAGCAGGTAGGGTTCCTTGCCATGCAAACCACGGCCTATAACTTTGTCTCTGATTCTTCGATAAAAAAAATGTAAACAAAAAACTCAGAAGCAGGTTTTCATTAGCATGACGGCGCCGCCGCGCCGATGTAAAGCATCAGGTTGATGGACTATCACAGTTATCAGTCAACCTAGCGAAGCGTCATCGTCGATGGTTGTTCGGGGCTGCCATCTTGTCATATTCGTGATCGAGACGGAGGCCGTGCACCACGCACTTGACGAATCGCTTTGTATTTCCGCCATCACGTCTTTCCTAACACAATTGAGTTGATTCCTACTTAGTAACCATTATAAATTAAGCGATAGAATAGTTATTTTGTGAATATAGACACCCATTGTTAATAAAACTACGATGATTGTAAATGGACACCATTATTTTATATCCCGCGCCCATCTACCTTCTTAGTCCTACAGTATGAGATCTGGTGAAGGCCATCCAAGGCCATCCTGGCACTTCAAGCATTTATTTCAAAGCAACAACTCTTTGTTTACTTTTTTCTTTGATATTGACAGTTCTGCGTTTATATTTCTGAAAGAAATAAATCAGAATGATGAGAATTTCTGAGACAGAGTATATTCCTACCCAGTAAAATTGCCCAACTTCAGATTACGTAACAGATAAGTCGGTGGCACTGTATGTATATGTACCTAGGTAAGGTTATTTTGTTCTTTTTTGGAAATCGGTTATAAATTGATCTCTTGACACATAACACAATAAATAAAGTGACCACGAAGAGTGGGTATGGGGTAGTATTTATAAAAGCATCATAGCAGACGTTTTAACGCATTTTATACGGAACCATCAGTCCCAAAATAGATAAAAGCTCGTGAAATTCGGTTAGGTGTTTATTTTTATTACACTACAATCATAGATGAATACAATTTTGTCTATGGTACAATACGTCATGGGCTGTAAACGTGAGTTGAGTATGAGATCACTTAACTACCGATAGTGTTTGTGGATACATGGGTAGGTAATTGTAGGTAGGTAGTCTGCGTGTCGAATTCCGACGCGCAGACGTGACCGACTTCCAAAAATGGTGGAGGTTGAAATTAAAGACATTTTTCGGTTTTAATCGCGTGGTAAGCGAAGTTATTTTATGATTTTTTGAAGACGTTTTTTTTATTTAACGTTGCGCCTGGCGGTTTCCTCTGAGCAAACACCGATCTGCGGCCTTATTCTGTAAGAAAAATATACATAGATCCGGTGTAGACTCTAGTCAACTTATCTAAAACTACGATGAAACCTGTGAAGTTAACTCGGTATTCTAGAAGCCAATGACGTCACACAAAACATAAAGCCTGCAGGTTGGTACACGGCACGTCATGTGACTTCTTAGCGCGTCTAGAATACAAAATAACTCGCGAACCGTGTAGAAGCTAACAGGCGTCTACACGGTTTGTTTTTGCGGAATATAAGGCCGCTGCGCTGGTGCGAAAGCCTACTTAATATTGTAAATGTGAAAGTTTGTGTGTAAGTATTTGCAAAGTTTCGGCTGATAGATTTTTCGTCCAATTTATATTGCCACAGAGCTAGAGGCGACTCGGTTTATTTGTGGCAGGTTGTTGTAACTGTTTTTCTAAATGTGTGTATCGCTACTAAACTACTTACAGACATGTACAAAATGGTTTTAAAGAATGCACTGAAATAAATGCAAAATACTTTTTATATTTACTATTTCAAATGCAAAATACATCTCGAAAGGTATTTCAAATAAAATACAAAATATTTTTTAATAAAATGCAAAATACAAAATAGGTATTTTCAGTACTTATTTTGCATTTTGTATTTGCATTTTAAATAGAAGTATTTCAAATAAATCGCATCTCTAACAACTAGAGTGCGTTTCATCTTTAAATTCCTATGCCGTCATGTTGGTTGCAAAACAAAAAAGTGCAAAATACAAAAAAAATAATGTGCTATCTTGAATTTAGGGGGATTTGTATATAAAGAATGAATGAACGAATCTTCATTCGACCCTAAAGGGTATAGCACATTCAAGATATTAAGGCAAGACTTTTTTGTTTTGCTACCAACATGACGGCATAGGTAATAATTAAAGATGAAACGCACTATAAGCTCTTAAGTGACATGTATGCTGGAGAAATAAATAAAAATATGTCGGAGTTGGGACTGCTAAGCTAATCAAACTCCCTTGCTGGAAGAATCGGATCGCCAGTATCATTTACTGACAGAGTCTACAGCAGCGACGTGATAACTTGTTCAAGAATCAAGAATCAAGAATATTTATTGAATAACTGTGTACAGTAAGGTGACATGGAAATGTGTTATAAGTATCAACAGTTTGTCCATCCCAGACATACAATATTATAGTAACTTAATCTAAGCATTACTTCTAAATAAAAATTAACAATTATGAATTATTAACGTAATTAGAGTCAACAAATGAATCTTATGTAAAGTAAACATCTAAATCTAAATATTCTTTGACACTGTAGAAAGCCTTTGAGATCAACCATTTTCTTAAACTATTGCGGAATATGTTGCCTTCTAGCATTTTTATTTCTAGTGGTAAATTATTAAATATTCTAATAGCAGAAACGAAGGTGCCTTGGCTTGTTGGTTTCCAAGCAACCGATATCATCCATCTGGGGACGGTCGTGATGGCTTGTAGAAACTGTCTCGCGTTCCGTATTCTTTCTATGTGAATAAATTGTTACCTACCATCTTAGATGAAAACAAAATTAGTAGATACGGTATATTCTAACATTGCGTATTCGAAAAATGAGCTAGAAACACCTACATGCATTTTCATAAAATTATTGTATTTTAAAACATTTGTCTTTAAGAATGATTCAGACATTTGTAAATAAGCAAAAAGGTATTCTTATGGATGTCAAAAAGATGATCGCAGTGTGACAGCACGTGCTCACGCGGCAACGGTTCGACATACGACTGAGGCTAGTGCGTCAGCTAGACGCAGTTTTATCGTCTCATTTTCCGAGACTACGTACCGTATCTTTAGTTTTTTGTTTTAATCTAAGCCTACCATATGATTTGAACGTCGATTATACCCAGTACCTACCCCATCATAGTTGTTTTCATTGAGCCGACATCTACCCAAGTATGCCCACTAGGAGATATAAGATAGCAAATACAGTAGAAAAGCACCCTCCAGATAGGATTGCCAACCGTACTGTAATATATAGTATTGTACTATATTTCAGCTCAGCGTACTATATATTTTTGAAAGCACATATAGTACGCAAAAATACTATATTTCTGGCATAATTTGTAAAAAATTGTTTCTTTTATAAATTCCTCCTCTCTGCATTTACAGAGGACTGTTTTCTACGAGTATGTAGAGGGAAAAAAAGAAAAGCCATAAAAAAGGTGCTCATACTTTAAAGATTGAATGTCGGGAACATTTTTTTTTATATTCAAGAAAGAAAGAGTATTTGAAAGTGTGAAAAAAAGGTTAAGTGCAAAAAATACGTATTTTTTCGAAATATTCTACAAAACATCGCTCTAATTTTTGTACTATATTTTTTTGGGTCGTACTATATTTTTTAGCCACAAATACTATATTTTTCGAAAAAACTGTTGGTAACCCTACCTCCAGACGACATCAGCACCCTCCTGACGACAAATATAAATAGTTTATTTCCGTCTCGCTTCAGTAAACATGGGTAAAGAAGAGAAAGAAGACACCGGGTTCGGTTTCAAGGACAAAGCTAAGGCCGTGGAGACGCTGAGGCTGCTGGAGGCGCATGAGCTCAACTACAGACGCCTGACCGTGCGCGGCTTGCTGGGCCGAGCCAAACGGGTCTTGTCATGTGAGTACTCTGCTGTAATTCACCATTTCACTATTTATTTAAACTACTCGTGGTAATCAGGGTTCCCAACTTAGCACTTTCGGTGCTAGATTTGGCACTATTTTCGCAATACCAGCACTGTAATTCAACATTCAGCACCTAGCACTTAATTTAGCACTAAACAGCCAGCATTCTGATTTTTTTCTGGTCACTTTAGAAGCGAACTGCGAATGTTTTTAGTTGTGAATTTGTCAATTTAGTGTTTCGTGAACTATAAAACCTACAAAAATGGATATTCCTTTAAGTAAAAAAGTGTGTTAAGTTCAAAATTACAGAAAAGAGTGGGAGAACGATCCAAAATACAAAAAGATAGTTTAAAAGCAATGTGTGTATTTTGCAAAACAGAATTTAATGCGAGAATATTTGAAATTAAGCGGCATTCCGAATCAAAAAAACACATAGAAAAAGTTGATATCTAAATAATAGCACTTTTTTTTAATTTTTTTATCAATTCAATTCAATTTTTAGTTATAGCGTCTGTATAGCGTACGCTAAACAATTCTGCCAATGACACGGGTTCAGCCAATAACAGAGTTTGGAGAATGATCGGTTTATACTGCATTTGACCGGTGAATTGAGTAGGACAAATTTCCAGCAGATTTTCTGGGGACAAAACAAGACAACACAATATATAACTACATGAAAATATAAATACATATTATATATCTAAAATAAACGTCAAATTACATAAATATTTAGATAAACACATAGATTAAAATTTTAGATTATTAGTATTTATATATTTACTTAACAATTTAGTAAAAGGGCCATAAACAAGGGAAAGGAGAGATTTGAAGCGGGTAGGACGGGGGATATCAGAGGGAAGGACATCGTAAAGCGAAAAGCTACGCAAAGGGCAGGAAAAGAAAATATGATCGAGGTTACCCTCCTCCAGACCGCATTCGCAAAGCGAGTGATCCCGTATCCTGATTTTAGCCAGATGAACAGGGTAACATGCATGGCCAATACGAAGACGAGAAATTGTAGATGTGGTTCCTTTATCAATTTTCTTAAATTTAGAGAACCAGGGTTTGTGGGGTATGTTAGGTTGAATTTCGCCGTAAGACTTGCCTTTCAAATTTCTGGACGATTCCCAGTCCATAGTCCAAGCGGTGTGCAAGTTGGATTTAAGAGCTGCGGTAATGTCCTGAGCGTACAGGAGGAAATGCTCATGAGTGCCTATTTGAGTTGCATGTTTAGCACATGAGTCAGCGGTCTCGTTGCCTGGTATACCCGAGTGACCAGGGATCCAACCCACGACAACTCTTAATCCTAATTGCTGACAATTAAATAAGGACTCTCTTATCTTATAGGTAACAGGAAATTTGGTTTTAGTTCTAAACGGATGGGATAGAATGGCCTCCACAGAGCTTTTAGAGTCTGAGAGGATGATAACATTGCTAAGGTTGTGGGCAATTACGAAACGTATGGCTTCCAATATCGCAATCGATTCTCCCGTGAAAACTGAAGATAGTGGTGGACATTTGTAGCTTAAAATTACGTTATATAAGGGAATCCAAATTGCTGCTCCTACGGCGTCGAATTGGTTCAGTTTGGACGCATCCGTGTACATTTTAATCCATCCGTCGTACTCATTCTCCATTACGTAGTTGAAAGTGGGGACTGTACCAACAGATCCCTTATCAACACCAAGATCAACTTTAGCTTCCGGGTCAAAAGTAAGGGCTTCAAAAGGAGTGGAGTAAATTGGTAGCAAGTGGTTTGAAATAACAGGATTTGGAAGGCGACAGAATTTGATATAGCTTCTGGTCAGACATGAAAATTTTGAGGAAGAAGTATCGCCATATAGATCGAAAAGGGTTTTTAGTCTATTGTGAAGGGGATGGACGGAATTTTGGGCGAGTTTGAATAGGAACCGGTCACATAAGTACTGCCTACGCAAGTAAAGTGGAGGCTCCACACATTCCACCTGCATGGCATTAATGGGGGACGATTTCATTGCTCCCAGGATTATGCGGAGGCTTTTGGACTGCAATTTATCTAATTTAACAAGAGCGGTTTTGTTACCAGGTTCTAAAACAAAAGTACCATAGTCAAGATGGCTTCGGACTATAGCATTGTAAAGTAGTCTTTGCGTGAAGGGATGAGAACCCCACCATACTCCAGATAAAGCGCGAAGGACGTTAATGTTTTTTTCACATTTTCCTACCAGATAGTCGATATGGGTAGCTCCTGTCATCTTGGAATCAAGCCATATCCCGAGGAATTTTGCAGCTGTACATTGAGGAATCAATTCATTGTTGACACTGAGATCGACTGCAGGTATTGATCTTTTTTTGGAGAAGAGCACAGCCTTACTTTTTGTAGCGGACAAGGACAAGCCAAGCAGGCCTAGATACTCATTTAGGTAATGTAAGGAGTTATTTAAACGATCTGCTGCTTGGGTAACATATTCAGACGAGACATATAGGACAAGGTCATCAGCATACTGCAGAACCTGGCAGGATGGTTGGACGACATTCTCAAGATCTGCTGTGTATAAGCTATATAGCAATGGGCTGAGGACGGAACCTTGTGGAAGACCTTTCCACACTTTTCTGGGAGGAAGAAGGCCGCATTGTGTTTTGATGACAATATTTCTCTCCATCAACAAACTAGCGCATATACGAATAAGTTTCTCCGGGATGTTCTGATGGTGAAGTTTCTTCCAGAGCTCTGGGAGAAGCACATTGTCGTAAGCTGATTGTATATCTAAGAAGACTGCTAATAAGTGATGTTTCTTGAGGAGAGAAATATGGACATCAGTGGTGAATACGCTAAGGCTATCCATGGTACTCGACCCCTTTCGGAAGCCGAACTGCGATTTCGCTAATATACCATGGCTCTCCACATACCATTCTAAGCGGTGCTTTATCATATGTTCCATGATTTTACATAGAACCGATGAAAGAGCAATAGGTCTTCTACTGTTCGGAAGTGATGGGTCAGTGCCAGGTTTTCTGATGGGAACAATTATTTGAGTTTTCCATGATTCAGGGATAAGGCCAGTATTAAAAATTTCGTTAATGATATCTAAAAAGTATAATTTTGTTTTTTCTGAGGAATTTGTAATAAATGAATATGGAATGCCATCGATGCCTGGTGACGAGTCTTTTAGTCCATCAAGGGCTAACCTCAATTCGCTAAAAGAAAATGGGTCATTAAGAGTGCTAGGTTCATGGATGCTGGTTGAAGGGTTGGACACTAGAATCGAGTCATTGGATGGGACCCATGGGGGAGCAAGTTTGTCGGCAAAGGGTTCTAAGAAAGAAACATGGTCATTAACCGCAATGTTTTCCGAGTTGCACGCGCCTCTAAATCGTTTGATCTGCTTCCACACTGCAGCTGAAGGAGTTCTGGGGGATAGACCCTCACAGAAATCCGACCAGCCAGCTCTCTTTTTGGCAGACAGAGTCTTCCTAGTTCGTGCCGCGGATTGTTTGTAGGCCAAGTAGTTGGATTCGGTCATTGACCTATTGTAAGTTACTTCCGCCTCCTTTCTCCTATTCACAGCCTCCGTACACTCTGAATCCCACCAAGGATTAGAGATGGGGAATTTAGATTTAGGTTTTTTAATAGGGAAGTGCTCATCAGCACTTTGTGTCACTGCGTCAATAAAAAGAGAATATGAATTTAGTAAATTATTTGAATGAATACTGGGCAAGCTATTAATTTTGTCTTCTAAAGTGGAACTATAAGATGGCCAGTTGGCTTTAGATAGTCTGTATTTAAATAAAGGAAAGGGGTCAGATGGGGGAGATACAGAATTGGGGATAGTTAAAAGGATAGGAAAGTGATCACTTCCGTGCCGGTGAGGAAGGACATCCCATGATATTAATGGAGCAAGTGATGGGGAACAGATAGAAAGATCCACGGCACTGGGATTTTGGGAAGGTCGACCTATCCAAGTAATAGATCCGTTATTAAGTACACATAGGTTAGATTCTTCCAACATGTCCATGAATGCGTTTGCAAATGAAGTGCAGTCACTGGAACCCCAGCTTGTATGACGCGCATTGAAGTCTCCCAGTAAGAGGACAGGGGGGGGAACAGAGTTGATTATCGCAGTTAGGTCTGATATAAGACTATTACTAGGGTGAGAGAGGTATATAGATAAAAAGGAAATATTGAAAATTCTAACAGCAACAACATTAATTAAAGGGGAGTGACTAGGAACGGATATTTGAGTAAAAGAAAATTTGCGGTTCACGAGCAAAGCGGAACCAGCACGGCCATCATCTCTGTCGTCACGGAGGCATGAGTGTCCAGGTACTCTAAAATTAGAGCCAGGAGTCAACCAAGTCTCCGAGACGGCAATGACGGCCGGGTGAAATTCATTTATTATGTTAATGAGTTCAGCCTTCTTTGGACGAAGGCTGCGGCTATTCCATTGGATCACCACTGTTGGAGCCATTTGTAACCGGGGAAGTTAATTGAGAAAGTTTGTGGGCAACGTGGGACGGTACAGTGATTTTATTCTGGGACATTTGTGATACAATAAAATAGAGCAAGGATTCTAAAATATTTTCTTGTGAGACTTCACATGTGTCGGATGGAACTCTTAAAAATTGGGATTCTAAGGCACAACCATTAGTAAGAGGGGTATAATCGTTTGAAGTGATGGCTTGATGCCCTAATTTGTCGTATGATTTACCTAAGGGTGCTCTCGGTTTACGGGGGATTATTACGGTCTTTTTGTGGGATTCTAGATAGTTAGGGATGGGGGGACGGACCTGGGTAGTTCTGGCGAAAGAAATTGGGCCAGAAGCAGCAACCTCTGAAAAGGGTCGGGTAACTTTAGGGAATTTGTTGGCAGCCTCTAGGTAGGATATGCCTTCTTTTGCCATAAATGTTTTAATAGCCTTTTGTCTATCTTGCTCTGGGCACTTTTTATTTATTGAGAAGTGATTACCTGTGCAATACATGCATTTAGAATTGACCTCAGTTGATTGGCACTGGTCGCCTGTGTGTTCCTCTCCACACTTGTAGCAATGAGGCTTGGAGCGGCACTGAGTCTTAATATGGCCAAAGCGGCAACAGTTAAGACATTGGATAGTAGGAAATTGGTAAATCTCTACTGGCAGAGACGTATAAAAGCAGTATACGTGGGAAGGAAGGGATTGACCTTGAAAGGTAAGGACAACAGTTTGGGTCGGGACCCAATTTACAGAATCCCCATCGTGAACTTTTCTGTTCATCCGACGGGCTTTGAGGACAAATGAGGTACATTTGGGGGGCAGGCTGAGAGATTCAACAAATTCACTCATGGACAAGTCCACAGGAACCGAACGAACAACTCCCATTCTGGACACATTATATGAAGGGATGGATGCCTTGAACTGATGAGTAGCTAAGATGGGATTGTCCAAAAATTTGTTGGCATCCTCTGCCGTGCGAAATTCAACTGACAGTTTATTGCGACCAATCTTTTTAATTCCATCTTTACTTATGTTGGCTACTTTATTTTGGTGGAGAAACTGTCCAAACTTAATAGGTCTAACTGGTGGGCCTTCATCAGGCTTTGCAATGGTAACTACAAATGGACCTTTGTCTTCAGTTGAGTACGCATTGACACCAATCACCATCACCGGGTGAACATAAACATTTTGAATTGACGCAGACGCCGTTTCCGGATCGGTAACAGTTTTTTTCGGGTTGGACGTGTCAATTTCAGCGGCTCTTCGTTTTAGGTGACCTACGGTACTTGTTGGGTCTGGAGGATCAGGTGGTTTATCGGGATCTCCGTCCATTGTTACGACTACTACTTACCCCTTAAAGTAACGAACACAACACAGAGTTAGTAATGTTAGTTGTCAGACAAGAAATCTGTAAGTTTTTTGAGAAAATACAAAATTCTTTGAATATCCTGCTCGAACGTTGTTAACCAAACCACGCACCGAAGCAGAATCAATTTTTTTTTTTTATCAATCTAGCACTATTTGAGATGTCATTTAGCACCAATCTAAGATAATGAGTTGGCAACCCTGGTGGTAATACCGGGCTAAAAAGTGTCACTAGCTTAGCAGTATAACCTTTAACCACTGAACAACCACACTTTTACTTAACTACTACATAGAGTCGAATACGTTTGTATGGAGAAAGAGTAGGTAGACTTTCCTCTTAAGTTTCCACTGCGTTTATGCAGAGCCCGGGCTGTCCGGGAGTCCGGGAACATAGCTCAGATGAGCAGAACTGAAGCTAATACTCACTTCAACTAATTCCCCAGTAACGAAAGCTGAAGAAAAGATAAAGAACATCAAAGAAGCCATGGAAGTGTTCGAGACCTGGCTGTCAGACCTCGACAAGAACAAAGAGAAGAAATCTGAAGACAAACCTGCCAAGAGAGACGTGAAAACTCCTGACAAGGGGAAAGAAGATCAAATGGACGTAGACGATAATGAGGTAGGTACTTAACTTTTTTTTAATTTCATGCTAAGTACTGTTGTTGGCTTAGCAACGTTTCGGCCGAAAATATTTCGTCCAATTTCTATTGCAATAGAGGTGTGACTTGATCTAGATGAGGCCGGATGTTATTTGTGTTCCTATACTACTCTATTTCAGAATTCTAGATCAAAATTGTAAACAAAGAACTGTCAATTTTAAAGGAACAAGTAGGTAAATAAAGAGCTGGCTTTCAAATAATTGTATGGGATTCTTGTTTACATTTTTGATCTAAGTTTCTGAAATAGGTTATCAATGTAGGTATGATGTGTTTCGAGGACTGTAATATAGGTAAGCCGAAAGAGCATTGTTCCAGACGTCTACCTAAATTCCAATTATATATTTTCATAAATTTGATAGTCCAGTTTACTTGTAAATCAGTTGTATGTGAGTACGAGGTCATTAATACGTGTAAAAGACTCGACAACGTTTCGACTAAGTTTACTCAGTCTTAGAATCTCAAAATTTGGTCTGTTAGGATTCAGGATCGGAAGACAGTCTACCATCAGAGAGCGTCAGCGGCCTCGGCTTCAAGGACCGCGCGGCGGCCGAAGGTTCCATTGCAGTTCTGGAGGGGAGAGATCCTGACTACCAGCTGTTGGCGGTCAAAGGACTGGTCGGGAGGGCCAAGAGGGTTCTCACTTGTGAGTGTACATCATTATACTTGGGTGCAAGGGGCTGCAAGCTCCAGTAGTGTAGGAGGGAACACTGCTGGAGCTTGTCCGGCCGTTGGTAGGCATGGAATTAATGTGGACGCCCAAGAGACCAAATTAACAGACATGTTTGGCACTAAAAGCAATTAAGACTATGAAATAATAACTACAAGCTGCGGGACTGCGGGTTAAGCAACGCTTGACGGGGTCGTTACTTTGATTTGTTGTGTTAACAACGTTGCAGGTACCCGAGACGAGAGCAAACTGTCAAACATCAAAGAAGCTATATCCGTTCTGGAACAGTTCGTGGAGCAGTTCGAGGAGCAGAACCTGAGGCGAGAGAACTGCGCCTACCTGAGCGTGGGCTATGTCAGAACTGCGCATCGGCTGGCTGGCTCCGTGGCAGAGGAACAAGTATGTACTACGTTGTATGTTGATTTACCTGAGCGTGGGCTATGTCAGAACTGCGCATCGGCTGGCTGGCTCCGTGGCAGAGGAACAAGTATGTACTACGTTGTATGTTGATTTACCTGAGCGTGGGCTATGTCAGAACTGCGCATCGGCTGGCTGGCTCCGTGGCAGAGGAACAAGTATGTACTACGTTGTATGTTGATCTACCTGAGCGTGGGCTACGTCAGAACTGCGCATCGGCTGGCTGGCTCCGTGGCAGACGAACAAGTATGTACTTCGTTGTATGTTGATCTACCTGAGCGTGGGCTATGTCAGAACTGCGCATCGGCTGGCTGGCTCCGTGGCAGACGAACAAGTATGTACTACGTTGTATGTTGATCTACCTGAGCGTGGGCTACGTCAGAACTGCGCATCGGCTGGCTGGCTCCGTGGCAGAGGAACAAGTATGTACTACGTTGTATGTTGATTTACCTGAGCGTGGGCTATGTCAGAACTGCGCATCGGCTGGCTGGCTCCGTGGCAGACGAACAAGTATGTACTACGTTGTATGTTGATCTACCTGAGCGTGGGCTATGTCAGAACTGCGCATCGGCTGGCTGGCTCCGTGGCAGAGGAACAAGTATGTACTACGTTGTATGTTGATCTACCTGAGCGTGGGCTACGTCAGAACTGCGCATCGGCTGGCTGGCTCCGTGGCAGACGAACAAGTATGTACTACGTTGTATGTTGATCTACCTGAGCGTGGGCTATGTCAGAACTGCGCATCGGCTGGCTGGCTCCGTGGCAGAGGAACAAGTATGTACTACGTTGTATGTTGATCTACCTGAGCGTGGGCTACGTCAGAACTGCGCATCGGCTGGCTGGCTCCGTGGCAGAGGAACAAGTATGTACCCGTGTTGTTCTTAGGGGTCGTTCTATACGTCTAGGCGATCTAATTTTGGTCTACAACTTTTTAAAAATCAAACGATTTTTATTGTGTGTGTTTGTTATGTTTGTGAAAAAAGCGTGTTACACGGTAGTCTAAGATAAATAATAAATAATAAATAAATAAATTCATTTGCATTTGGTTTGCGATATGACCACCGCCACTAAAACGTCAGAGGCGGTGTTCATATTATTGTCTCCACTTAAGCAGCTGGTAAAGATATAAAACGTCAAAGTCAAGTAGGCAACTAATTTTATTGTTCCAGAAATCGTTCCTGTCGGCCTACGAGTCTGTGAAGGGAGAGTACAAACGTCTCAGGAACGTCAGAAAACAAGATGGCGGGCAAACGTGGGATATCGTCAGGAACAACGCTTTAAAGGAGCTTAAACGAAAGGTAGACAAGTTGATAATATAATATGCATCAATACCTATGTATACTAATATTATAAATGCGAAAGTAACTCTGTCTGTCAGTGAAGCCTAAACCACTGAATTAAAACGATATTGGTAAATTCTGGTATAAAGAGATAGAAAGATATTTATTTACATAGTTCTAGATTTATATGACTGAGGACCATGGAAAACTACATTGGCTACTTTTGATTCCGTAAATCCCGCGGGATCGGGACCTACGTGACCTGAGAGAGTGATAATATGAGGTCTCGGTGATGTAATTAGATACGTATTAAGATGTAAAAGGGTGGATTTCTTTCGTGAATAGTTCTTTAATATTCCGTTGTCTATTTCAGAACAAGGAATCAAAAATGTTTATAGAGAAAGGTGAACCGAGTAAAGAGCATCTAGAATACATTCTTTGGGCGTACTCCCCCGACCCTGGGCAGCTTAAAAAAGTCATTCAATATACTAAAGAAGAAAACTCGGAAAAGGAAGAAGCCAAACCGGAAAAGGCAGAAAGGAAACCGGAAAAGGCAGAAAGGAAACCGGAAAAGGCAGAAAGCAAACTGGAAAAGAAAGAGAAAGCGGAAAAGAGAAGGAGAAGTAACAGCTCAGACGAATCTCCTAGCAAAAAGAAGAAATAATTAAATTTATTGTTGTGACTAGTATTATTTTTTAATGAATAAAATGTTTCAAATTATTATTATTTTGTACTTTAAGGGCCCTATACTGAAAAACTGAAAATCCATGTCGGGCGCATCGAAAATTGTTGATTATTTCATGACGGAATGTCGTAGAACTTTTTTTGTGTACAGATTGTAGGCGACATTGTTTCCGATATTTTAGTGCAGTTTCCATACAAATATTTCGAAACGTATTGAAGCCTATCGACATTTTAGTCAAATCAGACATTTTTTGTCTAAAATTTGGATAGGCTTTGCACCAATAGGAGGTTCTTGTCTTAAAACTACACCAAAATGTAGGAAACAATGTCACCTACAATCTGTGCACAAAAAAAAGTTCTACGACATTCCGTCATGAAATAATCAACAATTTTCGATGAGCCCGACAGGGATTTTCAGTGTCAAGGTCGTTGGCGTATATACTCCTCTTAACATACGTGGCCGACTCACCGGCCGACTGCGTGATTTTGTTAGGTCTTTCTTCGTTCCGAAGACACACTAGATTACTGACGATTCCAAACGATCATGGGAATGTCTTATTGAATAAACATATTTTTTGATTTGCTATCAAAGCAAATCAAAAAATTGGAATTGGAATATAAAATAATATAAATTGGGCGGAAAATTTTCGCCGAAACGAAACACGCTAGGATCGAAAATCACTAAAGTACGCTACACACGTTTAGATTTCTCTGTGCGATTATCGCAGATAAATCGCATGCGAGAAATCTAACGCCCATAGTGCCTACACACGTTCAGTTTTATCAGTTGCGATTTCTTTTCGCTTGAAGTAACACGTATTATGACTTGATCGAATGAATAATTTTAATATTATAATATTGATAATATTTTTCCACAATCTGTTCTTAGGAGCCGATTCTATTGATAGAAGCCCAAAAATGAGTAAATTACTACATCCTGGGATGCTATTCTGCTCATCATTTCGAATTTTTTCCTAAGATCTTCACCGAGATTTTACTCGGGACTCTCAGCTTCCAAATAAAAAAAGAATTATCGAAATCGGACTTCATATGCCGGAGTACGGCGTAAAACAATCCCAGAAGATCAACTACTAAGGTAAACTGTGGGAAATCTATGCGATTTCGATTTGATCGTCAGTTAAACTGTACAGTTCTCAGATTTGCCTACACACGTACGATTTATCGTAAAAATTTCTCGCATGCGATTTATCTGTAAGATAAATCTAAACGTGTGTAGGGTACCTAAGCCTGATGTGCATCGGGCCATAGATCAAAGGTCTTCAAAGTTTAGTAAAAGTGACCGTGCAGTATAGACGCAACTTTTGACTCTATGGGAATAGGTAGGTAGGTAATTAAAAACCCGGCCAAGTGCGAAACTCGCGCACGAAGGGTTCCGTACCACTATCACAATTGGGTACGGAACCCTAAAATGGTTTACAACAACTTTGATTCAAAGAAAATCTGAAACTTATAAGAAACTCTTTGGGCAGTGAAGGCAGACTAGTATATTTGACTGATAGGGCAGCCATTTTGAATTCCATGACCAACTCGATTTGTCCTGACCAATCAGAAGCGACCTCACATTGTGCTAAAATATCCTTGTTATTTTTGAAGCACGTTTGTTGTATGGGAGCCCCTTTTAAATAATTGTTTAATTTTGTTTTTAGTATTTGTTGTTGTAGCGGCAACCGAAATACATCTTCTGTGAAAATTTCAACCTTCTAGCTATTACGGTTCATGAGATACAGCCTGGTGACAGACGGACAGACGGACGGACGGACAGACAGACAGCGAAGTCTCAGTAATAGGGTCCCGTTTTTACCTTCAGGTACGGAACCCTAAAAAGTGACCTAAACATCACTAAAAAATTTAGAGCACAAATACTTTCGGCCCAATTTTTGATATAGGTACCCGATAGATTGGGAGCCCATCGTTGACCACCCTACCTGTCGAGTACCAAGTGGGGACTAATATGGTGGAAAAAACACTAAAAGATATGCCTAAAAACGCGGTCAGCCGCGTTTCAGCCTGGGCTCGTCTTCAGTCAGCCCGTTTTTAGGGGAGCAATCGAGGGGTCAACCCTACCTCATCGAGTACCAAGTTGGGACTATTAGGGTAGAAAGTATACTAAAAGTTTTATGCTTAAAAAACTCGGCCAGCCTTTGAGTCAGCCTGGGCCCGTCCCTAGTCAGCCCAGTTTTATGTTGGTATTACTAAAACTTAGACGCTTATTTCTGAGAAACGGAAATTTTGCATAAATACGTTATAACTACGCAATTAAAGTTGAGAAATAAAATTTAAAAAAAAAACCCGGCAAGTGCGAAACTCGCGCACGAAGGGTTCCGTACCACTATCACAATTGGGTACCGAACCCTAAAATCGTTTACCAATTTTAAAATTTGATAGGAAAATGTGACATATTTAGCTTAGATTCTTACTTTCATCATACGACCACCCCACTAAAAAAAATGAAAAAAAAAAAACTTTGGCACAAAGACAATCTGAAACTTAAAATTAAGAAACTCTTTGGTAAGTGAAGGCAGACTGGTATATTTGACAGATAGGGTAGCCATTTTGAATTTCATGACCTACTCGATTCGATGTTTTTGAAACACGTTTGTTGTATGGGAGCCCCTCCTAAATATTTGTTTTATTTTGTTTTTAGTATTTGTTGTTGTAGCGGCAACCGAAATACATCTTCTGTGAAAATTTCAACCGTCTAGCTATTACGGTTCATGAGATACAGCCTGGTGACAGACGGACAGACGGACAGACAACGAAGTCTCAGTAATAGGGTCCCGTTTTTACCTTTAGGTACGGAACCCTAAAAAGGCTGTGTAGGGTAGTTCCGTACATGTAAGATGGAGATTTTTTTAAAATTTCGCGTCTTCCCCATCGTGTAGGATATCGTTAGAATGTTTTTTTTTTAAATATTGTGTTGTGAGTAGAACTATTTTTCATTTAAGGATTCTGTTTGCGAAAAAATGATCCTTTTTCCTTTTTTTTTTAGGTCGGTTAAAAAAGCTTTGTATCGGCACCACACACGATGGTATATACGCGAAATTCAAAAATAGTATATTAAGCAACTAGTGAATAAAAGACGGATTTAGTGCGAGGGCTGTAGATGAATCCTGAGCGACGCCAGTGGTTCATGGCCCTCAATGTAAATCCGTACTTTATTCAAGAGTTGCATACTATACTTTATACCATGACTACGAGAAAAAAAAACCGGTCAAGTGTGAGTCGGACTCGCGTCGCGTACGAAGGTTTCCATACCACTATCACAGTTATTATTGGGTACGGTACCCTCAAATAAACACTGGACCGGCAACCAGTCGGTGAACGCAACGCAAACGTTAAAATTCTGAAGAAAATTTGACAAATAGACAGAGCCAGAACGTCAGATCGTAGTCTGAAATTAAAAAACGAATTAGGTACCTTTATAAGGAAAATCCAAAAATAAATTTAATTACCTTCGCAAGAAGTAAATCCAATGAAGAGTAATAGATATGTAAAATATAACATTTTCTCTATACACGTCGTATTAATAAATGGAAATTTATTAAGGTACAGTATAAAACATAGGTTTGCCTTGCACAGAAGGTCTCTTCGCGACCATTCGCTAACAAATAGTCGAGGAAAGGGCGTTTAGAGAGCTCCCTTCCGGGCTCTCATACGTCATCGCATAATATTACGTTGTCCTGCTCGTTTAATATAAAAAACCGTCAACCCTACACTACTTCTACCCTACCCTACCCTAAAACTACTACTACCCTACCCTACTACTACCCTACCCTACAACTACAAAGGGCGCGCATGTCTAGCAGGCGGCGAAGTTACAACACTTCGTAGATCGACGCCATGATGAAGAAAAAAAAAATATAGTAAAAAAAAACGTTTTGTTTGTTTTCGAAATAGTTATTTTAATTAAATTTTGGATTAAAATATTATCACAATTTAGCAAACCGGCACAGATTTAATCCGGTCAAATTAGACCAAAAAATAAGAGTAAAGTTACATAAATTCCCACCAAGCTGAAAATCGGTGAGATTGTTTAAAATATCATTAAATTGAAGATAACATAAGTAGTAAAATATAGATAACAAACAGTTCGAAAACAAAAAAATTCAGACAGTCGTACTAAATAACCCTATTAAATAAAAATAACACTAGAAGATGAAACAATGCGCTAGCATTATACTATCTAATTTGTGAAACAATGAGTGAAGTCGGTATTGGACAGTGGACATTAACAGAAGCTGGAAAACTAAGACAAAGGCTAAGGCGAACTTTTGTTAAATCCTTAGAAAGAAAATCAGAAAAAAGACTAGAATACGCAGGGAAGTTCTTTATCGAGGAAAATACACGAACACAAATAAATAGATAAAAAAGTCATCACAAAACACATCATGAAATTTTAAACTATCAATCTCACGTTGAAGTTTGGAAGTTTCCGATTTTATAAATATCCAAGATTTGTCATCTCACAAATTAAGAAAAAGAACAATCCGCGCTTATTTGGAAGATACCTATACTGTGTGTAAAAGTGGAGAGGGGTTTTTACAATTTACAGTACAAAACTATTGAAAACGAGAATGAATACTGCATGTTGGACTTTCTTCAAACAAAAATTATCAAGAATCAGCAGTTTCTCGAGCCAATCCCAAAAACAGAAGCAAGAGGATTAACAGAAAAAAGAAAGGCAGAAATTCTTCAAAAGCTGGTACTTACCATTAATGCCAGAAAATTGAAGACAGTTTTGGCATAATCTACCTTTTTTCCTCGTCTAGCTCAGGCCTTGGCCAGGAATTATAATTGATTATATTTTGTTTCATTTTAAAATTTCGGAAAAGTGTGTTTTTTTTTATTTTATTAGTTGTCAGAAGAATGTTGTGTTTAAGGTTAATTCCACTTGATCACCTGGGTGATATCACCCAGGTGATTTCAGTTGACAAAGTAGTGTCCTCAAATCACCTTGGAATCACATTTCTATTGGCCATTTTCTCGAAAAGTTGTGATGATTTTCAAAGCTTTATTTTATTTTGTTTTTTATGTTGAGACATTATAATATCATACAATCAATACTATTTAAACTAATAGACCCAGTGACTTAAAGTAATGTTTACAAATTGTGTAATTAACATTAAACTGATTGAAATATTATGTTGTGTGTTAATTTAAAAGTTTTTATTAGTATGGTTTAGTAGGTGATAAAAGTCCACTACACGAAAATAAAAAGTCGCCTTTGATCACCTGGGTGATTTAATTCCAAGGTGATCATAGGACACTACTTATGTCGACTGAAATCACCTGGGTGATATCACCCAGGTGATCAAAGTGGAATAAACCGTGTTTAATGCTATTGGTTTCACTGAGGATTGTTTTGTTTTATTTTATTGATATTGATTTATTTGCATAACTTTATTTTTATATTTGTCTTAGATTGTCTGTATGATTGTTTACTGTCCTATTGCTGTGCAATTATGCAACTCTTTGTTTATTTTAACTAATTCTAAGAAACATATTTACTAAGAAACGTGATGTCTGAAAGTGCTAATAAATTGTTCTTAAGTTTTAGTAATTAAGTATAATTACGTGTAATTACTGTGCTCATTGTGCAATTGTAGCAAAAAGTTCAGTTTCCTACAGGAATACATTTAACAATAAACTATTTTTTTTATATTTAAGTAGGTATACTATATTTTTAATTTAATCCTAAACCTACCTGAGAAACTAAGAATGTGTGTTCTCTACACACATTCCTAGTTTCTGAATAGTATGAGATACAAAATAACTTTGCTGCCGAGTGAAACACACAATATTTGGCTGGCTGGCCAGTGGGATTATTCATAAATGCGACTTCCTTAATTTGTTTTGAAAATCGTTGTTTTATTAAATTTGAGCGAGTCCAACAGCGACAAAGATATTTTTTTTACAACGGTACATAATACAAATTTATAATTTAACATTTTTTATTCAATTTTAGTTAAACAAAATGTCACAATACCAATTTATACATAAAAAATATAGAAAAAAATAGTAGGTACCTAATGGTAAAAATAAAACATGGATTTTTGTTTATTAAAGAGACCATACGAAATAAAGACTTGAGGCAAAAGTAATGTAGCCAAAACGGCAATAGTTTTACAGATTTTTAGCTAAGAGTTTGCAGGATTTTAGCAATGTTTTTGCAGGTTTTAAGCTAAAGCTTTGCTGTTTTTTAAACATTGAATAATCAACTTTTGAGTTATAATATATCATAATTTATTATGTAAGTAAGTATTTATTTGCTGTAAAACAGCACCTTCTGTTCATTTATTTTTTTGAGATAAAAAAAGTGTTATTCGGTCCATCTCATCCGGTTTTACTAATTAAAGTGTTATTAAACTAATTAATACATAATAAATTAAATACCTACATATTTATGTACAATACATTTGTTTTTATTAAAATTACGTGTTTTTCCGAAGACCTTTTAATTTCAAATACATAAACCTAAAAATGAACTAACCATTGAAAAGCTGACTGCAAAAAGCACATAATAACCTCTTTTTAAGATATTGTGAGTTTTGACAAAACATTTTAGGGTTCCGTAGTAAACAAGAAACTCTTATAGTTTCGTCATGCATGTCCGTCTGTCTGTCTGTCCGCGGCTTAGCTCAGAGACGCTTAGTACTGAGAAGCTGTAACTTTGCATGAGTATTGATCACGCCGAGAAAGTAGTCCACCGCATGTAAAATGGGGGATGAATTTTTTATCTGGTTTACCCCATCGTGTGGGCTGTGGTAACGTTAGATAGCTCTTTAAAAATCTTTGTAGGTTTTCAAAAAAAATATTTAATTTAATACATGTAATATTACAGCTCTTTAGTACTAAGCGTTTCTGATCGAAGCCGCGCACAGACCGACAGATAGACGGACATGACAAAAGTATAAAGGTTTCTTGTTGACTACGAAACCCTAAAATCTAACGACACCACAAGATGTAGACCAAAAGAGTAAATTCATCACCTATTGTATACTACGTGTACCTATATCTCCCCCACACTTAAACTTAGGTGATGAATTTACTAAATTCAAAATATTTTATTGTATTACTTTGTCGGCGAGATCAATATGTAGGTATACTCTTGTACGGTTGCAGCTTCTTAGTACTTGAGTATTTATACGGGTGTTTGTAAATTGACGGTAGATTATTTATTTCTTGTGCTTCTTCTAAAAATCATTGTGGGTTTTAAAAACCCACTTTTTTTTACGGTTTCCTTTTTGAAATATTAAGTTTTAAAGGGCCAGTGTTAAGAGTTTTGTGTGCATCCCCCCCCCCCCCCCCCCCCCGGGTACAGAAGAGGGTAGGGGACCCTCTTCTAACAGCCAAATGGCTGTGTGACTACTGGCTGTCATTTTCTTTCCAAATTGCCATCAGTGTTATTTCATGGAAACTAGGAAACCCCACACTGCGCGTGGCCCGACAAAAGATTTTATTACTATTCACTGTCACTCAATGATCTTTTACAAGTTTTTGGAGGAACTACAACTTGAAAGTTATCATGATCGTTTTTTTTCTTTATGGTTTTTTTAGTGCAAATCGGTTTTTTTATATATGTTTTAGGTTTAGTTTTTTTTACACTTGGGGATGCCAAACTGATAGTACCCTCGGTTTTCATTAAAGCTCTAATCGAATTATTGTATTCAATCGAATTAAAATGGGGCTTCAACTGATTTTCAGTAGAAGTATACAAGAATTTAATATCCAATGGTGGCGTACTGTTATGAACTGTGTTAGAATCAGCTAAAGGTATATTAGGATCATAATCAGCAAAAGTTATATTAGGAATTATTTTAACTTTTTTATTCTGAGAATTTTTACCTTTATCTTCGACTTTACTAATCATGGAATTTAAATAAATGGACGACTCCATTTTTAACGAAGAAGAATTCGTTCCTTTATTAACTGGTGTTAATACTATTTTATTAGGTTTATTAACTATAACTTTATTCAATATTTTAACCGATTTTTCACTTGATTTTAATATTTTTTTAGTTTGATGGGTAGGCTTTTTTATTTGGATTAATTTAGTATCGAATACGATATCGACTTTATTACAATGAGGAGAATCGGTTGGATCTTTAGCAGAATAAGTGAGATTCCTTGAATTATCAGGAATTTGTATTGGATTAGATGCAATAGGTTTAATTACATTAGAAGTAATTTTGGCTAAATCTGTTTGAATTTTACTTAAATTAGGTTCAGTTTTAGTATCACTTTTACTCAGTAAACTTTCAAGAATTACGGGTTTTTCTTTCTTTATTATACGGAAACTGCTCAATTCTGATCTTACTTTAGAATCTAATGATCTTTCTTTGGAATCTTTTTCTTTTATCTTTTTCATTTCGTGTCCATCTTTAATGAACATTAGAGAATCGCTGATTTCGGTGGAATTTTTGAATTTAGAAGCTGGCCCTCTATTGGCTATGAGCATAGACAATTCTGGGCATTGAAAATCTATTAATAACACACTTATGTTAGCTCCTGAATAGTTATCGATGGTGGGGTCTGCTCCATAATCTAATAATATTTCGATCGTCTGCCGGAAATGGTCGACTAATTTGGATTTGTTGCCGCGTTCTGCAAAAACAATACATTGAACAATTAGTATAATTATTAACCTATCTACCAATTTTTTATGTAACATAATATCCAATATTTATTATCGTATATTCCCAACGGCCTCCTAATATGCTCACCCACCGTGGTCATCTCGAACTCGACATTATCACTAGATATTTGATATCCTAAGTGACCGATATTTTGGTTTGGTGTAGCTTACGATAAAATTACTTTAGAATAAAATTACTCTATCTGGTAAATTAATTAAATTTAAATTTAAGTACGAATCTCAAACAGGAAAAGGTTCGTTTTTGAAAGAATGTCGTCATTCATCAATTATGTGATCCTGATCACACTCGATGTTTGTTTATTTACCTGCGGCAACATTGCAAGCGGCGTAGCAGGCTAGATACAGCGCTGTGTTGCCAGCCGTGGGACTGACTGAGTTCACACCGGTCGGGGAGTGAGACAACAGGAGACGCACGTTGTGGTACAAGCCCAGGTTTGTAGCCAGCATTAGCGGCGTGTAGCCTGGAAACACAATGGTTATTTATTATTATTTATTCACCAGCATCTAAAGTTTTTATATACAGCGAGTTCTGAAATAAGCAACGAGGCGATTTCAGGCGATCGTATTTTCTACAAACCTTGATTATCGCAGATGGAGAGGAAATGGTCCATCAGATGAGAAGACAGTTCATCATCAGGTTTCTCCTCCCAACCTGGTGACTGAAGGTCCTTATTCTCTGATATAATTTTCCTGGAAACAATGATATATAACTTGTATAAAAAATCCTCAAAATCGGTTGAAAAACCCAATCTGTGGAAGATATGTATGCATACATACTGACAGACGAAAGCAAATTCTGAGTAGACGCTTCGCTCTCACTTTGAAAAAAAAAGTGACTCACCTGGCATTATTCTTGCAGTATTGCAGCAATACACTCAAGTGCTCCGTCTTCAGCTCGGCTGCTGTATGGAAGTAGGTGGAGTGTGTGTCGTCCAATAAAAGCGGGTCGGCGCCGAACGATAGCAACAGACCAGTTGCCGACACAGATTCATTGAACAGCGATAGTTTTAGAGGTGTCTAGAACAACAAACATTCAAATATTCATCATCATCATCATTTCAGCTGTAAGAAGTCCACTGCTGGACATAATCCTCCCTCAAAGATTTCCAGATGCTTCGGTTATAAGCGGCCTGCATCCACCGTCAACCCGCGGCCTTAACCAAGTCGTCCGTCCATCTCGTTGGTGGACGTCCAACGCTGCTCTTTCCGATCCGCGGTCTCCATTCGAGAACTTTTCAGCCCCAACGACCATCTGCTCTCCGTGCTATATGGCCTGCCCACTAGGGCATGAATCCCGGGATGGGATCTCGGACGCAAAAGTTCGATATTATAATCCCGGGATTGAGTGATCCGATATCGAGATTTGACCAATTTTACTATTTGGGTTCATATTAAGGTTTTTAGCTATATTTTGCCTCATGGAAAGATTGAATAGAACTATTAAAATTAAACCCAAATTAGTCTACCCCTGAGATTTAGATTTAGAAGCGTAGGGAATTGGTAAAATGTTTAAAACAATAAAAGTAACGTGATTCATTGCAATTTTTAAGACAAGTATTTTTTATACAAGCTCACATGCTAAATTTTACTGCTAATTTTAGTGGTGCGCCTAGAATTTGGCGCGAAAGTTTAGATACTTTCGGGTTTAGGCTAATTGCCCGCCATATTTCCAAAATGATGGGGTGGACGGCCCTTGGGGTAACTTATTTACGTAATGAAACCACTAGAGTCTTAAATATATTAAATATTTTAGATTTTACATATTTTTATTGTATTAAATTCGCCTTTTTAACGATATCTAAAATCCCAGTATCAATCCCGGGATCCCGGGATTGAGCTCTTAATATCGATATTATGTCGAGATTGAAAACCTTCCGATATTGCATGCCCTACTGCCCACTGCCACTTCAAAGAGCTAATCCATTTGGCTATGTCGGTGACCGTCAAATATTGCACTGCCTTTATTTTAACATAGCAAGTTCTGATGATGATAAGATGAAATAACTTACTAATCCATTCGCTTCAACATCGACAGAAGATCCTTTCAAATTTAACATGAAGCATTGTCTTTTCAACAAATGTAAGTCTTCGTTCATAACCGCCATGTGTATTGGTCTGAAAAACAAAACAAGTGTTAAACCTAAGTTTCAGGAAAAACTTAATGAATAGCACCACAAACAAATACATAATATTAGGAAATAGTTTATTTATTAGAAGGCAAAACAACAGAACATAAACTAAAACATTCATACAAAATAGTTTAATTATTAATAACTTAATTCATGCTCCGATGATTACAAAACAGCTATCTAATGATACCCCACTATGGGGTAGAGGAGAAATCAAAATTCATCTCCTATTTTATATGTGGGGGAGAGACCCTAAAATAATATTTATTTGATTTGCTGAGCCGCGAACAGACAGACGAATCTATAAAGGTTTTGTGTTGACTATGAAACCCTAAAAAAAACAGAAAATAATATAATGTTTACACGATGTGGTAAACGAGAAACAATAATTCATGCTCTATTTTATTAGTGGGGGAGGTACCGTAAAGATATTTTGATAACTTTTATAATTGTATGATTTTGTCGGTTCCAGCTCCGTAAAAACAAATTAAAATATGGTTAATACTTACAAATTCCCCTCATCGTCAACAGGTATCAAACAGAACTTCAAATCAATAATTCTCTGGATGTCTACCAATTTCCTTCTACTAACAGCATCAACAAAGTTCAAATTATCAACCGTGGCTATTTGGAAATGATCTTCGGGTTTCGCTGGCAACATTATACTCGAATTATCTGGCAATATTAAATTAAAACAGTTCTCTTGTACTGATCTTTGTAATTCATTTTTGATTGTCATTTCATGAGGTATAGTATTATTTAATGAATTTTCATTTAATATTGATAATTTATCAGGAATTTCATGTTTATTGGTGCAATTATCAATATTTTTTAAGACATTTGTAGGATTAGTCAGTAATTCAGGTATGCTGACTGAAAAATCTGATATCGTTGAATTGTTTGAGTAATCATCATGTAAGTACCCTAAATCTGGGATTTCTTTCTCTTTTTGAGACGAGTTTGAGATTGACTTTGAATCGTCAACTACAACTTTCTTAATTTTGTCCGGAACTTGGAAGTCTTGCACAACATACGGTGCTAAGTGCCTCCTTATTCGTCTTTTTCGACTAATAGCAACTTTTTCAAGTCGTGTTTCATTTGTTTGAGACCACTGATCCTCTGTTTTTGGTTTCGGATCAGACTTTTCAACTTTTATCGTTGATAATATGGATATTAAGCCTCGGATTCGGATCTCTTGATTAATAATCGAGCATAACGCCATGAATAGGACTTCAAACTCTTCTTGTCCTATTAAAGAAACAATTCCATCACAGGATTTTTCCACAATTTGGCCATTTTTAGTCCGAATTTTGGCCACCAGTCGACAAGAGTTAGTTAGAACATTTTGTCGGTTGATTATTGTGACTTGTTCATACTTGTCTTTGAAATAGTTCATATCCTTTGAATCATAGATTATGGTATCTCGGAAAAGATGCTGGTTAATCTTAAAACTTGACTTTTTTTTTATAACTATGGGAACTTTGGGGAATGCAAACTTGTTGGTTTGTGTTGTAGACATTTTGTTTGATTTCACAGCTTTTAAAGTTGATTCACAGTTAATTTTTATATGGTCTTTTGTTTTATAGTATTTTCACAGGTTTTTCTATTGTTTGCACTGGATCTTATTATGTTTTAAATGGTTTTCAAGTGTTAATTTTTCAGTTCTAGCTATTGATAGCTTTTGGTAGCTAAAGTCACCTATTTCAAAATGTAGTGTATTTAGTAATTTATTAGAAGCATTCATAGACTTACTAGATACGTAATTGAGTCACAATTGGTTAGATAAATTTCATATAGAACACACCACAGCTAATGACAGCTTAGAAGCACTCTTGTAGGTTTATTTCATAGGGTTTTATCACAAGAAAGCGCAACAAAATAATAAATAGATGGTTTGGGTAGGCAAATCTTTTCTTTATATTTATTTTGCACTGCACTTAGATAAATAGGTATCAGAACATAAATAATCCAAAATCCTTGGAAAAACCCAACATCTTTCGTTATCTTCGTGACTAGGTACTACTCATTATCCTCGAAGAATTAGATACACTATACTATGGCTTTAAATATAAATACTTATTTTACTAATTTAAGTTAACAGTTCTTTAGAGGTTCTCTTTTTCAAAACAATTTGAAAACTTTCTGCCTGTCTGCACAGTTTTTCAATAAACGCAATGGGGAAATCCCGAATAACTTTGTCTCCGACTTTTGTTTGACAGAAAAAAAATGAGGTTAGCTTGCTCTGCCGTGTTTAGACGACACGACCGACTCACGACTTTTTCAAAAGTGTCGTGTCGGTTGGGTGGTTTGAATATTTCTTGAAGTATTTTTTGTTATTGAAAATATTATGCAATTAAGTGAGTGCCTGAGTGAGTGTGAGTGACTTAAGCTTAGTAATTTATATTACCAAATATTTATTGAAATAAATAAAAAATTAAAGGCAGAGTTACATAAACAAATATGATTCAATTACGAAAAAGAATATAATTATTTAATTATAACACCTAAGTTTTTAGATTTTAAGTTCTTGGATATATTTAGATTCTCAATTATTTAAATTTAAGTAATTTGACAGCGAAATATTTTTTAAATGATTTAATTAACAAAGCCAAGATCCTGCCGGGTACCCGTGTACTAGAATTTTGAAAGCATTTAAAAAAAATAAGCCAAAGCCTACACACGTTTAGATATATCTTACAGTTATATTGCATGCGACAAATCTTGACGATAAATCGTACGTGTGTAGGCAAAACTGAGAACTGAACAGTTCAACTGACGATCTTTACTTCAAGCGAAAAGAAATCGCAACTGATAAAACTGAACGTGTGTAGGCATTAGGGGCGTTAGATATAACTGTGCAGTTTTATCCAACGATAAATCGTATAGAAAAATCTAAACGTGTATAAAGGACGGTAGTCCTTTATAGTATTATTGGGGAATCGTATTGACTACAATCCATCCAACTCAAGCCATGTGTGCTAAAATGAGCAACACTTGGTGGGAGGCTTCGACCAAGTGATTTCCAGACTCACACTGCACCGGGGCCGGGGCGGCGCGGCGGCAATGTCGCTAAACAAATTCATCGGTCTCTGTTTCGATTCTTATTCACAAAATCTTACCTACTGAATTTTCGATTTAAGTAAATTGCTAGATTTCTAAATATTGTACAGGATTTTTGAACTTGAACTTGATACTATTTAATACCTACTCTATCCACCAGATTTATAAATACAAGTCGCAAAAATCTAAGAAAAATCTATGTAAAGCTATATAGTATTAACCATCAATCACAAAAAAAACACTTTAAAAAAAAATACTTAGACACTACTGCTTGCTTAGAGCTTCAAAAATAAACTGGATTACAAGAAAATAAATTGATATATACTTTTCGCTACAGCGGGATTTCCCCTACAATATGACGCGTTCATTTACATTCAACGACTCAACATTTTTTTTATTATGTTAACCAAGATGAAAAGCGAACGCGAAAAGCGATATCTTAACTTTTTCTTTGTTAGTATGATTTTTAACCCCCGACGGAAAAAGAGGGGTGTCATAAGTTTGACGTGTCTGTTTGTCTGTCTGTGTGTGTATCTGTCTGTGGCATCGTAGCTCACGAACGGATGAACCGATTTCAATGTAGTTTTTTTTGGTTGATAGGTGACTTTTGCGCGAGTGTTTTTAGCTTAGGTTTGATTATTTTATTGCCTTCTTTAAATATTTATTATTCAAATAAGTAGGTTACATTTTATTACAGATTTGCTATTTGTCTACAAATTTTCAGCTACATTTCTTAGATAAAAATTCAGTATTAGTATTTTTTTTTATTAAAAAGCTTTAAAATTTAATACTTCATTTAAAGTAACGTATGGTGTAAAGAAACCTTAATACGTTCCAATTGACATGTGCACAAAAATTATAAACTTGCCATTTCACAGTGCTGCTGAGCAAATACATTTGAATTTTTAGAAACGAAAGATAAATATATAAATTCGCATTTATTAAAAGGCAAATCGTAAGCAAAAAAAAACTACTTAAAATTAAGTAGAAATCGAGTAGATAGGGCATTTTGTTTTTATGGAGTGTAACGGTTTAGTTGGCAGGATTAAATAAGAAAATTGTTTCACACTAAAAAGTTAACATTAATTTAATAGAAAAAA
Organism: Idaea biselata; assembly: GCA_958496205.1. Classification (NCBI taxonomy): domain Eukaryota; kingdom Metazoa; phylum Arthropoda; class Insecta; order Lepidoptera; family Geometridae; genus Idaea; species Idaea biselata. Next base: position 7,117,834 of record OY292406.1, read on the forward strand.
AATACAGGGGTGGTTCTTAGCCCTAACCCGTGGTTCCACTTTCACTGGCTCGTAAGATAGGTACTATCCTGGAAAGTCCGGGGAATGTCCGATGGCCTAGGTGGTGTAGGTGGTTGCCGGGTCAGTGAACTTCTTTGCGTTACGGTAGGTGAGAAAACTTAAATAAATAAATAAATAAATATTGCATGACGTTACACACAGCGCAATCTAGCCCCAAACTAAGCACTAGGCTTGTACTATGGGTACTAGACAACGGATATACTACATATTATACTTTTTTTTTGTAAATACATACATATGATACATAGAAAACACTGAATATCCCATGTCTTCGGACCGTGGTGAGTCCTAGGTCATGTTGGTTTCCTCACGATGTTTTTCCTTCACCGTAAGAGCGATGTTATTAGCGCACATACCTTTTTCTTAAAGAAAAAGACATTGGTGCGCGGTCGGTCTGGATTCGAACCCACGACTCTCAGAATGAAAGCCGGGGTATCTACCACTAGACCAACACCGCTCTCCGCTCCAACGCCGCACTTGAATGGAGATCTTGAAGCGTATTCCTGAGCGGTAATCTGGAACCCTGGAATATCGTCCAGTGTTAGAATAATATTCACACAGTGACCACAACCACAGTCTGCCACGCCCATGACGAGATGATGATGATGAGGATGAGGAAGCACCTAACTTTACCTAGTAGGCAATGACTGTGGCTGATGGTTTACGAGAACAGAGATTCTGATAAAAGTTAAAATGAATATTTAAATACGGGAATGAAAAATTAATTGAATTCACGACTTTGTTAAAAACATGTGGGTAGTAAATTTGTACATAACGGAACACATCCATACAATTTAGCGTGAATACATACAATCAAATATAATATTTACCACTATTCCCCACAATATAAAACAATAAAAAGTGTATTATAAATTACAATGAAGCATTTACCTAAAACAAAACCAAAATAATAATTCCTATGCTGTTAGTACAAAATGTTCGCCACTTACCGAATTTCGGGTTTTAAAATCATTTATTGATGTGGTCTGTCCATTATAGCTTGATTCCTGTGACAGGTCTCCATAGGGGTGGGGTAGTGTTTAATCGTTATTGGATCTATTCGATTATCGATTATTATTCTCTTAGATTTTGAATCGATAGTTACATGTTTATTCCGGAATTTTGTAATAGCTTTACTTTACTTTAATATGCTTTACCACGGCGGCGATTTCGACTAGTATCTATGTATTTATGTTCAGTCAACCAGACAGTGTAGAATACGTGCGAATTGAAATCGGCGTTGGGTTGAAATTGAAATAAACCACATAATAAATATTTATTATAAAGGAATTGATTTATATTAGTATTATTGTTACATCATAAAAAGGATCCAAACCATAACAAGGCTTCGGCCATGTTGGGTTTTGCTTAGGCACGTAGTAGTAAAGTTTACCTTTACTACTTTACTTTAGTCTACAAAGTAGCAAACTTGTTTAGTATTATTTTAGTTTACCAAAGTAGTGGGTAATTGTCAGTGGGCAGATCAGGAGTGGTATTTTTGAACCGTTAGAAAACTCTTTCGTATGCGAAAGGCTGCGCGGTCTCGTTCACACACATGCACAACAAGCAAGAGCAAGCTTGCGAAATTCGAACTCTCGCATACAAATTTAATTTAAGTGGTTAAAAAATACGGCTCCAGATCACTGACCATATTTTCGATTGGCAAAATCACCTCAAGTAAAATACATTTTTTTTTATTTTAATACAAAAAAGGATTTTAAGTGCAAGATTTTTATATGTGTAGTTAATCTTCTCATTTGAGCGATGTTCCCGGTAGCATACCTCTTCGTTTTAGCAACCCCCCGAGAACCCTAAATTATTTGGGGTCGGCCCTGTAGGTAAGTTATTATTGACCATACCTACTGCAAATTGATTTGGCAATATTTTTACAGCTTGACTCCAACCGGCAACCCTCCTAAGGATCAAAAAGATCATCCGCCACCGCGGGGGAAAACTCGAGGTTAGCTCGTCTCCCCTAGATCCCTTAATAGCACCACTATAATTACGCGAATCATTTCGCAAATGACAAAACAAGGGAGATAATCTCATAATATATTTTTTTTTCAAATTACGAGCTCATTTTAATCTCGTAAACTAAAATTCACATAGAAAAACGGTGTAATATTATATTATTTAAGATACGTATCAATGTAATAAATTGATAAAATAATTAATATTAATAGATTACGAACTTTGGAATACCGATATTTTTCATATTCATACCGATTTTCTATAGTCTGTGGTTTTTCCCTTCTCTCGAGTGGGCGGGTCCCGCCGATGAAATATGACAATACGCTTGGTACAGTTAACCAAAAATAAAAACAATACTTCATGAGGATAATGTGTCACAGGAATCAAGCTATAATGGACAGACCATAGGTATAATTTCTATTTGTACCACTGCAACTGGATTATTGTATTCGCTAATATAGGGACGTATATTATATGGACCCGCGCTGAGAAGAGCTGCGTGTGTCCTTGATGCGAATCAAATTACGAATGCGCGAGGTTCAAGAATCTTCGTCACGGCTCCCGTTGTCGCCGCGCTCGGAAACAATAGCCGGCCGGTTGGAATGTCGCAGTACAACCGCGCAACTAGACATGATGCTTGAGTTGACCAACTCCAGTGACGTTTTATGAACATAATGTTTATTAATAACTGCAGGATATAGTTTTTAATAGTGTAAGTTAATTATAGTTTGGGTTAAGGTATTTTTAGTTGAAGTTTTAGGTCTCTAATATTAGTTTTTAAGGTAATTGTTTAAAGGTTTATGTTATTTAGTTTAATTATTTTAGTTTTATTATATTTTGTTATTAATTATTTAAATTAAATGTTTTAAATTGTTTATTTTTTATATATTTTAGCCTATTTAATATATAATTCTACCATTGTACGTGTACAACGTTACAGGAGTTTAATCGATTTCCGATGTAGATATTTTTCATGCGAAACGAAACGCAATTTAGTGAGGTGCGTATCGATTTAAAAATAAAATGTTAATTAAACTATTAACTTTAGAAAAAAAACCACGTTTACCTTAATTTAATTTGCTGTTTGTTTCAAACCTCATACAACATCGGAAAGATTATGTTTGACATTAGAAATCTGTTTGCAAAAGTGCATCTTGTCCGCTAGCGTGAAAAGAGTTTTTAAAATTCAAACCTTTCTCCTTTTTATTCCACTTTTCTTTACCGCAAGAAAATGCATCAAATAGGGTATGGTGGGCATCGATGAACCACATAAAGTTTGAAGAGAGAACATAATAATTATTTTCTTTAAGACTTTCGCTCATAAAATGTTATGAAGTTTGTAAGAAATTAGATGAAATGTAATGGTTTCAGACATAAACGGGGTTTAAAAAAATGGCTAATGGTTCATTCATACCACACCGTGGTACTTTTTGGGGTGGTATCGTTTGAACCGTATGGTATTTATATAAAAATGTCTTAGGTATTTATTAGTATAGTTACTTACGCATTCATCTCAAAATAAAAAAATCTTAGTTAGGTATTACCATAGTAATATCGCCATTCAGCTCAATTTTTTTATATGTCACTCATGTTTTGTTGTTTGGTTTTTCATTTTGATTTTATATTGAAGGTCAAAATACACCTATCTGCCCATGAAGTACTGCAAAGTGAACGAGAATAAAATTGTTGGTTGACGCGGGTGAAATCGCGGGGCGCAGCTAGTTAAACAATAAAAAAATTCAATATCTATTACTATTATAAAGCGGAAGAGTTTGTTTGTTTGAACGCGCTAATCTTAGGAACCACTGGTCCGATTTGAAAAAATATTTCGGCGTTAGATAGTCCATTTATTGAGGAAGGCTAAGCTACTTTTGATCCCGATATTCCCACGGGATCGGGACTTATGCGGGTGAAACCGCGGGGAGCTGCTAGTTTAAATTATAAACTTCAAACAATCTATGTGTGACTTTGGAACACAACAAAAATATGGTAATTATTGTACGAGATGCCTAAAATAACTTTCCTGCTGGGTAGGTAATTATTACACACAATTATTCACCTCACTACTGTGAGGAAAGCGGTGCAAAAGAATAGCTTAGAAAAGCGATTTTTTCAGTATAAAACTCAATGAGGAGGAACACTAACTTTTTATCCCGGCAGAGGGCGTTGGTCGACTGATCTTAGGTTTGAATTAAGAATTCTCAAACAGGTATTTTTACAACTCTCGGCGCCAAATTGGCCATATCGGTCTCAGACCGAAAGAAAAAAAAATACTCGGCGTTTTCATTCATTAATTCCATCATCAAAAAAAAAAGATCATCCGACATCAGCGCCATCTGCTTACAGCTTTGCGTGTGCCACCCCATTAGGCATTATTAACTACAAACTGAATAGGTAGTAAGTAAGGTACCTATATAATTTAAACTGCTGAGTTATGGGTTTTATTTTGTGGACCTCTAAAGTGTCTATGGCATGGGAGTTCCCGTATTTCAAACATTTGACCAGAGACAACCAACACTTGAGTCTATTCAGTAGGGTTACCATATGGGTCACAGAAAAAATCTACCATAAAAGCTAGTGACCTAATGAAAAAAATAGGAAATATCTAAATATTTTGTTTGTTACACTTTAGTATACAATTAAATTTCTATAAATCGTAGAATATAAGAGTTGAATGAAAGAGCCGAATGTGGATTGTTCTAGAAATTTAGGAGAACAACTCTTATATTCTACGATTTATAGAAATTTAATCTAATTTTGAATTTAAAGTTTACCTACTTGAAAATCAGCGGTTTCTTGAGTGAGAAGTCATTGATCTTCAGTTAACCTTTTATTTAGTTTAGATTACTTACTAAGAAACCATTGATAGTTTTTACTTGCAAACCAGCTGATTTTTCTAGTCATCGAGTTCCAAAAGTTTTAGAGAAAAATTGGTTTGCCTTTACGTCTAGAACATCCCCCTATCAACTTATTACTGCCCCCGAAACACATTGTTTAAAGTGATGTGCCAAGTATGGCTTGACTCGAGTCAGACTCGATTCCTTCGGTGGACTCGCTTACTCGGGTCCAAATTTATTTTGATTCGAGTACCGGACTTGATTCCGGTACTCGAGTACGCCGGACTCGAGTCAGGAAGAATCGATTCCGTACTGCTTCCTCGATTCTATTATGCGATTCCAACTGACTTGAGTAAGTTGACTCGCTCGTTCTCGATCTCTGTTTCACTCACTCCACGCAATGTTTCGTTTTCCATAGATACATACATTTACTTGGAAAAAATAGCTCCCGCCAAACCGTCAAACTTCGACTGTCCGTCCGTACCGTACGAATGACGCGGAAATTTTTATTCAAGAATAATATTGTCTGTGGTAGTCCAATCAACCAATATTATTGTTTGTGGCAGTTCAAATCAGTTAAACTTTGAATAAAACCATAAATGTTGTAAAACAATAATAAATCTTGGGGATTAAGGAATAATAAATAATAATAAATAAATTCCGTGAACAACACACAGCGCCATCTAGCCCCGTAGTAAGCGACTAAGCTTGTGTTACGGTGACTAGATAACGGATATACTACATATATTTATTTTTAAAGAATAACAGTCGCTTGACACACATTGGTGATTCGAGTCTGGTATTCGAGTCTGGGATTCGAGTCCGGGATTCGAGTCCGGACTCGAGTCTGAGATTCGAGCCCGGACCCGAGTCCGTATAAACCGACTCGAGTCGACTCGAGTCACAAAAACAGCGACTCGGCACATCACTATGTATAAACCTATTATAGTTACTTGTACTATTTATGTATTCTGTGGCATAAGTCACCTAGACTAGAACCACGTCCTTTTGGCTTAGCCCTCGTCTAAACACATTGTAAGTTCTATTAAAAAAGACGACATACTTATCACGTTAAAACTGCAAAGATTTCAGCTAAAACTCGGCAAAATTATAAAAGTTTCGTCAAAGGAGTATTAAAACAGCAAAATTTTAGGTTAAAACCTGCCGAAAATAAGCTAAAAACATGCAAAATTATTGCTAAAAACCGGCAAAACCTGCGCTAAAAATCTGTAAAATTGAGATACAGATTTGCCGTTTCACCTACATTACTTTCACCTTCAAGTCTTTTATTCGTAGCTGTTCTCTTTGCTCGACTTCTGGACTTTCCAGGTGTAATGTAGAATTATCTTCGTAGGGCGATCTGAAGAAGAAAACGGCAAGATAAAAGGGAGAGGATGGGGAGAGGAGAGGAGGGGTTCGTTTTGAAGACAATCTATTACAGATTTTTCTTCTATTTTCGTGATGTTGTATTAAAATTAAAGACATTTTTCGGTTGACAGGATCAGACATGAGAAGAGGCCTGTGAGGGTCTCGAAACGTTGAGTGTTGAAACAATGCTAAAAGTAATTAACGCCACGAGATTAAAACCGACAAATGTCTTTAAATTTCGACAGTCTATTACATAATTATGTAGATACTTTGCAAAAAAATTTTTGAAAAAAGTTGTTCCATGTACCAACAGGTGTAGGTGTATTTAAACTTCTATTTTCAAAACAATTTAAATCTCCAGGAATTACCGTCTAACTCCAAAGTACAGCAAAATTTCGAACAAATAAAACCGCAATTTTCAAAAGTTTTTTAGTTCGTATTTAGAAAAGTCATAGAACACAAGTTGTTTGCCTATAATATACCTACCTACGTAAGGAAGGACCCTTTTTTGGCTTTAAATATTACCGTCCACTACGTCGCGGCGATCTAACTAAGCGCCTGCAGAATGGCTAATACATTTTTAGCAGGCGCTTTAATAATATGTTTTATCTATACTAATATTATAAAGAGGTAACGTTGGTAACATGTATGTATGTATGTATATTGGGGGTAATTGTAATTTGTAATAAAATAACTTTTCATTTAGCCTCGCCGACTTACATAGTCTATACTAATATTATAAAGAGGTAACGTTGGTAACATGTATGTATGTATGTATATTGGGGGTAATCTCCCAAACTACTGGACCGATTTCAAAAATTCTTTCACCATTAGAAAGCTACATTCACCCTGAGTAACATAGGCTACTTTTGATCCCGATATTCCCACGGGATCGGGACATACGTAGCTAATAAAAGTATATACCCTCTCGGCATAGATTACCCTTGCCACCTCAAATATGTAGTTGTAATTAAAAAAACTATTTACCCCTTTCGACATACCTACCCCCTTGTCGACTTCCATCGCAGGCTGTATAAAAAAACCGATTTACTTCTTTCGGCATATTTTATATATAAGATTACCTTCGCCGACTCTCATTGTGGGTAATAAAATACCTATTAACCCTTTTTGGCATAGATTAATAGTGGGTAATTCTAATTAAATTACAAAATAAATAAAAAATACAATTAAACTTACACCTCTCATTTATTTACAAATTACAAACAATAAGTACACATTACCGTGATGTCTTTTATAAAACTAATTAATAATTATTTAACTATAATTATTTTATTTAGAAATTAATCGTTTTTTAATTACATTTACTGAGCAATGAGTTACGAGATTTCTTCCTCTCTTTTCATAATAAAAATATAACTTTCTCAACATAAATCTACTTACATAAGGTTCTAACGAATGAACTGACACCAAAAAAAAACGTAATAAAAAACACATTTGTAACACAAAATAATCGTTGAGTTTCTAGTAAATAAGTTGAAAATTTAAAATAAAACATATTGTTTTTGATATATTTTGAGCACTCAGCGGTCTTAAGTCTATTGGACGGACGTATTAAGACTAGTAACTACTTTTATACAAAATTAAATATTAATTAATAACGCAAAATGTAATTAACCCATATTTATTTTCTTAATTTTTAAATTTTCCGGTGTGATAAACTTGTGGATCTTCTTTAACAATTGAACTGCAATGCGCCGAAAACGGCGCATTGTAAAAAATAATTTTAGCATAACCCGTTTTGATTTTCATAAAAAAGTTTTTTTTAAAACGTTTTTGTAAACCTTGTATTGACATATTTTTTTCAGTCGAATTGAGTTTTGATAGGTTTCGAGTTTCGACTGTACAATATAAACAATATAATTATTTTTTGAAAACAATTACATTATTAAAAAATCTTTTGCGTTAATAATTTATATTAAATTTTAAAAGAAATATTTATTTACAAACGTTCAAAGGTTAAATAAAATGTTTCACTTTTTTCCATCATTTAAAAACTTAACGAATTGAAATTTGCGTTTTGCGTTTTTGATAAAATATAATAATATTGTTTCTGTCGCCCTTTCTTAACGTTTATAAATAAAGTTAGTTTAAAAATAAACACCATTTATACCAGTTTAGCTTCCCCTTCCCGCACTTTCTAATTAATTACGTTATTTTATTTACAAAAATACAGTACAGTCATGATATGTCAAATACAATAACAAAATGTCAGTTTGATTCAAAATGGAGTAAGGTACTTAATCAGTTTTAATCAATTATTTATTTATTTATTATTTATCTTCCTAAACTTGCTTGCAGCTATTTAGACACTTAATATAGTGTTACCAAATAATTAAAGTAATTTAAGCTTGATTAAAACTGATTAATTATAATTAAATTTTTAATGAAATAATAATATTATCATTATTATTGGCATTTGTTTGGAATAATGAAAACGTATTATCACAATAATTGTCAATTTTTAATAATAATAATAAAAAGTATGTTTGTTTATGCAATCATATTTTTAGGAAAATTACCTTAAAAATGCTAATATAATATGGTTTCCACTAAATATATAGGTATTTTGTATTTATGAATAATTAAGTCATGAATTATTTAAAATTTTGATAAACAATTTATAGGCATAAAGGTTAACAAAAAAAAACAGTGCAATTTTTCAGGTAATCTAAAATGTCCATTTTTGCAAATTTTTTAACATATTTTACCCATTTTTAAGATTGATTACTTTGATAAAGTTTACTTAATTATTTAAGCTTATTCCATAACTCATATTGCTTGTTTTCTGTACATAATAGAAATACACATAATACATAGTAAATAAAAGTAATGAGTAGGTTCAATTTAGCACCTTAAAGTCAATGATTTTTTTTAAGAATAATCTAACTTATTTTTATTTCACATAAAAATGGCATATGAAAAATGTTTTTTTTTTATTAAATCCAAAATGTATCTTATTGTCTTTTTTATATTAAAACAAAAATTAAAACATGTTTCAAAGCCATGTTTCAGCTAAAAACTTGCAACAGCTCACCTAAAAACCCAGTAGGCGGCTAAAAACTTGCAAATTGAAACCAAAATTGAACAAATCATTATAAAATTTCAATTTAAAACTTTAAAAAAACTGAAACAGAACCCGCGAAAGGTGGAAACCTGCAAAAGTTTTAGCTAAAAATATGCAGTTTTAAAACTTTTACCTAAAAAATATAAAACTAGCAAAGTTTTAGCTAAAAACCTGCGAAACCTTAGCTAAAAACCTGTAAAACTTAGCTAAAAACCTTGACGTTTTAGCTACATTACCTTCGACTGTTCAATTCGTAGCCGTTTTCTTTGCTCGGCGTTTTCGGCGGCGGAGGTTTCGCGACCACGTGACCTTCCAGGCGGAGCGTGGACTGGCGGTGGGAAGATCTGAAAACAAACAAATATTTATTTATTTAATTAAAAAAAAATATCGGCATCGTTAGCTCGGCCGATGCATAAGTTTTTTATCAACTTATGCATATAATTATAAAAGCTATGCAATAGCTTAAAACATTGGAAACATAAGGAAAAGACGGTTTTAAAGTTTTAAAAACGAAACCAACAGAATCCAAACTAAACACCCGCAAAAACATAACTAAAAACCTGCAAAAACTTGACTTTTTTAGTCAAGTTTTAACCAAGCAAAAACCTGCAAAAATTGACTTAAAACTTGCAAAATACCTTACTGAATGACCACGAACTTGTGTTCAACTTTAAGGACGAATATCTCCTAAAATACTTTAGCGATTTGAACACAGTTTAGACCAGCACATAGAGGAATTCAAGAAGAACAGTTGCACATAACCTATCCGCCACATTACCTGATGAGACATGTGACAGCGAGCAGAATGAGCACCGCCCCGAGCGCGGACAGACCCCAGGCGAGCGCGGCGCGCGCTACCGGCGGCACTTTAGTGGCGAGACGCAGCAGTGACGTCACTTGGTCCGGGAGCTCGTCGATACCCTGTCGACGATACATGCAGTTTTAGAGTTATATTCAAAGTCCCGATCCCGTGGGAATATCGGGATCAAAAGTAGCCTATGTTACGCAGGGTGAATGTAGCTTTCTAATGGTGAAAGAATTTTCGAAATCGATCCAGTAGTTTCGGAGATGACCCCCAATATACATACATACATGTTACCAACGTTACCTCTTTATAATATTAGTATCTAGATAAGAAAATAGGTACATATTAAACCGTGGCGTGTCGGTCAAATACCCTTTTCTTCAATAATATATATGCGACAATGTAAATCACATGATTACTGCAAAAAAAAAAATATACAAAAAAAAACCCATGAGTTTCTTGTGCCTTCTTCTCATGTCATGGAGGTCGCGTTCCGAAGACACAGTAGAGTAGATTAAATATAAAAAAAAATGACATTTCAAAGAGATATCTTGCTAATATCCGAATGAATAAACGTACTTTGATTTTTGATTTTTTTTGATTTTTGACTGTAATGCAGAAGGTTACGGGTTCAGCATATTTGTAGGTACCAAATATTTAGTTACAAAATCTTGACATCTAAGGGTGTTTCGTGGACAGTAATTTAAGCCGAAAGTGGGTTATTCTAAAAGTTTAGGCGAACTTTTGTTATACGTTTTGTTTTACGTCTATTTTGTTCTGAGATATCGAACGTGGTCCGGCCAACCTGACGTTAGATAGGCCGGCCACTTTGTATCGGTAAATTTTCGACACCAAATAGGTATGTACTAAATAATGAGTGTAGTTTGGTGTAAATCTATTGTATGGTTCGGCCAAGCTGCTGGATGGAGGTAGGTCGGGATCGCTGTTTGTAGCGTCTTAAGAACGTGGCGACTCTTACCATTTCCATACAAACTTAATACCAAAATAAATAATTAAAATTTAGTTTTCTCCTTCGATCATATATAAACTATAGATGCACGGTCGCCGCTCTAGAAATGGAGCCGTCAAAACAAGGCATACTTCAACCGATATGCCTTGTTTCGCTGTCAGTCGTGTATAAGTGTTTTACAACCTTATTGCCCAGTGATTAAGGTTTACATTAAACTGTACTATGCCCGTATAAGTAAGCGTTGAAGTAGTGCCGATTTTTGATTTCGATTTTGTATGGGACCGTGTATCTAAAGTTTATAATATATGATCGTACCTTGATATCGATATTATTCTTTTTCATTAAAAATGTTTCTCCGTTTTATTTGAATGTGAATTAATATTTTGAAAAACTTTGCGGTGGGGACCCTTTAAAAGTAAAATCTTAATCCGAATAATATCGATATTAAGGTAGAAAACTAAATTTTTCATTATTTATTTTGGTATTAAGTTTGTATGGAAATGGTAACAGTCGCCACGTTCTTAAGAAGGGGGTCTATGAAAGGCTGAGATGATGATGACGTGGCCTTACCTCCTCGAACCACAGTATCGGGAACACGATGTCCGGGAAGTTGGCCACCTGCTTGATGTCCACCACCTGTGAGACTGCCAGGTTGATCTGCACGCGGGCGCGCGCGCGCATCGCTATACCCATCTCCTGGAACATAACAACCGTACACCGTTAGCTCTTCTCCTTCCCTTTGACCTCTGTGGTGCGGAAGGCTTAGAGGAATAGGTTTCCCTCTGGACTTGAAGACTCCAAGGTGTATCCACCTTGGAGTTCTTCGTCTTGGGGACTTGAAGACTCCAAGGTGTATCCATCTTGGAGTCTTCAAGTCCAGAGGGAAAGCGTTTAGGACAGTATGAACTTACCGGTTGCACGTCAATATACAGCATGTGATCCTCGGCGTTGGGCGGAGAGATTCCTTCGACTGCTTCCCGCAGCGACGGGTCCGCGAGGTAGAAGTGGGGGAACGATAGCATCACGGGGGAGTCTGGAATACGGGGGAAGAGCACTTTTTATAATATAGGTGTTATAGAAACTCCACATCACATCGCATAACCTAGCTCCAGATGTATTGACCCATTCTTTCCTCTGAACATGGCTCACTGTCTAGTGAGCCATGTTCACTGTTCATGAGAGGGTGGTATACCACCGTATGTGGTACTACGTACCACCTACCACATACCATAGTATGATTATGGTATGCATACTATGGTAGTACCAGATACCCAAGCTCCAAGCTAGGCATACTATAATGATAGAATTTAAAATAAAATCGTTTACCAATTTTTAAATTTGATAGGAAAATGTGACATATTTAGCTTTAAACACGTTTGTTGTATGAGAGCCCCTCTTAAATATTTGTTTTATTTTGTTTTTAGTATTTGTTGTTGTAGTGGCAACCGAAATACATCTTTTGTGAAAATTTCAACCGTCTAGCTATTACGGTTCATGAGATACAGCCTGGTGACAGACGGACAGACGGACAGACAGCGAAGTCTCAGTAATAGGGTCCCGTTTTTACCCTTTGGGTACGGAACCCTAAAAAAGATTGTTATATAGTCTAAATCTCTGGCAATGAGAATCGATTGTGTATTAAAAAAAAAACCATCACATCCACAAACACACAACCCGCCCAACACCACCCGACCCGGAAAAATGTAACTAAGCTTACCATATTGACACAGAGAGACGTTGAAGAGGCCACTTGGCGCGCACGGCGGTCCGGCGGGACAGAAACACTTGTTATGTTCATTGTCAGCGAATACGTCCTCGGGTGGAGTGAAGCGATAGCCTTCGACGCCTGCCGCGGATGTCACGTCGCGGAGATATCTACGGGACAACACATTATGTTAGCTCTTTGAGATTTCCTTTGGCGAACTACCAAGGTTACTCGGTAGGCATATAGAGTTATGCCGAGATGTGAGCAGCTTCGGTACCACACAGGATATGTGGAAGGTGGCTTCTTTGCCGGCCCCAGTGAGGTTGTGGTGACCTCTTTGAGGAGTGGTGAGCGGTTTCATTGCTCCGGTTTCAGTCTGGACAATCTGATAGTACCATTGGATGTACGCGATAGTTTAACGCCTAAAAACATAAAATATAAGCTTAAAACGCACTACCTAAACACCCTTCGCAACTGTATTTATATCTATGGCACATCTTATCTATCTTCATAATGTTTATTCACCCAACTACCTACCTTGCATTATACCCACAAAATTAATATTTACGAAATAACTTAACTTTTTTTTTCCGACGTATTTATTTATACTTATAATATTATTATTTTTTCTCTATTTGTATTCTCCGTATACTTATTTATTAGATAGACGTAGATTATTAGTATTAGTATTTAAACCTCAGTGGTTTTTTTATGCTAATTTTGAGTAATCAATGTTATTTAAGTTTTATTCGGTAAATAAAAAATAAAAAAAAATAAAAACAAAATTGGGCACTCCTTATAAAGAACAGAACACTAGCAACCTTTAAATTCCGTATACTGCGCTAGCCAATTGCGGCACAAGGATCAAGTCTCCAAGAACCTTGATCAACCCTCAACCCACTTCACCCAAGCCAAAAAATCACGCGTTTCAACAAAAAAGACCTTAAGCTATGTTCTTTCCTTTCCATTGAGGTCTGTCGGGAGAAAACTCTTACAGGGTTAGACTCACCTTAGTATATAATTGTATAATGTCTTGTTTTTGTAATGTAATTTCTCTTGTGTACTGAATAAATAAAATAAATAATAATAATAACACTCACTTCAAAGGCAGAGCCCGACAGAGGTCCTTGTCATAGATCTTCAAAGTATCGTTCCTGGTGAGATGCGGGGGGAATATGGACCCGTCAGATCCAGCGATGCTGTTACAGGAGTCAGTGGTCCAATGCGGGAGTTTGTCCCGTCCGTTGTATCGCTCGATTATGCCGTATTGGGACATAGAATCGGCTCCCGTGAACATTGTCACCACATCGGCTGATGTGCTGTTTTTCTGCGAAAAGATTTTAGTGGATAAGTTGATATTACTTACAGGTTGCACACAGCGCCATCTAGCTTCAAACTGAGCAACCGGTATCTCTATAATCCTACTAATATTATAAATGTGAAAGTTTGCATGGATGTTTGGATGTTTGTTACTCTTTCACGCAAAAACTACTGAACCGATTGCGATGAAACTTGGTATGTAGATAGCTAGACACCTAGAATAACACATAGGCTACTTTTTATCCCGTAATTCCCGCGGGATCGGGACTTACGCGGGTGAAACTAGTATACAAATGAATCGCTAAATGTGTCACGCAAATCTCGAGAACAGCTGAACCGATTTCGCTAATTCTTTTTTTGTCGTGTTTGCTATTGACAGGAGAAGGTTCTTATGAAAGAAAAAATGCTCAACCGATTTTGATGAATGTTGGTATGGAGATAGATACTTAACTATTAGAAAGTTGTATTAGTAGGGTAGGTTGGTAGTAGTAATAGTAGGGTAGCGGAGTCTCAGTAATAGGGTCCCGTTTCCCCCCTTCGGGAACGGAACCCTAAAAACATACACAACTTTAAAAAAGGTCTTTCACGGCCTTATCGCTTAAAGCGATCTATTCCAGACAACCTCTATAGGGTGTCGAATTATCCACAAAGTTATGAATCTACAGAACCACTCACCCCATAGAATAACCCGAACTCCTCATAGGGCAGTTTCTGTTCCTTAGGCACGACGTCTTTGGCCAGCTTGAGCAGCGGATCTTCATATCCCCAGAGCAGCTGACTGACTGACACCTCCACGAAGGGTTTAATCTTGAGGATGTCCATGATCGACGCCATGGCCAGTCGCAGGAAGCGGGCAGCGTGCTTCGATTGAGATGTTGCTGACTGGAAGCAAATAATAAATACCGTAAAGCAGGCTACAGACCATCCGTTTTAACTGTACAGTCAAACTGTCCTGTCAAATCGTAAGTGGTTAGGCAAAACTAAAGGCGGAACCAGACATCGCGAAGCGTACGTTGCGAATGGTTCGCCTCGTATGCCTCGGGCTATGTGGACGTGAGCATTCGCGCCATACGATCGTTGCGAACGCCGCCTCAGTGCGAGCCGTGCGCTCCGTGTGGACGGACGGGTGTTTTTCTATTGTTCTACTAACGAACCCTGTGCGTGGTTGTTTGCATGCTCAGCTTGAGCATGTGTCGTGTGGGACGAAAGCATAAATGTAATGACACATGCCTCAGGTCGAGGCAATGTCAAAGACCAACTATTGGCTGCTCCATCAATAGATATACATCGCGGTATCGTTGCGTTTTATGTCCAAAATCACGTTTGTTGTATGGGAGCCCCCCTTAAATATTTATTTTATTTTATAGCGGCAACGGAAATACCTAAGTAAAATCATCTGTGAAAATTTGAACTGTCTAGCTAATACGATTCATGAGATACATGCCTGGTGACAGACGGACAGACAGGGAAGTCTCGGTAATAGGATCCCGATTTTACCCTTTTGATACGGAGCCCTAAAAAGTCGGCCGTCCCCAGCCCGGTCCGGACACGGCCCGATCTAGTTAATTCTATAATTAATCATCCATAGAATGTTCAAGTAACCTTGTTTTAAGTATTTTCGAGTACGGAAATAAATCTTCGTACTTTCATGAAACTCCTTGATATTTGGTATCAATTTACTACCTAGGCACCTACGGCTCAGTCAAGGTTTTCAAAAGTTATTTTTAACCTGAATTTAATCGATTTAACCTAGGTTTAATTAAAAGTTCAAGTACCTAGATCGAGACTTGAAACTGACAGTCTCTGTCGCGCTTCGAGTGAACTGCGACATGTAAAGATAAGGGTTCGATTCCGGGAACAAGTATTTAGGTATGATTACTTAGTATAGTCAGGTAAGATCGGATACAGGTCTTCCCCTGTATCATTATCTACTTATTATCCAAGTATTATATATAAAAATCAGCTTTTATACTATAACGTAAGTAAAATTATAGTAATAATAACGAGTTAGGTGGCGAATGGGCCCCATAAAAACTGGGACCGGGGCCCAGTCGCCACTCCAAATTTTTGGTGGCGTCGACTGGGCCCACGTTTACTTAGGATGTGGGCCCAGTCGACGCCACCAAAAATTTGGAGTGGCGACTGGGCCCCGGTCCCAGTTTTTATGGGGCCCATTCGCCACCTAACTCATAATAACACCCGGGTGTTCATGAAATTATAATTCTACTTACGTTATAGTATAAAAGCTGATTTTTATATTTGATACTTGGGTAATAAGTAGATGATGTTTCCTCATTAGCCAGACATTTTTGACAGTTCCAATCCCTTGCCAGACAAAGGAAAGTCTGTACCTGCCAAAGCCACTACAAGCCTTTTATCGTTATCGTAGCAGTTTTATCGTCTCGTTTGTCGGGACTAGGTACCGTATCTTTAGTTTTTTTTGTTTTAATCTAAGGTTCACAAGAGCAATTCAACCCGCACCAATCTGTGGCCCCCGGCAGTTGCAATGTTACCTTTTAAGCTATTGCATAGCTTTTATCGCGGGCTTTGAGCTTTGAATGAAGAAATTTTGTAACGAAAAAAACCAAACACTGTTCCATCCGTCCATCCATCCTACTCCGTCTACCATGTTGCCATGGTAACCATGGCAACGTGGTACAAAATAAAACATAATTATTATTGCATAAGTTGATGAAAAATGCTATGCAATAGCTTTACCGCGGCAGTCCCCTAGTGCCACACTTTATTTTTCGAGTCACACGGTCTTCCCCCGTATCCGATCTTACCTGACTATACTCTACTAGTCGAAAATAAAATCTCAGTAAATTAGAAAGTTCTCACAGTAATTAGTTAATTACAATTATGTATTTAATTAAGTGAGTTGTATATAACTTGACGTTTATTCATTCGTTTATGTAATAAGTTCTGCATAACTTTTCCTAATCTACCAGAGCACGTATTCTACAACTAAATCGTCTCAAGATAGCTTCAGCATTGTCCGATTTTTCTCGAGAATGGTTCAACAACTGTTAGCAATTTTGCATGAAATCTACACTAATATTATAAAGAGGAAAGATTTGTAATTGTGTGTGTGTGTGTGTGTGTGCGTCTGTGTGTTTGTCATGAATAAACTTAAAAACGACTGGACCGATTTCAAAAAATCATTCACCAAAAGAAAGCTACATTATTGAGGAGTAACATAGGCTACTTTAGATCCCGATATTCCCACGGGATCGGGACTTACGCGGGTGAAACCGCGGGACGTAGATGGTTGAATAGTAGTTAGTTGATAGATGAAATAAAATTCAGATTAATTAGAGATATTATATTCTAATTTTTCTTAATTTCACTTCAATTCACATTATATTAAAAAAAAAAACAAAACGTAATGGCATGATCAATTTTTAATATAGTCATGGCAGATACAGGTTTTATGACATAAACATATTTGCTCTAACGTCTTTATCTAGGGAGGAAACAGTCGACTAAGTTTGTATGGATAAAAAAGTAGGAAAAGTTACAAACAATACAGTAGGTAGGTAGCTATAGGTAGGTACCTACATTACTACTTACGACGTGACAAAAGCGCTAATTTCTATGAACTCACGACCGAACCACGTAATTACAGTTCCGAGAAAAATCTACACGTTAAAATGTGTTTTTAAAACTTAAGAGAATAGTCTCCATTCTCTTTCTCCATACAAACGTAGTTTACATTTTCCTCCCTGGATAAAGACATTAGAGCAAATATGTTTATGCCATAAAACCTATTTCTGCCATGACTATGCATGCATCTACATTATTTTAATTAGAAAATAAAAAAAAATAAAAAGGTAGATGCATTGTCATGACAGATATATGTTTTATGGCATAAACATATTTGCTCTAATGTCTTTATCCAGGGAGGAAAATGTAAACTACGTTTGTATGGAGAAAGAGAATGGAGACTATCCTCTTAATAAATAAATATTGCACGAAACGTCGTGCAAAATTTATTTATTAAGAGTTTTATTAGTTTAGGGCTAGATTGCCCTGTGTATAACGATACACAAGGCAATCTAGCCCTAAACTAAGCACTAGGCTTGTACTATGGGTCCTAGACAACCGATATACTTGATATCAGATTTCCCCTTCCCCCTGTATGAAACCTTTTGCATTATTTATTTTATAACACATTTGCTCGTAAAGGGCCTCTTATTTCTGCCCTGTGTATAACGATACACAAGGCAATCTAGCCCTAAACTAAGCACTAGGCTTGTACTATGGGTCCTAGACAACCGATATACTTGATATCAGATTTCCCCTTCCCCCTGTATGAAACCTTTTGCATTATTTATTTTATAACACATTTGCTCGTAAAGGGCCTCTTATTTCACCAATTTCAATATCGTAATGTATGTCATTACGTACTTGTGCGTAATCGTAAAGTAAAACGCACGAGTTTCTTTATAATAAGGTAACACGTACGGTTTATCATGCTCCGTCTAAAACCAACGGTACTTTTTTAAATCTTAAGAAAAAAAAAGCAAAGAAAGCAAATCAAAAAGTTTTTATCTCAGAAAAGTGGTCAATATTTTATGAATAAAATTAACTTTGGGAGATAAAATATAAAAAATAAACATTTAATTTGACAACATTAAAAATGCCAACTGGCAACGTAATAATCAATTTCACAAATTGTTCAAATTTTTCTAACTGCTTTAACAAGTGATTAAAGATTTATTCGTTTAAGAAAGTCCGAGTTTTATTTATTTCCTCGCAAATGTGTTATAAAACGTCGTATGACATACGTGCGCTTTGATAATTACAGCCTCTGCTTTCTTGTAGCCCTCGCCTACGGCTCGGGCTAGCAATATCGCCTCGGCTGTAATTTTCAACTTACCGCACTTATATCATAATGTACTATTGTCCTCTAATCCTAATCTTCTTATTACAAATCTAAGTTTAAACATAAAAACATGGTCTATCGGCGCGTCTGTTTTCAAACATTACCTACGCCAAACGGTTTACTGGCATAATCCCCACTGGTGGGGCAGATAGACAATAACCATATTTTTTTGACATGATCCCCACCGACCAGAATTAACCTGGATAGTGGGGAAAACGCCAATGACTTTAATTAAAAATTGCATAATCCCCACTGGTGTGGGGGACGTTTTAGTGATTATGCCCATAAACCATAATCTTCATCATCATCATCCGAGCGTTGTTCCCGGTTGCATCTCTCTCGAGAGCCCGGGGTCCGCTTTCCTACATTTACGTCTCCACTTCGCACGATCTTCGGCATCCCGTGTAGTGAGGCCATTTGCACGCATATCCGATCTTACAACGTCAAGCCAGCACTTCTTGGGTCTTCCCAATCTGCCGCGGCCGGGCGGAGGCGCCATGGCAAGACATTTGTTTCCCACGTAACTAGCCGGTAAACCATAATCTTATTACACCTTATTATGTATCATATGTATGTATTTACAAAAAAAAAAAGTATAATATGTAGTATATCCGTTGTCTAGTACCCATAGTACAAGCCTAGTGCTTAGTTTGGGGCTAGATTGCGCTGCGTGTAACGTCGTGCAATATTTATTTATTTATTTATTTATTACAAATCTAAGTCTAAATGTAAAACCTGGTCTATCAGAGCGTCAATTCTCGATCATTACCTACACCAAAGTAACTGTTAACAGTTAAAACGACTACGTCACTGAAATAACCTTAATTCCATTATAATTGGCGTTTGTAAATAGTAAAACGGAAGGCGTGTAAGGACACCGGTTTCCGTTGAAGACGTGGGCGCATCCTACAGACAGACATAACTGTTGTTTCAATGAAGAACAGTTAGTGCTAAGATCCGTAGAATGTTAGTAGATAATTATTGCACTATATTATTGTGAGCTAGCGACCCGCCCCGGCTTCGCACGGTGCAGCTCTGGTGGCGGGTCCCGGAGCGGGTTGGGTGGTGTTGGGCGGGTTGTGTGTTTGTGGATGTAATAGTGTTTTTTTATAACTTTATAACACATTTGCTCGTAAAGGGCCTCTTATTTCACCAATTTCAATATCGTAATGTATGTCATTACGTACTTGTGCGTAATCGTAAAGTAAAACGCACGAGTTTCTTTCTAATAAGGTAACACGTACGGTTTATCATGCTCCGTCTAAAACCAACGCTACTTTTTTAAATCTTAAGAAAAAAAAAGCAAAGAAAGCAAATCAAAAAGTTTTTATGTCAGAAAAGTGGTCAATATTTTATGAATAAAATTAACTTTGGGAGATAAAATATAAAAAATAAACATTTAATTCTTTAATTTAATTCATTTTGACAGTAAATTACATCTGTAACAGAAACAAAAAAATATTAATTTACTTTATTAGTAATACTGGCTATTTTTGTACCGTTGCCTTAAAAAAAAAAAGCACTGATGCCCGCGCATCGCTAATTTGTGAACAAATAAAAATTATTCCGCGCGCTTTTTCTTTTCGCTGTATTGTTTTTATTTGATTTCCTCGCAAATGTGTTATAAAACGTCGTATGACATACGTGCGCTTTGATAATTACAGCCTCTGCTTTCTTGTAGCCCTCGCCTACGGCTCGGGCTAGCAATATCGCCTCGGCTGTAATTTTCAACTTACCGCACTTATATCATAATGTACTATTACAAACTTATTTAAACAGACAGACAGACAGAGTTACTTTCGCGCTTGTAATGCTAGTAAGGATTATTATAGATTAGATTATAGCTCCTGTTCCACTATTATTCAATAGTAAATATGCGACAATGTATATATCACTGGATTATACTGCAAAAAAATAAACCCCATGAATTTCTTGTGTCTTCTCGTTGGAGGTCGCGTTCCGAAGACACAGTAGGTTACATTATACAATTGACGATTCAAAGTGGTATGTTGTTAATATCCGATTGAATATACACAAACAAAACTCAAAATATTATTTTGAGTTCTTTCTGTACCTATTATACAATACAGATTTGTAGATATTTAAACCAAGGTTAACCTTAGTCTAAATATCTACAAATCTGCAAAAACATTAAAATGAATTAAGAAGGTAAATATTACAAAACACCGGTCACGTACGGATCGTGACGCAAACTACAATGTTTTGCGTCACTAATCCTACTAATATTTAAAAAAAAATGTTTATTTGTGTTTCAATCACGCAAAAACTACTAAACCGATTGCGAAGAAACTTGGTATGTAGATAGCTAGAGATTTTATTTCGATATTCCCGCGGGATCGGGACTTACGCGGGTGAAACCGCGGGGCGCAGCTTGTATCTAATATACAGCTAATTTCATAGTATGTAATAAACAAAAAGTTGATTCGATTATTCTAACTTTTAATTTACGCTTAAGGCTTACCTACCTATAGGTAATTCGACCAAACTAGAATAAGCAATGAATAACGATTCTCGAGTTCTGATGAGAAGGTGGTTTCATGTGCTCCATTAATCTGTACCTAGTTATTCAAGAGCCGATTCTATTGGTAGATGTTCATCATAAAGAAGGCATACACAGCATTCTGGGATATTATTCTGCTCATCATTCCGAGGATGCTCATCAGATCATCACTAAGGCCCGGCGCACATTATGAGCATCGTCACGGCTGAGGATTTAGTTGGCAAATAGCATTATACATTAACTTCATGGCAATAAAGTAGAAATTTCCATGATATATGGTCGTAGTAACAAAAATACTGCTTCGGTATGCTTGAGGCGGCTACATCGGCAGCCTTCAGGATGCTTCGAGGGCGTCGAGGCAACACTCGGGTGTGGGTAGCTTGCCCTGCCTCGTCATTCCTAAGAACGTTGCAGCATGCCAAAGCATAGTTCCCGATAGTGTGCGCTTGCATGTAGGGATGCCAAAGGATCCCTTCCCTTGCCGATGCTCATAATGTGCACCGGGCCTAAGACCAACTCGGGACTCTCACCATATATAATGTACTTTGTGCTCTCACCTTTCAAATAAAAATAGAATTAGCTAAATCAGATGTGCCGGAGTACGGGGCGCGGACATATCCACATACATACAAACAATATACGGGTCGAATTGAGAACCTCGTCCTTATTTTGAAGTCGGGTAAAATGACGATTTATGCCTAGAATAGCTTATTCCAATTTGATCAAATGGAGCATTAATATTTTAACTTGAGATTCAATAAATAATTCGTCGTGTGAGTCACGTGGCTTACTTCTCTCGAGCAAGGCGACTGACCAAACTGGGCCATCTAACTTTCACTACGACCATACTCTTTCATACTACCTACCTATTATAATACTAAATGTTACTTAATATATACTGGCGTCTACTTACGCAGCTATAAAACCGGCCAAGTGAGAGTCGGACTGGCGCACGATGGGTTCCGTACCACTATCACAATTGTTAGATATTTAATTATATAAGTTCCTCAAATGTCTGTAAAAATGCGGAACGTCAATTGACTGACCATTATACAGCGCCATCTATAATATGATTGCTAAAACTAACTTCCGTTTGGAAATCTAAGAGATGGCTGCTGCGAAAACAACGGTCAGTCAATCGACGACTATCAAAGTGTGAAGAAGTGAAAAACTGTAAGTAATTATCATTTTGTTATTATTTCATTTAAATTTCTATTATAGTACAAAGTGCTCAAATTACTTAAAATATACTCGGTAATTAATAATGGTATTTTGTGTTTCAATTATTAGTTCCCTATGCTAATATTAAGTTGTGTTCATGGATCATTCCGCTAGACCGTGGAATAATCCATAGACCTTTACAATTCAAGTGTGGAATATCAATAGCCACTGAACCTTTTACTGAATTTACCTAATCTATAGAATTTAGCTACTAACGTCAGAGACCACCCTCAGTAGTCTCTAACATCTCAGAAGTGGGATAAGAACATACGATATTCTAAGCTTTAAACGAATTTCTACTATTGTTCATGCATGAATTTAAACTGTAACGTTTTTTTTTTCTTCCCTGTTTTCTGTAATAAGGAATTGAATATCGGACAGAATGTACCGACATTTAAATTATTGTTAACGGTTAATAGCAATTCACATTTGAAATACACATGTACCAAGTTATTTCAAAAGTATTTGTTAAGAGTCTTGGCTGTATACCTAAGCTTGATTTCAGCCTAATTAGAGTGTATTGAATATAGTACCTTATAGGTTAATTGCTTTAATAGGTGAGAATTCTGCTTGTGATTTATAAGAAATAAACATAGGGATAGTAAACAACAGGTTGTTTGTGCGTGTTCTATTTTAATGTTTCAGCCAAATGGATCTTGACGAAGGCCAGCACTCTCCGATACTGGGGTCTGCCAATAGACCTCCGAGTAGGCAGCGATCACGGAGTCCTCCACGCCGTTCTATCGTTGAAGTCCGATACCCGAATCGCAGCCCGTCACCACGCAGCCTCGAGACATCTCGAGAACGACGCCGGCGGCCTAGGCAATCTGTGGACGCTGAGCATCGTCTACGCACTCCCTCGGCACCCGATGAGGAGGTCTACAGGAGACGACACCGAAGGTACGACGCCCTAGGCGAAGAAAGAAATCGACACCGTTCGCGCAGCCCATTTGCGCTTCGCTTGGAAAGAAGACGATCCCGCTCGCGTAGTCCAGTGGCAGATGGCGAGCAAGGGCGGCATCGTCCACCCAGTGCAGCCTCCGTGCGCCACACTAGCGAGCGTCAACGCAGCCCTTTGCACAGCGATGAAAGACAGCACCGCCTGCGCAGTCCTGGTTATGATACCGAGCGACAACAGCGTCGTTCGCGTAGTCCAGTATCGATGCATTACACTAGCAGACGGCGTCAACTCGATCCAGTCGCACCCGAAATACAAGGCAGCCCGATGACATCCCAGCACCAAGAACAAGATGCAACGAGGTTAGTTTCTAATTCTGAATCAAATGTTATCACGGAACTGATTAGGGCCATTAAAAGTAGTAGCCAGTCTGATTCAATGGAGAAACTAGGTGCCATTCAAAATACAGTTCCCGAATTCAATCCCTCTCGAAAAGGTCAAACTATAACCATGTGGTTACACAAGGTAGGTGAATGCGCGACGATATATGGGTGGAGTGACAAACAAACGATCCATTACGCTCTTGCTAAATTACGGGGGGTGGCGCAACGATGGTACGAAGGATTGCCCACAGTTCTTTATACATGGCCCGAATGGCAACAAAAACTTACTGAAGCCTTCCCATCCGATGAGAACTATGGGCAAATGTTAACCGATATGTTAAATAAGCGTGCTCGTTTTGGTGATTGCTTAGAGAGTTACTATTACGAAAAGATAGTACTTATAAATAGGTGTAATATTATAGGCAAAAGGGCGGTAGAATGCGTTCTTCATGGTATAGATGATCGTTCGATCAGGTTAGGGGCCGAGGCCGCACAATTCACTGATCCTAATAAATTATTGGCTTATTTACGGTGTACCCGCAATATTAAAATCCCCACTAGTGAACGGCGACCTAACAAAACTCAAACGAATAAACAACCTGAAAACGCTCAAATAAGTCGTTCACGGTGTCTTAACTGTCGGCAGATAGGACACGTAACGTCTCAATGTACTCTTCCCTTGAAAAAGTGTAGTTATTGTTCTAGAATAGGTCATGAATCTGAGCGATGTTTCTTAAAACCAACTACTTCTTCTGCAACGGCTAGTTCTAAATCTGACCCGAAACCTATAATGCAAATATCTACCGTAGATGACCCAAGTAGTAAATACACCAAAGTTGCAACTATTAATAATGTTCAATTTAAATCATTTATAGATTTTGGTAGTCGTGTCTGTTTAATTCAAAAATCTGCATTTGACTTGTTAAAATCTGATAACGAACAATGTGACGACTCTTTTAGGGGTTTTGGTAATTCCTCGGTTAAAGCCTTAGGTAAGCTGTGCGTTGGTATTGAAATTGATGGGGTTAGTGCGATTGTAGATTTATTTATCGTTCCAGACGTCTCTATGAGCGTACCCGTACTAATAGGTCAATCATTTACCGAACAATCACATATAATTGTACGTAAAACTAGTTGCTTATTAGAATTTGCCCAACTTCCAAATAATTGCGATGAGTCTAACTTTAGTAGGGTTAAATTGTTCTGTAAAGACACCGTCGAAGTATCAGGCTTAACAATTATTGAAGTTTACTCTGATAATGATCTGAATGGAGATATTTTCGTAGAAGGAAGTATACGGTTTCAGTCGGGGGTTCGATATTCTGTCTTATCTGGACTTTTTGAAGTAAAAAGGGGCACGGGATCTATCGTCTTAAATTGTCAAAGGAATACTTCGTTTGTCCTTCCTAAAGACTTCTTAGTCGCCCGTGCTAAAATGGCCATATTAGAACAGAGTGTCCCAGTTTTAAGTATTTCTTGTCAAAATCAATTTAACGAAAAACGACCAGTACTTGAATCTGACGTTAATATCGGTGACAGCGCATTAAGAATAGATAAAGACAATCTCTTGACTTTACTTAATACATACAGAGAGAGCATTGCTTTTAATTTATCCGAATTAGGAAAAACTTCAAAGGGTGAGATGAATATTGAACTTCACGACAAAGATCCGGTAGTATACCGACCCTATAGGTTAGCAATTAAGGAAAAGGAGCAAGTTAGGGAGATCATTAGGGAACTACTTCAACATAACATTATTCGTCCATCTACGTCCTCTTATTCGAGTCCAATTGTTTTAGTAAAAAAGAAGAATGGAGAAATAAGACTCTGTATTGACTATCGAGCCTTGAATAAGAGGACTATTAGGGAACATTTCCCAATGCCACTCATTGACGATCAACTGGATCGCCTCGCGGGCTACAAATTCTATACCACCCTGGATTTAGCATCGGGGTATTACCAAGTGCCGATTAAGGAAGATGACAAATATAAGACCGCTTTTGTAACACCTGATGGTCATTTCGAGTTTAATCGTATGCCTTTCGGCTTGGCTAATGCCCCAGCTAACTTCCAAAGGATGATGAACGAGGTTTTAGGTCCGGCTCGTCACGAAGAGGCATTGGCTTATCTTGATGATGTTATTATTCCGTCAGTAGATATTTCACAAGGTTTGCAACGGTTAGAATCTATTTTAAAACTTTTCCTTGATGCAGGCTTAACTTTAAATTTATCTAAATGTGTATTTTTTAGTCGAACCGTTGATTACCTGGGATTTGAAGTATCTGCCGACGGTATAAGGCCGGGCTCGCGGAAAATTGAGGCGGTTTCAAAATTTCCAATACCTATTAACCAACACGGTCTGCGCCAGTTTCTAGGCCTAGCAAGCTTTTTCCGTAGATTTGTTCAGGGATTTTCAATAATAGCTAAACCCTTGACATTTTTACTAAAGAAGGACTCTAAATGGGCTTGGGGACCTTCACAAGAAGAGGCTTTTAATAAACTAAAGAAATCCCTTGTAGATAAACCCACTTTAGGTTTGTATAACCCTCAAGCAGATACCGAGCTTCACACAGATGCTTGTAAGCTAGGTGTAGCAGGTATCCTTTTACAAAAGACAGAAGATGGTCTTCTCAAACCGGTTGCTTACTTTAGTAGGCAAACCACACCGGAAGAACAAAATTATTCTTCCTACGATCTGGAAACTCTCGCGGTTGTGTCCTCTCTAGCTAAGTTTCGCGTTTATTTAATAGGGATGCCCTTTAAAATACTAACCGACTGTAATTCGCTAAGAGCCACATTTCAGAAACGAGATATGTTGCCGCGGGTTGCTCGTTGGTGGGAACAAATGCAGGAGTTTAATTTTAGTATAGAATATAAACCAGGTCACTCAATGGCTCATGTAGACGCACTAAGCCGCAACCCAATTCTAAATTCTGATAACTTAGATGTTCTTGAGATATCTGAATCTGATTGGCTGGTTACTGTTCAGAGTTCAGACAGCGAAATTCAGAAAATTATAAACATTCTCAGGGATCCGGATTTGGAAAATGTTGTCCACATAAAATCGTCCTATAAACAAAAGAATGGCAGGTTATTTAGGATCACCGCCGATGGTGATAGGTGGGTAGTACCGAAGGGGGTACGTTGGCAAATTGTCAAGCAAAACCATGACGATATAGGCCATTTTTCAGTAGAGAAAACCCTGGAACGAATTAAGGCTAGATACTGGTTTACCGATATGAAAACATTTGTTAAGAAGTACATAAACTCATGTCTCGAATGTACTTATACTAAAGCGGCAGGCGGAAAACGTCCAGGGTTCCTTCATCCCATAGAAAAAGTAGATACTCCCTTCGATACTGTCCACGTGGATCATGTTGGCCCATTTGTTAGAAGTAGCAAGGGCAATATGTACATATTAGTCTTGGTTGATGCATTTAGTCGTTATATTGTTCTTAAAGCTGTCAGAAACACAAAAACTCGTTCCACTATCAATGCCCTCAACGAATATGTAGCACTGTTTGGGGTACCTAGAAGAATTATATCCGATCGCGGGACATCATTTACTAGCGATTCGTTCAAACAATTTGTCGAACAAAAGGGTATAAAACACGTACTGAACGCGGTTTCCACTCCGCGAGCTAACGGGCAAGTGGAACGCTATAATAGAACTATTCTTGAGTCTCTTACAGCTAAATGTGTAGGTTCAAACGAAAAACGATGGGACGATTACATAAATGACGTACAATGGGGTATGAATAATACGATTAACAAAGGTATTAATTGCACTCCTACTGAAGCGTTATTTGGTCTTAGACTTACGGGTAACAGCGAAAGTAGGCTTATTACTGAATTAGCGAGTACGAACGAAACTGCGCATAATAGACGAAATATATCTGAAATTAGAGATAGTGTTAATACGTTTGTTAAAGCTAATCAAGAAAAGCAAAAAAGGGTTTATGATCGAAAACGTTGTGAACCATTTAAATACAGCGAGGGTGATCTTATAAGGGTCGAACGGCAAATTCCTTCGACGGGTCAGAGCAGAAAACTCGTCCCAAAATTTCAGGGTCCCTACAGGATCACTAAAATTTTGGATTTAGATAGATTCGTTATTGAGGACACTCCATTGACACGAAAGAGTAATAGAGGCTATTCTGCTGTAGTATCAGTCGATAAAATCAGACCTTGGCTTACTTTTAACAGGCCCCATGACGACTCTATAAATGGCGAAGAGCCTACTCTGTAATATCAAAACGTAATTAAAATAATCATAACCTGACATGATATCAGCAAACTTATAGAACCATTAGTCCTAATTGGGTAACAAAAGTGTTGACTTAACATGGTATTAATTGGTGTAATTATCTTTGCTGAGTCTAATCAGGA
Source organism: Idaea biselata (assembly GCA_958496205.1). Lineage (NCBI taxonomy): Eukaryota > Metazoa > Arthropoda > Insecta > Lepidoptera > Geometridae > Idaea > Idaea biselata. The sequence goes on from OY292406.1 coordinate 7,146,255, forward strand.
ATCGTCCTACTTAGTAACCTGACATGATATCAGCAAACTTATGGAACCGTTGGTCTTAATTAGGTGACAGAAATGTCGACTTAACATAGTATTAATTGGTTTAATTATCTTTGCTGAGTCTAATCAGTAATCATCATAATTAGTAACCTGACATGATATCAGCAAACTTATGGAACCATTGGTCTTAATTAGGTGACAGAAATGTCGACTTAACATAGTATTAATTGGTTTAATTATCTTTGCTGAGTCTAATCAGGAATCACCGAACTTAGTAACCTGACATAGTATCGGCAGACTTGTAGAATCATTGGTCCTAATTGGGTGGCAAGTGTTGACCTAACATGGTACCAAATGGTTTGATTATGTTTGTTGAGCTTAATCAGATTCGTTATACTTAATAATATCGCTGCTACAAATCTGTCAACTTATAACACCATAAGTCCTAATTAGGTGACAAACTGTTGACCTAACATGGTACTAACTGGTAATAAATCTATAATTAATAAATCTATTCATTTTCACAACTATCTGTATTTTAGGTGACATAACTGTTGACCTAACATGGCAATAAGTAAAAGTTTTGATTTTTAATGCTGTTATGATAAATTACCTAAGTATGATAAATCATTATTAGAGAAATTATTTTGTATAATAATGTATGATTCGTATTTTCTATTAGGTACCTACTATTGAAATAAATGTAATTAAATTTTGTTTTATTTATAATTAATAGATTATTTATTATAGAGTTATACACTTAGTTCTTTCACTAGTTTATAATAATCTTTATAAATGTTTGATTGTTTCTTTTACTATTGTATTCATTATTGATGTAAAGCACGAGGTCGTACTTTAAATTTCGGATGGCCGACTGTTAGATATTTAATTATATAAGTTCCTCAAATGTCTGTAAAAATGCGGAACGTCAATTGACTGACCATTATACAGCGCCATCTATAATATGATTGCTAAAACTAACTTCCGTTTGGAAATCTAAGAGATGGCTGCTGCGAAAACAACGGTCAGTCAATCGACGACTATCAAAGTGTGAAGAAGTGAAAAACTGTAAGTAATTATCATTTTGTTATTATTTCATTTAAATTTCTATTATAGTACAAAGTGCTCAAATTACTTAAAATATACTCGGTAATTAATAATGGTATTTTGTGTTTCAATTATTAGTTCCCTATGCTAATATTAAGTTGTGTTCATGGATCATTCCGCTAGACCGTGGAATAATCCATAGACCTTTACAATTCAAGTGTGGAATATCAATAGCCACTGAACCTTTTACTGAATTTACCTAATCTATAGAATTTAGCTACTAACGTCAGAGACCACCCTCAGTAGTCTCTAACACAATTGGGTACGAACCCTAAAATGAATACTGGACAAACCAATCCGTAAACGCAAAGCGAAGGTTCTAAAGTCTCCCATCACTAGATGGCGTTAGTGGTCAAAGTACATGGCGGTATCTTTGCGTTTTTTACGTCAAAAATTACGATTGATGTTTGGATTTTTTTTTTTTTTTTTTTTTAGTATTTGTTGTTATAGCGGCAACGAAAATACATCATCTATGAAAATTTCAACCAAATAGCTATTAATACAGCCTTGTGACAGACGGACAGACAGCGAAGTCTCAGTAATAAGGTCCCGTTTTTACCCTTTGGGTACGGAACCCTAAAAACCTTACTGAGTACGAAGTTGTGGTGGTTTTAAGATATAGTTATTAACTAGCCTCGGTTTTACCTGAGCAGGTTCCGATCCCGTGGGAATATCGGGATCAAAAGTATGCCTATGTTACTCAGGCTGAATGTAGCTTTCTAATGGTGAAAGAATTTTTTAAATCGGTCCAGTAGTTTTTGAGTTTATTCATTACAAACATACACACACACACACACACACACAAATCCAAATAATAAATAAATAAATTCTGTGAACAACACACAGCGCCATCTAGCCCCGTGGTAAGCGACTAAGCTTGTGTTACGGTGACTAGACAACGGATATAATACTTATATTTATTTTTCTTTTGTAAATACATACATATTATACATAGAGGGACACCCAGACCAGACACAAATATTTATTCTATAGGCATAAATACTTGCACCCGGCGGGAATCGAACCCGCAACCTCCTGCATTGCAGTCGCGCTTTCGCACGACGCGCCACAGAGGTCGTCGTTTCCTACTAAATAGGAAATAGGAAATATTTCCTCTTTATAATATTAGTGTAGATATTATACAGGTGATGTTCAAGACATAAGCAATGAAGATACCAGTTCTATTTATTTACGCATTTTTTATTTATTTTATTCCATTTTATTTTTTACAGATGATGTAGGTATTTCTGTTTCCGCTCTAACAAAGAATACTAAAACTGTATAAATGGGGCTCCCACACCACAAACGTGATTTTTGGAATGGTACGGTACCTACCCTTTTAAATAGTTTTAGGGTTGTAATATCAGACATGTTTGATTCATTTATCGATCACTTTTATTTTACCCCTTACTAAATAAATAATAAACGATGACTAACTTTATGTAGGTACCTAACGTTTGTCTTTTACTGCGACATGAAGATTCAAAGTTGACAGACAGAGACAATCGTTACATAAACTTAGTCATCGTTTATAAGTAAGGGGGTTCGTTTTTAGATGTAAATGTAATATTTTTGTAGTAGCTACGGAACCTTCGACACGCGTGTCCGACTCGCACTTGTCTATTTTTCAGCCAGCCAGGCGAAAATCCGTTTTCAAAACCGGTAAATATAGATCGATCATAACATTCATAACCGAAGACGGTTTATTCCACTTTGATCACCTGGCTGATATCACCTGGGTGGAGAAATTTTAGTGTTCTCAAATCACCCAGGTGAACAAAGGCGACTTAATTTTTTCGTGTAGTGGACACTACTTATAAACTTTTTAAACTAACACGATTGGAACTCATAATTTTATATTTTCCCGGGTCTTAATCGCGTGATTTTTACTTTTTAATTCTCTTACCTCGACGTTTCGAGCATGTTGCAACGGTCTTGGTCGCGCGTAGTAAAAATCACGCGATTAAGACCCGGGAAAATATAAAATTATGACACTACTTATGTCGACTGATTTCACCTGGGTGTGCCGTGTAGCCCCGGCATAGAATAGGGCTACCTCATTTCTTCCCGTGGGTGTCGTAAAAGACGACTAAGGGATCTGAGGGAGACTAGCAAACCTTAAAAGTTCTCTCCGCGCGGTGGTGGGCTTGGTCCCTAGAAGGGTTGGTGTCAGGCAGGCGGCCGGTCGTAAAAATATTGCCAAATCTATTTGCAGAAGGTATGGTCAATGATGTTGATGATGATGATTATATACCTATGATGACTTACCTACTGCGCCTACTCCAAATTAATTTGGGGTTTAGCGGACCCCGGGCTCCCGAGAGGGATGCAACCGGGAACATCGTGAGGATGAGAAGAGAAGATATCACCTGCGTGATATGATTCCAAGGTGATTTAAGGACACTAAAGATTCAAATATATTTATTAATTTAGAACGATTTATAACTTACATAAGTACGTTTAGAAACGTCGAGATTTTACTGTGGTTTCGGAACGCGCCCTCCGATGAGAAGAAACCACAAGAAACTCATGGGGTTTTTTTTTGTTTTTGTTAACAATCATGTCCATGGATTCTTTTGATGGACATGATTGTTAACTGCTCCTGTTCAAATTACAGATATCTGTATTATGACGATTGTAATATAACACATGATAAAAAAAAAAACAAAAAAAAAACCCCCATGAGTTTCTTGTGGTTTCTTCTCATCGAAGGGCGCGTTCCGAAACCACAGTAAAATCTCGACGTTTTAAAACGTACGTATGTAATTTATAAATCGTTCTAGATTAATAAATATATTTGAATCTTTGAATCTTTAACGCCTTATTAAAATTTCCACTTCTTCCACCCAGGTGATCAAAGTAGAATAAACCCCGAAGACGCGTCCGAGACCGGCAGGCATATCGCCGAGAAAATGATTAGCATTAATTCTTCATTACAAGAAGAAAAACGCAAGTTTCTTCGGACAATATAGCGGTTTTAATTGTTCTACGTCGCCGCACACTACGGATGGATAGCTTCCATGTATCTACTTACCTACGTGAAATGCTAGACATCTATCTGCCTACAATAGCTACATCAAAACAGTTTTTTCATCCTATCTATTCGAAAAGAGCTAGTCTAAACCCTGTAAACAGGGCAAGAACTAGCGCATTGCTGCTGATGTTCCTAACAGGGATTTTCATAGCGTTTTCCTCCCTGTTAAGGGCCCTATTCTGAAAAACTGAAAATCCATGTCGGGCGCATCGACAATTGTTGATTATTTCATGACGGAATGTCGTAGAACTTTTTTTTGTGTACAGATTGTAGGCGACATTGTTTCCGATATTTTAGTGCTGTTTCCATACAAGTATGTCGAAACGTATTGAAGCCTATCGACATTTTAGCCAAATCAGACATTTTTTATCTAAAATTTGGATAGGCTTTGCACCAATAGGAGGTTCTTATCTTAAAACTACACCAAAATGTAGGAAACAATGTCACCTACAATCTGTGCACAAAAAAAAGTTCTACGACATTCCGTCATGAAATAATCAACAATTTTCGATGAGCCCGACAGGGATTTTCAGTTTCAAGGTCGTTGGCGTATATACTCCTCTTAACAGGGCGATTTGAATTTGGATGTGGATATTTTAAAAAAGTTTCAATCAACAAAGAGTTCCTATCACCGTACTGCGTGTCTGATCGGTAAGTGATGGGCGATTAACCGAGCAGGTTAAGCAACACATGTGTCTGATAGGTAAGCGAGAGGTATTCGACCGTATGTATATGTATCCAAAATTGCTAAAAATGGAGGGTTTTGGTAGAAATTAGTACCTACTTCGTTTTGGTAGAAAATAGTAGGATGTGGTAAAAAATGGAGGGATGTGGTAGAAAATGGTAGGTTTTGGTTGAAAATTGTAGGTTTGGTAGAAAATAAATAGTAGGATTTGGTAGAAAATGGTAGGATGTGATAGAAAATGGTAGGTATTTCACTGTCGTCCGTCTGTCTGTCAGCAGGCTGTATCTCATGAACCGTGATGGCTAGACAGTTGAAATTTTCACAGATTATGTATTTTTGATGCAGCTATTCTAAGGTTTTACAATAACTAGTATTATTCAATGTCATTCCCTCGCAATGCGAATAAGGAATGACGAAGCGAAACGCTTAATGTCAAGTCATTTGCTTTAATATATGATAAATTATAAGTATTTCTAACTATATAATAGCATCAATTTACTAAAGCTATTACATAAAATTACGTTAGGTACTTACTTATATAAATTGTGTCTACTTTATGTTATCCTACTAATATTATGAATGTGAAAGTTTGTCTGTAAGTAAGTAAACCGACTTCAAAAAAATGTTTGAACGACTTCAAAAAAAGAGGAGGATCTACCCAGTAAAACTATCCGATTGGTACCTACGGACCCCTTCGGAACTTAAACAATTGAAAACGCCGTACACAGTTAGTTAAGTTATATAATAAAATTGTATTTAAAAAAAGAAATTATAGGTACCAAAATACCAAAACGGAAACAATTATAAAACAAAATACCCAAAAAAATATGAATTAATCATTACATAAAGATAGTTTAAATATAATTTTAATAACAATCTGCATAACTTTACAGTTTAAAGTCAACATACCTACTTAGTCAATTAAGTTTACTCTTTTTACTTCCGCAAACTACAATTGGCGGAAACTTAAAATATCAAGGCTTAGGCGGTTTTTGACAAGGTTGTGAACTTTGAACAGGTTAAGGAGGTATTTTTCTCAAAATAATAATTGTTAAATATACTTCCAGTATTATTTAACAATTATTATTCACGGGGCTATGGAGCCCCAGACTTTTGGAAGGCGTGCGTAGAGCCCAAGCCAACACGTAGAGGCCCTTTTCAATAACAATTTTACTTGCAAACTATGAAGTGGACACCAAGCCGGCGATTATACCAGTCTGCACTATAAAATGCAGCCAAGGACAACCACCGGATCGGATAGAACTAAGTATTGAGAAATCTACGGATGAAAATAACATAATAATAGTGATGGTAGTGAACGAAAGCTTTTTTTCTTGTTTGTAATGTGTCGTGTTTTGTAGCCAAATAATGTTTTCTTTTAAGTTATTGCATAGCTTTTTTCGCGGGCCTTGATCTTTGATTGAACAAATTTCGTAACGAAAAAAACCTAACACCACCTACCATGTTGCCATGGTTACTCGCTACATGGTAACCACTAACCATGGCAACGTGGTATAAAACAAAAAAATAAAATTATAATTGCATAAGTATTTTTAATTATAATCTTCTATTCTTCTTCTAGATCTAGGCAGACAGACGGATAAGCGAGTGTTCTTATTAAGGTGCTTATTTTAATCGGATCAGTCTGTCGGAAGGTTTTAAAATAGTTGTATGGTGGACATTATACAAATGGAGCATCAGATATTACGTGAAGTTAAGTAATTATTTTGGGAGTTTTAAAGCAACTGCAAAGCAATACGGCCGACAGAAAGTGTCCGGAAGTATTGGCGATTTATTTTTAAGTAGGTATATTACCTAAAATATACGTGAAAATCAGCTTGGAGAATTAACGACGGGTAAGTAATTGATTTATGTTAGAACCTTGATGACCTGATATCTAAGAATTGGCCGTCGCAGCAGGCTAGCAAGTAGGCATGCGTTCTTAGTACATACTAACAGTTCTCAAGTCAGAAAATACGTGACGTCGCTCGGCCGGCCCTAGGATCTTGGACTAGGTATAACAAATGAAATAACTAGACTGTAGTGGAAGGAGAGGGTTCCGTCCTCGTTGTACAATAAATAGACTCACCAACATACCCAATGTTCGGCACGACTACAGAGTCGTCATCAGGCCCCGCACTGAGCTCCGGTTGGAATGTGTACGTCCGTCTGTAGTGGAAGGAGAGGGTTCCGTCCTCGTTGTACAATAAATAGACTCATTGTACAATAAATAGACTCATTGTACAATAAATAGACTCATTGTACAATAAATAGACTCACCAACATGGGTATGTTCGGCACGACTACAGAGTCGTCATCAGGCCCCGCACTGAGCTCCGGTTGGAATGTGTACGTCCGTCTGTAGTGGAAGGAGAGGGTTCCGTTCTCGTTGTCGGTTATGTTCACTTTCTCCCATTCTTCTCTGTGGACAGACAAATAAAATCAAATATTGAGAACAGATGATATAATGATGATGGTAATTTCGAGAACAGATGATTTCCCTGCAATAATCCGCAAAAGATGTACTCTTTGCTAGATAGAATGAGAAAAAGTCCCAACAGAATTCTGAAAATGTTATCAATAAAGTTTGATGCACCTTTTTTGGTGATGGTGTATTAAAATCTGCCTCAGTAAAATTGTATTAAGTAGTTATATAATAGTAAATTATTGCAATGTACTAACTCCCTTTCAATAATGTGTTTTTCCTAACAAATTGGACCTTTGAAGTCAAATACTTAAATGAATTTAATTATTATAATTGAGGCAAAAAAAATCTGAAATGTCAGAAATATCTGTGGGAAATATTGAGGAGGATTGAACAACAGCCACGCTACCGCGCTAAATCCGTTGATTTCAACTCGATGTCGACGCGGTAGTTTGACATCTTTGACAGCGGGGTTTTCAATTTTGACACCCCGCATCCATGGCCGTAAGCCGTCGATTTGAAGATGTTCTGTCAAAAATCTCATTTTCATTCATTCAATTTTACGTCGTCATCGCATCGGTATGAGTAATCGACGCGTCGATTTGGAACTTTCGCGGTTCGAAATTCGGCTGTCAACTGTCAAATGAATTCGATGCCGAAGCCGATGCTGACGGATTTAGCGCGGTAGCCTCACAGATTACCTAGTATAATAGGCTATTATAAAAAGTGCCTACTTTACTGCAATAAATGTATATAACACATTACCGACTGAATTCAAATCTTAAAAAATGTAAACATCTTTTTTAAGTCCCGCTCACCTGAAAAAATGGCTTGTAGCTAAAACAGGCACGATTATTCACTAAGTTACTAATTGTTTTACATTTTAAATTACTCTAGCTAGATCAAGAACATGATTTAAACTTCACTAACGTAGTCGACTGTTTCCTTCCCTGTAAAGACACTAGCTCCGTCCCGCGGTTTCACCCGCGTAAGTGCCGATTCCGTGGGAATATCGGGATTAAAAGTAGCCTATAGCCTTCCTCAATAAATGGACTATCCAACACCGAAAGAATTTTTCAAATCGGACCAGCGGTTCCAGAGATTAGCGCGTTCAAACAAACTAACAAACTCTTCTATAATAATAGAAGATAGAAGATAAGACAAAATATGTTTATGCCATAAAGCCTATATCAGCCATGCCTGCGAGCCCGACACCGACCCATTCAAAGGTCTGGCGTACGGTTCGTCGTTTCCATACATGATGGCGGACCAATCCGCTGGACCGGTCCGTACGTGAATGGCGGGTTTAACGGGCTGAGCTTTGAGGAGACTACTACAGTTCTATGGATTAACTTTCCATTTTGTTTTAAGCTATTGCATAGCTTTTATCGCGGGCTTTGAGCGCGGCCACCGAATCAAGAAATTCCGTAACGAAAATAAAACCTAACTCCGCCTCCCATGTTGCCATGGTTACCATTTACCGAGCTACTTGGTAACATGACAACATGGTACAAAATAAATAAATAATTATAATTGCATAAGTTGATAAAAAACGCTATGCAATAGCTTTACCGCGGCAGTCCCCGAGTGCCACACGTTTTTATTTCTTTTTTACTTACAAGTAGACATAAGGTCCCAGCTCGTCCAGCACCGGCTTGGACCCGTTGTTGAGGAACTCGTCCGCGTTCGTCACATTGTACACGAAGACCCGGACGAAAGGACGCACCGGCGGCCGGGCCCACCACTCGAACGTCATGGACCCAGGCCTGAGTACCAGCTCCTGGAACAAAATACATACACCATTAAAAAAAAATATTAAAAATAATTGCATCCCGCTGTTTTACCCGCGTAAGTCCCGATCTCGTGGGAATGTCGGGATTAAAAGTAGCCTATAGCCTTCCTCAATAAATGGACTATCCAACACTGAAAGAATTTTTCAAATCGGACCAGCGGTTCCTGAGATTAGCGCGTTCAAATAAACAAACTCTTCCGCTTTATAATAATAAGAAGATAGAAGATAACTGCGTCCCGCGATTTAACCCGCGTAAGTCCCGATCCCGTGGGAATATTGGAATCAAAAGTAGCCTATGTCCTTTTCCAAGGTCCTATCTATCTCTATACCAAAATTCATCAATATCGGTTAAGCGGTTTAGGCGTGAAAGCGTAACAGACAGACAGACAGAATTACTTTCGTATTTATAATATTAGTAAGATTAATATTAATATATATTAATATTAATATATATTAATATTAATAGATTAATAATTAATAATAATAAATGACAAATGTCTGTCACGTAGACACACGTCTTTTTCTCTGCTTTTCTAAAAATATCGTAAATTATAATTTAAATACCATGAACAACATGAAAAAAGGAAAAATAAAACAAGTAACATGTTGGAACATGATCAGATAATATAATAAAATGATAACGAGATCAGCAAGCCGAAGACAGACAACTCAGAACGCACAACTACCACCATGGCAGCCTGTGACCAGCCGCGAGCGCGAGTCGTCGGATGAGGAGGTGTACTTCACACCTCCGAACACTCGTGGCTCCGACAGCAGCAGCGAGTCCGGGCTGTCGTCGCCGCCGCCGCCACCACCACCTGCGCGACGACGAGGGCGACCGCCGTCGGCACGCTTGGGGCCTGTGGGACACCGCGTCCCGCGCCCGGCCCCCGCTACCGATGGTGTAGTGCGTCGCATGCGATGGACTCGTACCATGAACGAGAACTGCATGCGCGCCTACTATAGGGCTACAGAGGGAGGAACCTTCATGACCACGTATCGTGATAGGATGCTGCCTTTGTTTCAGGCTCTTGAACCGACCGTGTCTGTTACTGCCCAACGATTATCGGATCAAGTTAGAGTTATCCAGCGGTGTAAACTGTTGGATGACTCTACGCTTGATCGTCTCCGTACTGAGGCGCTACCTATTGGTGTGACAACGGACTCGCGTCATGACCGACCCGCCCCGCTGCCGCCGTCGCAAGCACCGACCTCGTTGCCGTCGGTTGCGGCGCCCCGGGTTGGTTTGGATACCGAAGAAGTTGATTTCACTAATATGAGCGTAAGTACCCAAACTATTGAGCATTTGAGGAGAACTTTGGAAAATACGATTCAGGAGTACCGGTCTACCACGTGCACTAGGCCACGACTGCCGCGTTTGCCGACGCATAGACGTAATTTAGCGCTAATGGGTGCCCTGGATGACCTACTAGCCCCCTATTTGGGTGCTAGTGAGGATTTAATTGATACTCACTCTATCTTGTACTGCGGGGCTATTGCGGCGTCGTGTGGCTCGTGTTAGATTCCCGGACACTGACCGAACCCCGCGGCCGCCGTCATATGTCCCTGCCTGGCAGGTGCGGATAGAGCGACGTATCGATACATTCAGGACACTCATTGCAAAGCTTATCTGTTTCAGAGGGGGTAACACTCGCCCCAGAGTGATGCGTTTCGTGAACCAGGCTTTTGCTGGGACTGGTATCAGACCCCAGCAGTACATGTCTTGTGTCACGGAACGCATTGACTTTCTGAAACAGAAAATCTATGCGTGGGCAAACCGCATTCGACGCTACAGAGAGCGCGTAGATAGGTATCGACTGAATCGTATGTTCCAAAGTGATCAAAGAAGGGTGTACCGAAACTGGGAAGGGCCTAGTCAGTGTGTGGTCGATGGGCAAAGGCCAGATTGTCGTACCATGATTAATTTCTGGCGTAATATCTGGTCGGTGCCCGTCGAGCACACCGAGAGCGATTGGATGCGTGTTGTCAATGACGTGTGTGAGCCAATCGAAACCATGGAGGCCATTAGTATTACATCATTAGATGTAAAATGTGCGATCCGGACGGCCCAGAACTGGAAAAGTCCTGGACCGGATGGATTGCATAACTTTTGGCTGAAATGGTTTCGGGGCTCGCACGTTCGATTGGCTGCACAATTCCAAGAGGCTCTTGAAGAGGTACTCTTCCTAGATTTTTAACAACTGGTGTCACCTTCCTGCTCCATAAGTCCGGTAGTACCACGGAAGCTAAGAACTACAGACCTATTACATGCTTGCCTACCATCTACAAGCTCCTTACATCCATTTTGACGGTCAAGATTAATTCGCACATTGTTGCGAATAAAATTTTGGCTTCAGCTCAGAATGGATGTAGGGTAAGGTCCCGTGGTACTAAGGAGCTTCTCCTCATAGACATGGCTGATTGCCAACAAGTTCGCCGGAATAAAGGGAGTCTTTCTACTGCCTGGATTGACTACAAGAAGGCCTATGATTCGGTGCCTCATTCATGGTTACGGAGAGTGCTGGAGTTGTATAAAATTGATGCAACTCTAAGAGCTTTCCTAGACTCTTGCATGCGGCAGTGGATCACGGTTCTTCGTCAACCAGGTGGTGGAGATACTTTTTTTGATCCGGAGGACTATATAAGGATTGAGAGGGGTATATTCCAGGGCGATAGTCTGAGTCCCTTGTGGTTTTGTTTAGCTCTGAATCCTCTCAGCACACTGCTGGGGAATTCAGGGTTAGGCTATCGTCTTCGGAGAGGAAGTGAGGTTATTTCTCATTTGCTGTACATGGATAATCTCAAGCTTTTCGCTACCAAAAAACCGGAATTGGTGTCCTTGTTAGAAATTACGGATAATTTCAGCAAGGTCATCAATATGGAGTTTGGTATCGATAAGTGTGCGGTCTTACATGTGCAGCGAGGGAGAGTTGTGAATTCATCGAATTTGCAGCTCTCAGAGACGATATCACTCAGATCCCTCTCTGAAGGTGAAACATACAAATACCATATGCTTGGTATGTCGCAAGCTTTAGCGATTGATGGAGATGTAAAACAGTCAGTGAAGGAGCGTTTCTTTGGCCGCTTAACAAAAGTTCTCAACAGTCTTTTGTCGGGTGGAAACAAGGTGCGAGCTTTCAATGGCTAGGTTATGCCTCTGCTCATCTATTCTTTCGGTGTACTCAGGTGGACTCCGACTGAACTTGACGCCCTGGATCGGAAGGTACGTTCACAGCTGACAGCCCATCGCATGCTTCATCCCCGCTCTTCGGTGATGAGATTGTACATTCCCCGGAAATGTGGTGGTCGAGGCTTTTTAAATGCTAAGACTCTACATAACCGGGAAGTGTGCAGTCTCAGAGAATATTTTCTCGGTTCCGAGAGTGGGATGCATCGCGATGTGGTAGCAGTGGACAAGAACCTTACCCCGCTCTCCTTGGCTAAAGAGAACTGGCGCAAACCCTCGATACTCAGCGTCGAGGACCGCAAGGACATATGGAAGAGCAAGGAGCTGCATGGGAGGTTTTATCGGGTCCTTACGGACCCCGATGTAGACCTCCTTGCTTCGGTGAACTGGCTACGTTTCGGTGATCTCTTTGGGGAAACCGAAGGTTTTGTTTGTGCAATTGCCGACGAGGTAATGATGACGAACAATTATAGGAAATATATCCTGAAGGATGGTACGGTCGACATTTGTCGGGCATGCCACCATCCCGGAGAGTCACTCAGGCATATTATTTCCGGTTGTCCTCATCTTGCCAATGGTGAGTACTTGCACAGACATAACTTGGTAGCCAGGATCATCCACCAGCAACTTGCTCTTAGATATGGACTTGTGGACCAAGAGGTGCCATACTACTAATATGCACCCGTTCCAGTTCTCGAAAACGGTCGTGCCACGCTCTATTGGGACCGGTCTATTATCACGGACAGGACTATTGTCGCCAATAGACCTGACATCGTGATAGTAGACCGGTCGGAACGACGGGCAATACTCGTCGATATCACCGTTCCGCATGACGTTAATCTCGTAAAGGCTGAAAAGGACAAGGAAACTAAGTACTTGGACTTGGCCCACGAGATTACCGCCATGTGGCACGTTGATTCGACAAGTATTGTTCCGATAGTCGTGTCGGCAAATGGATTAATAGCGAAGAGCCTCGACCAACATCTTAAGAGGCTTTCGCTAGACGGTTGGGTCAAGGGTCAGATTCAGAAGGCAGTCGTCCTTGATACGGCACGTATCGTCAGAAGGTTCCTGTCTCTGCGTCCCTAACCATCGGTAGCCTGGGCCCTGCCCCGCTGCCGACGGGCTTCTAGGTTTAGGTTTTTATAGTAATTTACTGTTTTTGTACAAAATTTATACATTGTTTATAGGACTTGTAGATAGAATTTTATATAAGTTTGTTACTTAGATGGAATTTTGTTTATAGGTTTTGTGGTAATGTATATATTTTGTATGTAGTTTATTTTTATAAAAACTTAAATTTAAGAAATTAAATAAATAAGTGATAATAATAATAATTGATATTAATATTAATATAAAAATATTAATAATAATAAATAATATATAAATAAATTAATATAATATAGTAACAGTAAGATATAGTAAGATATTAAAAATATTAATTAATAATATTAATATAAGTAAGATAGCTGCGTCCAGCTGTTTCACCCGCGTAAGGCCCGATCCCGTGGGAATATCGGGATCAAAAGTAGCCTATGTTACTCAGGGTGAATGTAGCTTTCTAATGGTGAAAGAATTTTTGAAATCGGTCCAGTAGTTTTTGAGTTTATTCGTTACAATACGACTCATAAAAATACAAATATTTCCTCTTTATAATATTAGCGTAGGTGTAGATATACACATCTTCACAGAAAAAAGTATAGATATCTGTAGCCGCTATAACAACAAATACTAAAAACAAAATAATCAGTAAAACGCAATGTAAGCGTGATTTATTTTTGCCACTTGCTCCATCTAGTGATAAACTGGTATCAGTGGTAAAGATAAATGCAAACGTGCGTCGTCGTTGCGTACACGGATTTCGCTTGGTCCAGTGTTTATTTTAGGGTTTCCTTGCCCAATTGTGAGAGTGGTACGGAACCCTTCGTGCGCGAGCCTGTTGGCCGGTTTTTGGTTACATACGACAAAACAGCGTTTGACCACTACCTGATGCTAATTGGTAAATGACAAAGACAATCTTTGGTAAATGATAAAAATAATGTGGTCTAAGATGTAACACGCTCATTTAGAAGAAGGACTTCACATTTCAAGGACTTGCATTCAACCACATGCTTTACAATATTTCATCACATCCTCGTAAACCTGAGAATAAACTTTATTGTGTAGTTAAAAGCTTTTGTAAAGTCGGTTTTATATTGTGGCAATAGATAGGTACATTTTGGAGATTAATGCTAAGCTCGGTGTATAAACCACAATTAAATGGTCTTATGCAAGCCGCCCTGAATGCAATAAATGTTCTACGTTAAAACAAACAAAATACCCACTACCTGTCGTGATTCATATTAGCGTGTACAACAGCTGGGTCACACCAAACGAGGCGTGCGTTGCGTGGCGTGATATACACTGTACGTACATAATATATGTTAACTCACGCAAGACACGTTACCTACAATACAAAGATTATTAAATAACGGGATATTTGTTATTTCGCCAGTAATTTCAACTGGCTTGTTCACGAGACTGAAGATTGCGGGTAGGTCATGACAGTTAGGGGCTACCTCCTTCCTAATACGCACGCACTCATATACATGCACACTCACGCACTTTAGCTAAGACTAGCGCAGCGTACTACGTGGACGTTTGGATGCGAACGCGATTGCGAAGCGATCCGATCCGGTGCGGTGCGGAAAGAACAAACAGTCGATAGCTATTTAAGTGTCCTACGTGACCAAACGCACGTAAGCTGCGTTGCGGCGCGATTCTCGACTGTTCCTTGTTTCCGCACCGCACCGGATCGGATCGCGTTCGCATCCGATAGCCCACGTAGGACGCTGCGTAAGGCAACCTTCCTCCGCTAACATCGGTTGCGCGCGCACCATAAAAAAATAAGTACAACAAATATTTACAAACAAATTTAACAAATAAGGTGTTGCATTTCTTTCTCAGTTTCATACAGAGTAAGAGAGACAGATTGACACGCGCGCACACACGCCACGCCTGGCGTTCTGTGTGACCCTGCTTCAATCGCTACCAATTAACTGAATCGCATCTCTCTCTCAGTTCCATACAGAGTAAGAGAGACAGCTAGACACGCGCGCACGCACGCCACGCCTCGCGTTCTGTGAGCCCCTGCTCCAAACCTCGCTACTCGCTACCAATCAACCGACTCGGATCTCTCTCTCTCAGTTTCATACAGAGTAAGAGAGATCAATACCTACTTATTAAAGAAGATCGGCGTTTTTCCTTAGGGATTTTACCTGGGGTTTAGAGGTACCTTAATTTTATTTTATGTGCCATCGCAAATTACGAGACATGGATTATTCAATTGATTTAGGCGAGCTAAAGCCATGGTGTTAGTATTTTCGTCCTATTCTTATTAAGTTAAAAGATATTGGGTGTTAAAGTTACACATTTGGGAGTTTCACACAAAACACCACTAGATGTCGTTATTTGTCTTGAATATCCATTAATCTGAATTGGTATACCAATATGGCAGTTAATCAAGTTATCTTTCAGTCAATAAATCTTATTAATTAAAAATAATTCTTTTCTTTATAAATTCTGGACCGATACGTGGAATTCTATAGTCATTTAATGGTTTTACAAATTCAGATTTATGGACATTCGAGACAAGTAACGACATCTGGTGGTGTTTTGTGTGAAACTCCCAAAAATGTGAAACTTTAACACCCAATATCTTTTAACCTAGTAAGAATATATAAATAGTTTTATTGTCAAATTACAACTATAAGTAAGTCAAAAAATTACATAAACATCAAAACACAAAACACAGAATAAACAAACACAAATGAATACAAAAGAAATCTAACAATAACCAAACACAAAAAATTAATAAACAAGAACCTAGTAAGAATAGGACGGAAATACTAAAACCATGGCTCTAAGTTTACGTAATCAATCGAATAATCCATATTTCATAACTTGCGATTGAAACAATTTGTTACAACAAATTGTTTGAAGTGTCGAATATGATATCTGTGGAACAAAGCTGGTCCATTTTGAACGGTCTTCTTACTTACAATTTAATTATTTTCTCTTATGGACATTGTATTCATTAACTTTAATTACCTAATTTATTTTCTCATTAATATTTGCATGCTAAGTTAAGTGATGTCAAAGTTCAGCATACTGGTGAAATATGCTGAACTTTGACATCGTAAAACAATTATTGTGTGTGACCATATTTCGTGTAAATAAATATCAGTCATTCATTTATTTATTCAGCGAGACACGCGCGGACACACGCCACGCCTCGCGTCTCTCGTTCGGTGTGCCCCTGCTCCAAACCTCGCTACTCGCTACCAATCAACCGACTCAGTACGAAACAAACGGTTGCGCAAGCGCAGGCCCCGTGAGAGTTCGATCGCTCCTTGACACAGATACTTGAATGCAGCGCTAAGTTAATCTATGTATGAAGATGGACTGGACTATACTTAATTTTCTATTTTTAAGTGCTTAAGACGATAGTCTCCATTCTCTTTCTCAATACAAACGTAGTTTAAATTTTCCTCCCTGGATAAAGACATTAGAGCAAATATGTTTATGCCATAAAACTTATATCTGTCATGAGTCATGCATGACTCATGAGTCATGAGTCATGACTCATGACATCTACCTTTTTTATTTTCTAATTAAAATAATAATAAAAAATAAAAAAATGAAGAAAAAAAAAAAGATAGATGCATAGTCATGACAGATATAAGTTTTATGGCATAAACATATTTGCTCTAATGTCTTTATCCAGAGAGGAAAATTTTAACTACGTTTGTATGGAGAAAGAGAATGGAGACTATCGTCTTAAGCCTGCACTGGGCTTTCATAGAAATATTTTAAAGAAACAATACTTCTGCAAAAACACAACGCACGATAGACCGAACGAACCAGCATAGGATTCGAACCAGCATCTTACTCAAACCGGGAGTAGGTACAACTTGAACCAATTACTCAACCGGCGCGGGCGCGCGGCGTCGCGTCGGTTCTATACTTCCTGATGGACTTTACTTCTTTAGCTGGCAATATTAAGGTTCGATTTGACCAAACTGGAAAAAGTCAATTCTACGCATAAATCGTGTTTTTTTCCAGAGATTCTCTATCGAATAAATGACGATTTAAGAGAGGAATTGTTGCTCATTGCTTATTTTAGTTTTGGTCGAATCAAGCCTAAAAGGAAAATATATATATCTACTCGTTCTCTATACAAACGTAGTCGACTGTTTCCTCCCTGGATTAAGATGTTAGAGCAAATATGTTTATGTCATAAAAGTTATATCTGCCATTATTAGAATAGCAATAAAATGTAGAAAATTTGGAATATGAAAACAATCAAAACGTAAGGGCATGGTCATGGCTGATATAGGTTTTATGGCATTAACATATTTGCTCTAATGTCTTTATCCAGGGAGGAAACAGTCGACTACGTTTGTAAAGTATGTATGGAGAAAAGAGCAGGTAACCTTTCCTCTTAATAGCTTTTTTGAAAGCTAACTTAACATTTGATTTAATGGACTAACTAACTAATGATTATGCATTCAAAAACTACTGAACTGATTACAATTTAGTTTTCACTATTTAGATAGCGCTGTTTTCGCTATATTTCAAAGGACGGCCGTGGTTTACTAATCCAATCATCCATGATGGTTTAGATCGGGATCTAACAAGTAGAACTCGAGTAGTCAACGTCAGAGTGCGACCGCCCGCTCGAGCCTATGGAACAGCTGAGTTTTACATCGAGACTAACGCGGGCAAAAACAAGAGGCGCAACTAGTCCTACTAATTAAAACTAATAGAACAGTGGCCGGCACACAAGTTGAAAAATTTTGACGTGGAAGGGGTATGTTCGCGCAGACATTTTACATGCACTTCTATGAAAAATCGACTGCTTCGCATCCGACATTTTATTTCAACTTGTTTGCCGAGACCTCGTAGTATAGTACTAAAATTATAAACGCGAAAGTCTGCTAGTTTGTATGTATGAATGTGACTTTGTTACTCCTTCACGCACAAAGTACTGAACCGATTGCGATGAAACTGAGTAAGCAGATAGCTGGGATCTAGACTAACACATAGTCTACTTTCTATCCCGATATCGATATCCCTGATCGGGACTTACATGAGTTGTGGTGCGGGCCCAGCTAATCTATACTATCTTTACTAATATTATAAAGAGGTAACGTTGGTAACATTTATGTATGTAGGTACCTTTATATTTTCCGGGTAATCTCTGAAACTACTGAACCGATTCCTAAAATTCTTTCACCAATAGAAAGCTACAGTATCCAGGAATAACATAGGCTACTTTTGATCCCGATATTCCCACAGGATCGGGACTTACATGAGTTGCGGCGCGGGCGCAGCTAATGATACAATAAAGTCAGTACGCCGACTTGCGCACGAGTGGAAAGCGACGCGATCGACCGCATCCGACCCGGCCTGCTATTGAGCTGCTCATTATTTCGCAATGGGTTTGTTATATGATGTAAATCACAGAGTTACTACTTGGGGATTTAGTGTCCGACTAACTAAAAAAAAAAATTTTAAAAATTCAAACTCGACTTCAAAAAAAACCGGCCAAGTGCGAGTCGGACTTGCGCACGAAGGGTTCCGTACCATTATCTATACAACAGATTTTGTTTTTAAAGGTAAATTGCAGTTAACGATTTATGACGTTTTAAAAAAAAACTTCTAACTAGATCTTGTTCAAACCAATTTTCACTGGAAGTTTACATGGTTATGTACATCATATATTTTTTTTAGTTTTATAATTCTCTTATTTTAGAAGTTACAGGGGGGGGGGGGGGGGGGACACATTTTACCACTTTGGAAGTGTCTCTCGCGCAAACTATTCAGTTTAGAAAAAAATGATATTAGAAACCTCAACATCAAGACCTATTCAAAGATACCCCACACGTATAGGTTTGATGTTTTTAGGGTTCCGTACCTAAAGGTAAAAACGGGACCCTATTACTGAGACTTCGCTGTCTGTCTGTCTGTCTGTCTGTCTGTCTGTCTGTCCGTCCGTCCGTCCGTCCGTCCGTCCGTCCGTCCGTCTGTCCGTCTGTCACCAGGCTGTATCTCATGAACCGTAATAGCTAGAAGGTTGAAATTTTCACAGAAGATGTATTTCGGTTGCCGCTACAACAACAAATACTAAAAACAAAATAAAACAATTATTTAAAAGGGGCTCCCAT
The DNA here is from genome assembly GCA_958496205.1 of Idaea biselata. Lineage (NCBI taxonomy): Eukaryota > Metazoa > Arthropoda > Insecta > Lepidoptera > Geometridae > Idaea > Idaea biselata. Next base: position 7,165,690 of record OY292406.1, read on the forward strand.
ACAACAAACGTGTTTCAAAAATAACAAGGAGTTTAGTTCAATGTGAGGTCGCTTCTGATTGGTCAGAACAAATCGAGTTGGTCATGGAATTCAAAATGGCTGCCCTATCTGTCAAATATACCAGTCTGCCTTACTTACCAATATCTATTATCTATTTTAAATATGGGTAACCCCAAAAATTTATGTTTTTTTTTTATTTTTGTGTGAAAATCTTAATGCGGTTCACCGAATACACCTACTTAACAAGTTTCAACAGTATAGCTCTTATAGTTTCGAAAAAAAAAGTGGCTGTGACATACGGACGGACGGACAGACGGACAGACAGACATGACGAATCTATAAGGGTTCCGTTTTTTTGCCATTTGGCTACGGAACCCTAAAAAGGACTAAATAACCTCTTCTTCATACAGTGCAACCTGTTATGCTGAAGTCGCGCGGCTAAATTACATACAATCTGGATCTACCCAGTAAAACTGCCCGACTTCAGCTTCCATAACAGATAAGTCGGTTGCGCTGCACCCTTACGCTGTGTGTAGGAGAAGTTCTTTTATTTTGTCGGGTTTAGATGTTTTGAAATTAATTTTATATTTACTCATTTTTAGTGCATTTCCAACTGCTATTAAAAATCATCAAGTTAAAGAGTTTTCTGATGAGAAGGCGGTACCATCAATCTGTATACCTACATCTTCAGGAGCCGATTCCATTGGTAGAAGCCCAAAAAAATAGTAATTTACTACATTCTGATCTAGTAACTAACACGCAAAAGACATAGATCCGAATTGATAACCTCCTCATTATTTGGAAGTCGGTTAAAAAATTGTATCTCGAGCTGTGATATCCGGTAAGTCACACGTAATATCGCGTGTTATTGCCACGAATCACGGATAGATACCAGAGAGGTAATTCTCATAGTAAAGTTGACCAAAATCTCATTTCATTATCTTTACAATTGGTATAAAATTACACTCAAAATCACTTTGTATAAATTCCCGGCAAACATCTAGAAAAAAATGGCGCACAAAGTCGATTTTTCATAGAAGTCGCATGTAAAATGTACTGCGCGAATTTTCCCCTTCCACGTCAAAATTTTCCACCTTGTTTGCCGGCCACTATAACTAGCAAACGAACTTCAATCAACACTTCATTGATTCTAAAATATATGGAAAACGGTAGGTAGTAGTAGGTATTATCTAAAAAACAATAATGTTATTGAAATGTTTTGAACTTTTCCATATTCTTGTCGCTTTAGAAACGTCAAATTTTAGTTCAGTTTCTTAGTTCTGGCCGGTCTGCCAGCAATAGGTATAGGCAATATGGGCCAGCATCACGGGAAAAAAATGTATATCAAAACTTTAATAGAAATTTAATATTAATTAATAGTAATTGTTATAATTAGCACGCATAACTTTTTCATTAAGAAAAATACAATGGTGCGGGGTCGGGATTTGAAACCACGGCCCTCGGAATGAAAGCCGGGGTATCTACTACTAGATCAACATAGCACCGGAAAAACGCTTTCCCCGAAAAAAAACGGCTTTTTACCAAAAGTCATTTATTTTTCTTAGCATGGTGTTGGTCTAGCGACTAGACTGGTGGCAGAATCCGTCCTCTATTATATAAATCATAATTAAATCATCTCTTGTATTTAGTTTAAGTTGCATATTTTAAGTACCATCAACAACGAAAGTGGGTATACACCGTAAGTACTAACTTCGCTTGCAAGGTAAATATAGGTACGGATTGCTTTTATATTAAAATCAATGCAATAAGACCGCTGTGCTAACCAGACACTTACGCATGGGGTTGAAATTTAGATACACAATAATTGTCACACATTTTATGTTTATAGATATACCTATATCAATGTGTGTATAGTATGCTTATTCCACGCTCGGCGCTCGGTTCAAACGAATCTTTCGGCTTACTGGTTACCCACTTTTGTTGTTGACCTATTATGTTTTGTTTTTATTTTAGTACAATTATGTGTGGGTAACTTTAGAACAAATATTTTTTTTTTCTATTCTATTCTATAAGAACAAATACTCACATGGTCTATGAACATCCGGATCCATGTGCTGAAGAATATGGCACACACGATCCCCAGGAGCAGCAGCACCACGGCAGACGCCAGCACGAACCCTGGAGACAAGGAAACTGATGTGAGGATATGGTAAAGTTTAGTTCTCGTATATAGATAAATAATTACCGGATAGATATAGGGGGAATCCCCAACAATGAAACGGATGAGTTTTAAAACGGACACTATCGAAGACCATAGTGCATAGAACCGTGGGCTGTTACCATAGACCCTTTTCTGTGGTCATCAATGGTGCCAACACCCAACAAAAACCTAAAATATTTTCGATCAAAAACTTAAGATATCGAAAGTATCCGTTTCAAAACACGTCCGTTTCATTGTGGATTCCCCCTACATAGACACACACATGAATTCTTTTTTTTTGACGTGAATTTATGAATGAATCTGTATGTAAATGGCTGATATAGAACTTATGTCATAAACATGTTTATTGATTGATTGATTGATTAACGCTTAATTGTACAATAAAGAAACTGTTCACGCCAATAAACTGGCAACACTATTATTCCACGTCTCCGCACCAGGCGGCGCCACGCAAGAAAGCGTGAAGCAAGCGCGAGCGCAGACAACGTCACGGCAAGCTTTGACAGAACACTTTTTCATTGGATTCGATGGTGGCCAGCTGGCGAACAAAACGCTCGGCAGAAGAAGTTATAATTTTATCATCATTGTACACAAATTGAGTCAGAATAAACGGCAACAAGTTTCTACACAAACCTTTTATTTCGCTCGAACAGAAACAAAATAACATTTTATACAGAGAATATCTTAAAATAAGGTGGCACAATGGGCGGCCTTATCGCCTAAGGGCGATCTCTTCCAGGCAACCAGTGAATGGACAAAACTTAAAGAATAGGATGGGTTTATTCTAACATCTTTATCCAGGGAGGAAACAGTCGACTGCGTTTGTTAAGTTTGTATGGAGACAAGAGTAGGTAGACTGTCCCCATAATTATCGCAACGATGGTTGTTAAACGTTGGTGTAGCCACTCCATAAATGCGCTTAAAATTATTGGGGGCACGATTGGTCTATAACTAGTGTTACCAGATGAAAAAAACAAAAGTCCTGAGAAAAGTCCTGATTTTCACCAAAAATCCTGAGATTTTTCACACTTTGTTTTTTTTCCCCCATAACTACCTGTTTACATTTTTAATACTCGTAATGGGGGGGGGGGGGGGGGTTGGCAGCGTTATAAATAGGTGTTAATTTTATGCAATTATTACCAAAGAATGATTATTAGAAGATATGAATATACCAAATGATTCTGACCAAATGGTTAATTTTAATTGTACAATTATTTATTACCAAAGGGTATGTATGGTAAAACTGATAACATTAGTAGGTATCTCTTAGCAGCACTATTTATCTATTTATTGAAGTACTATAAAATACAGTCGTAAAGAAATGCTGATTGAATTCAAGAAAAGATGCCCAGTAGTAGGTTTCTAATTAGATAAATAATTAATGATTATTTTTAGTTTTTTTACTTGTTACTAAAAAATATTTAATTAAGTTGGTATTTTGTTGAAATTTCTAAAAATCCTGAGATTTTAAGAGATTTGCGAAATCCGCCCGCAATCCTGAGAAATGTCTAAAAATCCTGAGATCTCAGGACAAATCCGGAGATCTGGTAACCCTATCTATAACTGATCCCTGACGGTTGCCCCTGGGGGTGGCCTGACGGTACAGCGGACCCCTCTCTGTATACCCTTGCTGGTCATAGCTGGGGACGCTATAACATATACAAATGCGTAGGTATTAGAGAACTGGGTTTGCTTGAGACCGTATGTTTGTGTTATCTATGCCCTGAAGCCCTAAATATAAAGGTAGACGGAGACGCCCCCTACGACGGACTTCGGCGAGTTAACCTTATACTAAATTATGCAATTGTTTGTTGTGCAAATAAAGCATTAATCTATAATATCTAGCTATTGCATTTCCCGTTACTGTAGCCGGAACATAATACATATAATGTCAACATACTCCAAGTAATAACGCACGAGTAAGTAAGTACATAACTTTGTTATGTAAAGTAGTATATAATACATAACAGAACCGTTTTGTATGGAACTTCAATATTTTGTGCGTGCAAATTGATTCTCATGGTTGTCCAACTGTCCAATGAGGCCAAAGACTTTTGGATATTCGGAGTTAATAGACTGGAACTGCCAAAGACAATAATCTAGATTTTTTTTCAGTGATGTGTCTTGTAGAACAATTAGTTTTAGATGCTTCGTCTTTGAATTTTCAAGCCTACAAAAAATGAGGGTAAATTATTTCGAGATATAATAACATTATTATGTCATTGATGTAATTGTTTCAACGAGGCAATGTATGCCGAGGCAGATCCTCGTTGGCACAACCACCTTCTCATCAGAAAACTCCTCAATAATTAAAGTTACTGTTACAATTTAGATGATTTTTGGTGACAGTGAAAATGCACTACAAAGGGTAGTACAGATTTTAAAAAAAACCGACTTTAAAAGTCCTCTTCTTTTTGAAATCGGTTAAAAAAGGTCTTCTCAAAAGGCAGATTGGGGACGGACAAGCAAAGTGACTCATTATTTTGAAAATTCAACTATCCGGAAAATTCCACAGTTTAAAATAGCACGTGGTTGGTAGAACATGCGTGTGCGCACAAATAAACAATTGCTGCAGATAAAATCTGTACCATTTAGCCAGTTTCAATGTAAACCGGCATTTTCATTTGAAACTCACAATTCCTATAATAAAGGTACTTTTAATATAATAAATGCGAATGTTACTCTGTCTGTTACTGCTGAACCCATTTCCAACATTCTGGGAAGAAATTAAAGACATTTTTCGGTTTGCATGGCGTGGTTTTTATTGCTTTTAGCATTGTTACAACGCTCAACGTTTCGAGACCTTTCCAGGTCTCTTCTTCAGGACCACGCGATTCAAATCGAAAAATGTCTTTAATTTCAATACAACATCGCGAAAACAGAAGAAGAATCTATTCTGGGAAGTTCAACATTTTGGTACTAAACGGAATTTTAGTACAGAAATAGGACCTTGGACATAGCTACTTTTGATCCCGATATTCCCGCGGGATCTGGACTTACGCGGATAAAACGCGGGGCGGAGCGGAGAAGCCAATGTTACTCCTCGATAATGTAGCTTTCTAATGGTAAAATAATTTTTGGAATCGGTCCAGTAGTTTTTGAGTTTATTCATTACAAACAAACAAATAAACTATTTCACTTTATAATACCTACAGGCTGCGTTCCGCGGTTTCACCCGCGTAAGTCCCGATCCCGTGGGAATACGTGATTAATTTTTGGTTAAAATGCGACTTATTTATCGCATTTTAAATAATGTATGTACTTATATAGTTTACGTAAAGTTAAAGTCAACCTTCAGAGATGTCTGCGCGCTCACGTTTTGTACAACAGCCTCCGACCCCACAGTCGACGGATTAAACGTCGCCCGATACTATTAACACTTCTTAGAAAATCGTTTGTCTAGGCAGACTTTCAACGCATATTATTATCGTCGAATGGGTTTATAATTTTGAATTTATATTTTTTAGGGTTCCGTAGCTAAATAGGATAACCTTATGGATTCGTCATGTCTGTCTGTCTGCCTGTCTGTCCGTCCATCTATCCGTATGTCACAGCCACTTTTTTCCGAAACTATAAGAACTATACTGTTGAAACTTGGTAAGTGGATGTATTATGTGAACTGCATTAAGATTTTCACACAAAAACAGAAAAAAAAATACAATAAATTTTTGAGGTTCCCCATACTTAAAGTAGAATTTCAATTGTTTCAATCGAGCTTTGTTAGCAACATAGTTACAAAATCAGCTAGCGGATCTAAATGGCTGCACGTGCCGATCTAGAAAGGTGGTGCGGATTAAGCAACGCTTGGCGCGGTCATTACTTGGATGGGTGACCGATAATTTTTTGACACTAACAACTTTACGTTATCAGGGGCCCAAATTGCAGAGCCAGCGACTAATCTGTAGGCGAAACCAGACATCGCGAAAAGTTCGTCACACATGCCTCAACCTGAGGCATGTGTGATTATATTTATGCATTCGTCTCACACGACACACGCTCAAGCTGCGCACGCAAACAACCACGCACAGGGTTCGTGAGTAGAACAATAGATAAACACCTGTCCGTCCACACGGAGCGCACAGCTCGCACTGAGGCGGCGGGCGGCGTTCGCAACGATTGTATGACGCGAATGCTCACTATGAGCGCACACGTCCACACAGCCCGAGGCATGCGAAGCGAACCATTCGCAACGCACGCCTCGCGATGTCTGGTTCAGCTTCATCGGGCAACATAAAGTAACCAGTCTACCGGAGCCAGGTTTGACGTGATGCTCAGTCAACGACCATGTATTGTTGGAGATAATATCTAAATTAAACCATAACAATGGACAATAAGCATACAGATAGTAATATGTTAAATTATATTATGTAGGTATGTATATTATACTAGCATCCCGCGGTTTTAGCCGAGTAAGTCCTGATCCCGTGGGAATATCCACTCCTGTGTGTGTTTTTCAAATATCATTGTTACCATTATTTCTTAGTGTTAATCCACACTTAGGAATACTGCTTTTGAAAAAATGCTTTCAAAAACTTTATGACGGTTAACTTTACGTTGGTTCGGATTACCAATAGTCGCGGGTTCGAATCCCGCCGGGTACTAAAGTTTTTGAAAGCATTTTTTCAAAAGCAGTATCATTGTTACGTTAGATTCACCCAATCTTTGTAATTCACAGTTTTTTCCTCATTAGATAATTTAATATTACGTTAAATAATAAAATATAACGCAGTTTTCATCGAGTGTAAGAGAGATTATCATTTTAGAACGAAACGTATTGTATAGTTAGGCATGTGAAAGTTTCTGTATAAACTACTGTACCGATTGCGATGAAACTTGGCCTGCAGATAGCTAGATATCTGGATGTTCGTATACCAATTATGGGATCGGGATTTTCGCGGGTGAAACCGCGGGACGCAGCTAGTTTTAATAATCTCCCGGTACTAGCTACTTTTAACTAGTTAGGTCTATTACCAGATGTTCCGAGGATGGGGTATTAATCCGAAAGGGGGTTGTTCTTGAGGTCTAGGTCTGGGTATAAGTGTCCAGTTTTTACCCTTTTGATAAGGGTAAAAAAGACTGTATTGAATAAAATATGGATAGAGAGCCTTCAACACCCGTCGACATATTATTTGTCTTGAAACTACATCAAAATGTAGGAAAGAATGGCGTCTAGGTACAATCCATACACAAAAAGACACTCAACATCATTCCGTCATGAAATAATCAATAATTTTCAGTTAGAATCAAAATGTCAGTCGACAGGGATTTTGAGTTTGGCTAGGGGGAAGTGGGACTTTGAGGAAATAGCGGTCTAGAGGGATTTTGAGTTTGGCTAGGGGGGAGTGGGACTTTGAGGAAAGAGCGGTTTAGAGGGATTTGGAGTTTGGCTAGGGGGAAGTGGGACTTTGAGGAAAGAGCGGTCTAGAGGGATTTTGAGTTTGGCTAGGGGGGAGTGGGACTTTGAGGAAATAGCGGTCTAGAGGGATTTTGAGTTTGGCTAGGGGGGAGTGGGACTTTGAGGAAAGAGCGGTTTAGAGGGATTTGGAGTTTGGCTAGGGGGAAGTGGGACTTTGAGGAAAGAGCGGTCTAGAGGGATTTTGAGTTTGGCTAGGGGGGAGTGGGACTTTGAGGAAATAGCGGTCTAGAGGGATTTTGAGTTTGGCTAGGGGGGAGTGGGACTTTGAGGAAAGAGCGGTTTAGAGGGATTTGGAGTTTGGCTAGGGGGAAGTGGGACTTTGAGGAAAGAGCGGTCTAGAGGGATTTTGAGTTTGGCTAGGGGGGAGTGGGACTTTGAGGAAATAGCGGTCTAGAGGGATTTTGAGTTTGGCTAGGGGGGAGTGGGACTTTGAGGAAAGAGCGGTTTAGAGGGATTTGGAGTTTGGCTAGGGGGAAGTGGGACTTTGAGGAAAGAGCGGTCTAGAGGGATTTTGAGTTTGGCTAGGGGGGAGTGGGACTTTGAGGAAAGAGCGGTTTAGAGGGATTTGGAGTTTGGCTAGGGGGAAGTGGGACTTTGAGGAAAGAGCGGTCTAGAGGGATTTTGAGTTTGGCTAGGGGGGAGTGGGACTTTGAGGAAATAGCGGTCTAGAGGGATTTTGAGTTTGGCTAGGGGGGAGTGGGACTTTGAGGAAAGAGCGGTTTAGAGGGATTTGGAGTTTGGCTAGGGGGAAGTGGGACTTTGAGGAAAGAGCGGTCTAGAGGGATTTTGAGTTTGGCTAGGGGGAAGTGGGACTTTGAGGAAAGAGCGGTTTAGAGGGATTTTGAGTTTGGCTAGGGGGGAGTGGGACTTTGAGGAAAGAGCGGTTTAGAGGGATTTGGAGTTTGGCTAGGGGGAAGTGGGACTTTGAGGAAAGAGCGGTCTAGAGGGATTTTGAGTTTGGCTAGGGGGAAGTGGGACTTTGAGGAAATAGCGGTCTAGAGGGATTTTGAGTTTGGCTAGGGGGGAGTGGGACTTTGAGGAAAGAGCGGTTTAGAGGGATTTGGAGTTTGGCTAGGGGGAAGTGGGACTTTGAGGAAAGAGCGGTCTAGAGGGATTTTGAGTTTGGCTAGGGGGAAGTGGGACTTTGAGGAAAGAGCGGTCTAGAGGGATTTTGAGTTTGGCTAGGGGGGAGTGGGACTTTGAGGAAAGAGCGGTTTAGAGGGATTTGGAGTTTGGCTAGGGGGAAGTGGGACTTTGAGGAAAGAGCGGTCTAGAGGGATTTTGAGTTTGGCTAGGGGGAAGTGGGACTTTGAGGAAAGAGCGGTCTAGAGGGATTTTGAGTTTGGCTAGGGGGGAGTGGGACTTTGAGGAAAGAGCGGTCTAGAGGGATTTTGAGTTTGGCTAGGGGAAAATGGGACTTTGAGGAAAGAGCGGTCTAGAGGGATTTTGAGTTTGGCTAGGGGGAAGTGGGACTTTGAGGAAAGAGCGGTCTAGAGGGATTTTGAGTTTGGCTAGGGGAAAATGGGACTTTGATGAAAGAGCGGTCTAGAGGGATTTTGAGTTTGGCTAGGGGGAAGTGGGACTTTGAGGAAATAGCGGTCTAGAGGGATTTTGAGTTTGGCTAGGGGGGAGTGGGACTTTGAGGAAAGAGCGGTTTAGAGGGATTTGGAGTTTGGCTAGGGGGAAGTGGGACTTTGAGGAAAGAGCGGTCTAGAGGGATTTTGAGTTTGGCTAGGGGGAAGTGGGACTTTGAGGAAAGAGCGGTCTAGAGGGATTTTGAGTTTGGCTAGGGGGGAGTGGGACTTTGAGGAAAGAGCGGTTTAGAGGGATTTGGAGTTTGGCTAGGGGGAAGTGGCACTTTGAGGAAAGAGCGGTCTAGAGGGATTTTGAGTTTGGCTAGGGGGAAGTGGGACTTTGAGGAAAGAGCGGTCTAGAGGGATTTTGAGTTTGGCTAGGGGGGAGTGGGACTTTGAGGAAAGAGCGGTCTAGAGGGATTTTGAGTTTGGCTAGGGGAAAATGGGACTTTGAGGAAAGAGCGGTCTAGAGGGATTTTGAGTTTGGCTAGGGGGAAGTGGGACTTTGAGGAAAGAGCGGTCTAGAGGGATTTTGAGTTTGGCTAGGGGAAAATGGGACTTTGAGGAAAGAGCGGTCTAGAGGGATTTTGAGTTTGGCTAGGGGGAAGTGGGACTTTGAGGAAAGAGCGGTCTAGAGGGATTTTGAGTTTGGCTAGGGGAAAATGGGACTTTGAGGAAAGAGCGGTCTAGAGGGATTTTGAGTTTGGCTAGGGGGAAGTGGGACTTTGAGGAAAGAGCGGTCTAGAGGGATTTTGAGTGTGGCTAGGGGGAAGTGGGACTTTGAGGAAAGAGCGGTCTAGAGGGATTTTGAGTTTGGCTAGGGGAAAATGGGACTTTGAGGAAAGAGCGGTCTAGAGGGATTTTGAGTTTGGCTAGGGGGAAGTGGGACTTTGAGGAAATAGCGGTCTAGAGGGATTTTGAGTTTGGCTAGGGGGAAGTGGGACTTTGAGGAAAGAGCGGTCTAGAGGGATTTTGAGTTTGGCTAGGGGGAAGTGGGACTTTGAGGAAAGAGCGGTCTAGAGACCATCTAGTCACAATATCTATTACTATTATTACTATTATAAAGCGGAAGAGTTTGTTTGTTTTTTTGTTTGTTTGTTTGTTTGTTTGAACGCGCTAATCTCAGGAACCACTGGTTGGATAGTCCATTTATTGAGGAAGGTTATAGGCTACTTTTAATCCCAATATTCCCACGGGATCGGGACTTATGCGGGTGAAACCGCGGGGAGCTGCTAGTAGGTGTATATTTATTCTATCAATGCGACAAAGGTATGGCTTTCCATTACACAGGATCATTTCAAAGGAAAACAGAACTGTACCCACATAAAAAGTTAGAAAAGTTAGAAATTCGTATTTTTGCTTTAAGAGGACAATCTACCTACTCTTTCTATATACAAACGTAGTCGACTGTTTCCTCCCTGGATAAAGACATTGGAGCAAATGTTTATGCCATAAATCCTATATCTGCCATGATCATGCCCTACGTTTTGTTTTAAGCTATTGCATAGCTTTTTTTTCATTTTGCAAATCGGAATAGAAATAAAATTCAGAAATAATGAAAATAAAAAAAAATCAAACGTAGGGGCATGGTCATTATGGCTGATATAGGACTTGTGGCCTAGCTAGACTCACTGTCCAGGGATCTTTAGTGGATCTTTATCCAGGGAGGAAACAGTCGACTACGTTTGTAAAGTTTGTATTGAGAAAAGAGTAGGTAGACTGTCCCCTTAAGCTGTGGCGACAAGCATATCTTTCCATAACACAGCAACATTTCTAAGGAAAGCTGTAAATAACCCGACAGTCAACTATCCACTACCCAAGTACTGGGTACTTAAGAAGGTGGGTACTGTTACCATTTCCATACAAACATAATACCAAAATATAATCATGAAAAATTTAGTTTTCTACCTTAATATCGGTATTTTTCGGATTAAGATTTTATTTTTATAGGGCCCCCACCACAAGGTTGTCCAAAATATTCATTCGAAATAAAATAAAACGGAGATACATTTCGTTCATTTTTACAGCGTAAATTACTTTTTATTGGGAAAAATATAAAACAAATGAGATGTAAATGACGTACGCTGGAAAAATGAACGAAATGTAGCTCCGTTTTATTTCATTTCGAATGAATATTTTTTTTTTAAATAAAATCTTAATCCGAATAATACCGATATTAAGGTAGAAAACTATTTTTTTCATACTTCTATATTGGTATTATGTTTGTATGGAAATGGTAACAGTACCCACCTTCTTAATGCAAACTCATCGATACTTCAAACAATACGGCGATTACAAAACATGGTCGAGGAAGCGAAGACGTGATAATGTTTATAAACACATACGTGCCTTTTACTGTACTGTCGTAGGTATAGTCACAGTACACCGTACGGAGAAAGACTGGGACAGTCTATCTACTCTTTTCTTTATACAAACTTCACAAACGTAGTCGACTGTTTCCTCCCTGGATAGGTAAAGAAAGATTTTAGAGAAAATATGTTTATGCCATTGAACCTATATCTGTCATTTTGTCTACCTTTTGATTTTTTTCATTTTCTAATTAGAATAGTAATAAAAAAATAAAAAATAGGAAATGAAAAAAATCAAAAGGTAGATGCATAGTCATGACAGATATAGGTTATATGGCATAAACATATTTGCTCTAATGTCTGGGGAGTCTAAATCCAGGGAGGAAACAGTCGACTACGTTTGTATGAAGAACAAGTAGGTAGACTTTCCTCAGTCATACTTAAATAAGTAGATATCTGTAGTTTTGATGATTGAGCGATAGGTATGTTTTTAATCTATACACTCTCGTTCTCTCACTCTCACTCGTTCTTTTTTTTGTTTTTATTTAAATCGTGTTTTGTTTTTTTATAACGATCGTCTTTTGTTTTTATTGCGCCTGTCTTTTGTTTTCGTTCTATTTCGATCGTCTATTTTTTTACTTTGATCGTACCTATTTTGTTTTTATTGTGATCGTCTGTTGTTTTTGATGCAATTGTCTGTTGTTTTATCACATTTAAGCGAGTGATATCACGGAACAAAGATTTTCGGTGGAAAATGAACCTTCGACCTCTCAACACAGAACCTACTCCTTTTTAAAGTCGGTTAAAAACTGCGTCTAAATTGTTAGCCTAACGCACCCAGCAATTAGGTGATTAAAATTCGATAAAATAAATAACTATTCAAAACTAAATTTCTTTTTAATGATGTCGTTTAGTAATATTTATGTGTGTACAGTCAGGCACCGAAAGTGGTTATCCACCGACACGGTAGGGATTAAGAACTGATAATAATAGATATATAGTTACTTTAGACATATAGCTAGATTCTGATGATGTATTTGCACAAAACGTAAGACAAATACACATGAAGCTTAAAAGTAAAACAATGTACAAATGGGCGCCTTTATCGCTACAAGCGATATCTTCCGGGCAACCCGCCACAAATCATGTGTCGAGAATGGCGACTGGAAGGTCTGTCTAGCGAAGCCAGAGTTCGCCAAGTTCGGTGGCGGGTAAACTACGTGCTACGTCCCGGGAGGGACCCCGGGGTCCACACGATGTTCCCGCAGAGGCAACCGGGAACATCGTGAGCATGAGAGAAAGAGTTCAAAGTTGCATTTCAATTTACTCACTCATAAATATAACAAAAATGTTTATAAAAAGAACCGACTTCAAAAACATTACCCTTCCTTTTGGCTTCATCGTAGTCGGGTAAAAAGCAAGAAATATCCTCACCTGCATCTATACCTACTAATATTATAAAGAAAAAAGATTTGTGTTTTTGTGTGTGTGTGTATGTTTGCAATGAATAAATTCAAAAACTACTGGACCGATTTCGAAAATTCTTTCACCATTAGAAAGCTACATTCACCCTGAGTAACATAGGCTATTTTGATTCCGATATCAAAACGGGATCCGGACTTACGCGGGTAAAACCTCGGGACGCAGCTAGTTATAGATAAAGACACACCAAGACCAGAAACAAAAACATTTAACCATAAATAAGTAGGTACCTACTTTCTCCCGGCGGGAATCGAACCCGCAACCTTCTGCATTGCAGTCGTGCATTCGCCCAACGCGCCAAAGAGGCCGTCCACCGACTTATCTATCTTGCGAAGTCTATCGATACATTCTACATTAAACTATTCCAATCTAAATAATCTAAGTAACGCTAAGCTGTTACAGTCGGACATGAGGTAAATAAGCGAAGTAAAAGGGGGTCACTATCAGACTGCGCCCGCGCAGCGCTGCCGCCCGAGCGTGACCGGCGCGTTAAACATATCATAGCTAGGAACGCCCCGCGGTTACAGCCGCGTTACTCCCGATACCAAGGAGGTAACGGGATAAAAAGTAGTCTATGTGATAGTTCAGGTCTTCAGCTATCTATGTGCCAAGTTTTGTCGAAATCGGTTCAGTAGTTTTTGCGTGAAGGAGCAACAAAGACTGTCGCACACTTTCACCTTTATAATCAACTAGCAGAGCCCCGCGGTTACACGCGCGTAATTCCCGATCCCAAAAGAATATCGAGATAAAAAGTAGCCTATGTGTTAATTCAGGCTATCTATGTGCCAAGTTTTGTCGCAATCGGTTCAGTAGTTTTTGCATGAATGAGCAACAAAAACACTCGCACACTTTCACCTTTACAATATTGTTAAGATGCTGGTAACAATATGATAGCGAGTAGGTATGGGTTAGGTTTAACTTAGTGTTTGCTATATGAGGAAAAAATAAGGGACAAAAAGGTTTTTTTTTGCAAAACTTCTCTTCTCATCCGAGCCATGTTCCCGGTTGCATCCCTCTCGGGAGCCCGCGGGGTCCGCTAAACCCCTAATATTTTTATTTATTTGGGGTCGGCCGGCACAGTAGTATCCTACTGTCTGCAAATAGACTTGGCAATATTTTTACGGCCGGCCACCTGCCTGAAGTGCCGGACCAAGCAGTTTATCCGCCACCGCGCTGGAAAAATCCCTTATCCCTTAGTCGCCTTTTACGACATACGCGGGAAGAGATGGGGTTACCCTATTCTATGCCGGGGATACATAGCAAGTGAGGATAAATTTACTGCAATAACAAAAATGTCTATATTGCATACAATATCTCAGAAACTAATAAAAAAAATACTTTACAACTTCGCATGGCTATTAAATGTTTTATAGGTAAAGCGGGGTTTACAATACGAAACTAGTGGCATGCATTTTAGAGTCATTTTCACAAAAAAAAGTTGCCTACCCTCGGCGGGACCTTACCCACCCTATTTCAGAAACTTAGATCAAAAAGGTTAAAAAAAAATCCCATACATCGACACTAATATTATAAAGAGAAAAGATTTGTATTTTTGCGTGTGTGTATGTTTATCTGTATGTTTGTTATGCATAACTGGACCGATTTCAAAAAATCTTTTACCATTAGAAAGCTCCATTCGCCCTGAGTAACATAGGTAAGTTATCATAGACCATACTTTATGCAAATAGATTTGGCATAATTTTTACAGCCAGCCGCCTGCCTGACACCAACCAAGGGTCCAAGCAGTTTATCGATGGGGTAACCTTATTCTATGCCGGGGATACACGACATGGTCTAACTAAATGGATATGCACCTCAATATCCTGTTTGCGAAACTAGTTAATCCAATAGTCTGTGAATTCCAAAAAAAATATGTCCACACTTTATCGACAAGAGTTTTTATCGGAACCGGTTTAGCAAATTAATGATCGGCGACGACGAATGGCAAGGTTTTAACTTAAACTGTATTTTTACTTTACAGTTGTCTTTCTTGTCGATTTTTTAGAATACGTTATTATCAGTCTAAAATTTATATTTACGAAGTGCTTTGTTATGACTGTCTGATAGATCAACGCACAGCCTAAACCACTGATAGTAGAGTGCTGGAATTTGGAGAGTGTAATCCGATAAGAAAGGATTTTTCGAATCGGGATTTACGTAGGTGAAACGGGACCCAGCTAATAGTCTTCTATATTTACAAAATGCTGACTGATAAACGCACAGCCAAAACTGTTGATAGTAGGTAAAGTGTTGGAATTTAAAGAGTGTATTTTTTATGAATGAATGAATTAATTCTTTATTGTACACAATAAAAAAAACACACACACAACTTAAAGCTAGGTGGCACAATGGGTGGCCTTATCGCTCAAAGCGATCTCTTCCAGGCAACCTTTGGATAGACCAGAAGTGATGTGATGTAGACATCTGCTAAGAACTGGTTTTTCGAAATTCCCACGGGATCGGGACTTACGCGGGTGCAACCGCGGGGCGCTGTTAGTACCAAAACAATATAAAATTCTTCACAAAAATTTTGTCAAGAACATGTTGTGAAGTAATTTTGGCGCAAAAACTGTTGATGTTGTTGCGTTTTTTGCCGTTTTGTGTTTTTGTCATCAATTGCCTTGTGAACTTCGAACTTCAGACTTTAACAATGGAACTCATTTATAAAAACAATTTAACTAAATTTTAAAACCTGTGAAAAACCGGTGACTAAAATAACCCATCCAAGTAAGGGTCGCGGTAGGCGTTGCTTTACCTGCTCGATTATACAAGACTAGGTGCGTCCCGCGGTTTCGCCCGCGGTTCACGTAGTCTATGCTATGTTACTCCTCGATAATGTAGCTTTCTTTTGGTAAAAGAATTTTTGAAATCGGTTTATTCATTGCAAACATACAGACACACACAAATACAGATCTTTCCTCTTTATAATATTAGTGTACATGAGCTCCCGATTGGCATTTTTGCGAAAAACTAAAAGAACCAAGGAAATCTGGACTAAGAAAACGCGACAAAAAGGTGTACCTAGGTATATACCTTTTTGTCGGTCAGAAAGAACAGGCAGGCCTCCGTCACTCTATGTACTTGTGCGCTATAATTACCTACCGCCCGGCCGATCGGTCTCGGACCGCCGCACAGTGGGCTGAAACGGGAAATCAGCGGACTTAGGAATCAAAGTTGATAATTCTATTTTTTTTAAATGGTGATCGATAGAGATAATTAATACAATAAAAAATTGTTCTACAAGAATTCTTAAATATGAATAATTCTCGAGGAAATCGACTTTGTGTGAAAAAAATGTATGAAACGACATATGTTTTGGTCTCTAGCTTCCAACTTATGGTCGATCCCGCACTTTGGGCAGCAATTTATTATAGTATAGGTCTTTACCTTTCACCTGACACCAAAAAGTCCTGCCCCGACCCGCCCTTTCGGAAAATAGAAGCGATTGAAAATGTTGTGTTTTCAAGTTACCATTTACGACCAAATCTTTACAAATTGTATTTTGTATGTTTTTGGATGTGACTAGTATATCATAAAACAATGATATGACACCTATTCTACATAACTTTTTGAAAATCGTACAATTTCGAGTTAAGCTAAATGTTTTTAAACATTGAAAAAAATAACATAGTAATGTAGTAGCAAGGTAAACAACCTCTTCCAAGTATAGATATACTTAGTGAAGTAACAATAGGTAAGTACTTCACTAAATAACAATAGGTAGCCTATCTACCTATTGTATCGTAGTACTTCAGTCTTAATAATAAGACCCACTTATTATTACGTTTCTAGGAAATTGCGGCATCCTTCAAAGACTACCTGTGATAATGAGTGTCCTTGCGGTTTTACTGATGAGTTGTAAAAGGGGATTAGATAGGTACTTTATGAATATGGCATGTTAGGTAGGTTGTTGGGGGTGCGACTATTTAAGGGATGTAATGTAATTGCAACAGTCATTCGGATTTTGTCATTTGTCCCATAAACATTTCAATATTCGTGGTGATAATGGAGAATTTAGTGAACAATATTGACCTGTTTGTGTTGATGAGAACTGAATTAGACTCGTTTTCAGACTCTGCAAAACTTTTTGAACTTTTAAAGGAGAGATTGGGAAAAGAGATCAATGAAGAAGAAAGTGGACAGTTAGTTAAGTTTTGCCAGAAATATTCATCGAAAATAGTTTTGAAGTGGCGGAAGGCAAATAGGACCCTACAAAGATTTTTAAAAATACACCGAGATTGGTTGGAGAGTTCAATAGAGTGGCCGAATGTAGTGTGTTCTCGAGAAAATGTGCATGAAATTCTTCAAGAAATTGACCCGGTTGATGCTCAGAAAGAAAATGTTCAACCTAGCACTTCGGGAGCATCTACTTCGACCTTCACACCCAGAAAGCAGTTTGAAAATTTGGGTGAACGGCAAAAGAGAAGGCGTATAAGTCATTCACTTGACAAATCGCTTTCGTCTGAAGAATCGGGTGCTACTGCAGTGAGGGCCTTTCGTAACAGTAGAGAATTACGAGTAAGCAAAATTTTAGATCACCTTATGAAACACCCAGAAGATGCAGCTAAAGTAGAAGCGAGTTTAAAGGGAAAGAAAAGAGAAGAAGCCTACACTCCCGATAAGGCTTTGGGTCTTCTTGTATCCCTTAAACTATCTAAGTGGCAGTATATAAATTTAAGGGACTCTGCAAGTGAGCAAGGATGCGAAGTTTATCCATCCTATTATGCGATAAAACAAGCAAAAGAAGATTGTTATCCGCCCAAAAAAGACATCAGCATAAGTGAAGATGGCGCTCAAATTAAATTACAGGCACTTTTGAACTTAACCATCACACGAATAATGGAAGCTAATAACATTCAAGCAGATTCCCGTGCAGAGTTGAAGCTTACTAGCAAATGGGGATTCGATGGAGCTTCAGGGCAGAGTAATTATAAACAAAGAGGAGAATTCGACGATTCCAGCATTTTTATGGCTAGTTTGGTACCTCTTCAGCTGCACAATGAAGAAAATATCGTGATTTGGGAAAACGACAGACCTTCATCTACATTTTACTGCCGTCCAATATCTTTTAAATATATAAGAGAAACCAAAGAAGTGGTAACAACAGAGATGAATAGAATAAAGAAGGAGATCGCAACACTGATGCCCACAATTTACAAAGAGACAACGATTGGCCACAATTTATTACTTACTATGATTGACGGTAAGATTACCTCAATCATATCCGAGACGTCTTCTGCAGCTTGCGATATATGTAGTGCCAGGCCATCGGAGATGAACGATTTAGAAGCGGTAAGGAGGAAACCAAAGAATGAGGATATATACCAGTACGGACTATCTTCATTACACGGCTGGATAAGATGTATGGAATGCCTTCTTCATATAGGTATAAATCATCTACTTTTTGTCAATATAAGAAAGTTGCATTTTTGTTTAGATATTCAATAGTAATTGTGTTTGTTTTGTTGCAGCTTACAGGCTTGATTTTAAAAAATGGAGTGCCAGAGGAGATCTTCGAGCCGTGTTAACACAAAGAAAAGAAGCAATTCAAAAAGAATTTAAGGAAACTTGTGGCCTACATATTGACATCGTGAAGCAGGGAGCGGGTACTACCAATGATGGAAACACGGCGAGAAGATTTTTTAGAGATTTTAAGACAAGTGCACGAATCACAGGTCTTAATGAAGATTTAATTGAAAGGTTTTACGTTATTCTCCAAACCATTGCGTCTGGAGAACACGTGAATGTTTCAAAATTTTCACAGTTTTGCCAAGAGACAGCAGACAATTATGTTCGATTGTACCCATGGTATTATATGCCATCTAGCGTGCATAAATTACTTATGCATGGAGCTAACATTATTGAACATTTTGGTTTGTTGCCTATTGGTAAGCTTTCAGAAGAAGCATCAGAAGCCCGTAATAAAGATTTTAGAAAATTCAGAGAGGGTCATTCTAGAAAAAATAGCAGGGTTGCGACAAATGAGGATATTCTCCATAACCTTCTTTTGTCTTCCGATCCAAAGCTTAGCATTATAAGACCGCGAATGAGCCAGAAAACTAGAATGTCTCTCTCTCCAAAATGTCTTGATCTCCTGATGCCTCTTCTGAATGAAACTCCTGAAACAGAATTTATTGATGTAAGTAATTTCCAAGATAGCGATTCTGAATAGAATAATTTGTTGATTTTAGTTTTCTTAAATTGTTATATTTATTGATCTTGTATTTGTATTTCTTATTTTTAGTTTGCATTTATTTATATCTTGTGAATATATTACGGAGGGCGCGTTCCGAAACCACAGTAGTATCGTAGTTGACGTTTTAAATTATCATGTATATGTATACATTGCTCTATATGAATTTGAATTGAATTCAGTGTAAGTTAGCGTTATTTATAAGCATTAATTTAGTTAACTTTGTTCATATATTGTTAATAGATGCCCCTATATATATGTATATTTCTGTTGTAACTTTTTATTATAGACACACAAACATATTTTTCTTTTTCATTATTACACCCCAGTTCCTAATTACCTTAAACTATACTCATCTAAATCACTATAATATTTTATCATGGTATCTTATTAGATACCATTAATATATACGGTATTTCTATTGAAATACCGTATATATTTATTTACCTATACTAGTATCTACTGGATGGTTGGACTCATCAACTCATCAGTAAAACCGCAAGGACACTCATTATCACAGGTAGTCTTTGAAGGATGCCGCAATTTCCTAGAAACGTAATAATAAGTGGGTCTTATTATTAAGACTGAAGTACTACGATACAATAGGTAGATAGGCTACCTATTGTTATTTAGTGAAGTACTTACCTATTGTTACTTCACTAAGTATATCTATACTTGGAAGAGGTTGTTTACCTTGCTACTACATTACTATGTTATTTTTTTCAATGTTTAAAAACATTTAGCTTAACTCGAAATTGTACGATTTTCAAAAAGTTATGTAGAATAGGTGTCATATCATTGTTTTATGATATACTAGTCACATCCAACAACATACAAAATACAAAAAAGAGCGGTGTTGGTCTAGTGGTAGATACCCCGGCTTTCATTCTGAGAGTCGTGGGTTCGAATCCAGACAGACCGCGCACCAATGTCTTTTTCTTTAAGAAAAAGGTATGTGCGCTAATAACATCGCTCTTACGGTAAAGGAAAAACATCGTGAGGAAACCAACATGTCCTAGGACTCACCACGGTCCGAAGACATGGGATATTCAGTGTTTTCTATGTATCATATGTATGTATTTACAAAAAAAAAAAAGTATAATATGTAGTATATCCGTTGTCTAGTACCCATAGTACAAGCCTAGTGCTTAGTTTGGGGCTAGATTGCGCTGTGTGTAACGTCGTGCAATATTTATTTATTATTTATTTTATTAATTTGTAAAGATTTGGTCGTAAATGGTAACTTGAAAACACAACATTTTCAATCGCTTCTATTTTCCGAAAGGGCGGGTCGGGGCAGGACTTCTTGGTGTCAGGTGAAAGGTAAAGACCTATACTATAATAAATTGCTGCCCAAAGTGCGGGATCGACCATAAGTTGGAAGCTAGAGACCAAAACATATGTCGTTTCATACATTTTTTTCACACAAAGTCGATTTCCTCGAGAATTATTCGTATTTAAGAATTATTGTAGAACAATTTTTTATTGTATTAATTAGCTCTATCGATCACCATTTAAAAAAAATAGAATTATCAACTTTGATTCCTAAGTCCGCTGATTTCCCGTTTCAGCCCACTGTGCGCCGGCGATCCAAGTTCAGTGCGGTTGTCGCAAGCGAAGCGCACGTACGTTGTTAAATTTCTCATTAAAGAATACCTAAAATTTTAATTCCATTGGTTCGTACGAGTACCTACAATACAATACGTACGTAATACGTACCTACCTACAAACATTAAAGTTTAAAATAGGTACTTTAGAGATGGTAAGAAATACATACAACACTATATTAAAGTTAAACAATTGTAAATACAATAAATGATTTTCTTAAAATTGTGTTGTTATTTATTTTACTTTGCTTATGTACAACTCAACTATTATATAATTATAGCTGACCCGGCAAACGTCGTTTTGCCTTATAAATTATAGATGGTAGCCGATTCTCAGACCTACTGAATACGCATATAAAATTTGGTGAAAAATCCGTCAAGCCGTTTCGGAGGAGTACGGTAACTAACATTGTGACATGGAAATTTTATATATTAAAAAAAAGATACCTACACTCTATGGTACAACCCTGACGCTTGAACTGAGGCGTAGGTAAATTCTGAACACAAAGGAATTGCGCTCTTATGAGCTTAGTAGTAACACAGTAGTAAGGCGCGATTTCGAATGCACCAGGTGCGTCGGAAATTTTGTAGGCTATTAAAATGGCGGCTTTCTTCAAGATCAAAGCCGTGCAGCTTCTGTACGTAGTACTATTATTTATTCTGTGGAACAGGCTAGCCATATGGCTAGCCTGTTCTTTCATGTACCAAAGCAATGCATTAGAAAGGGAAAGGTGTAGGTAACATAAAATTAAATATAGTTAGAGCGAAATTTCTGAACGTTCTTTTAAAACCGGTTCCCGGCATTGTCACATACCTAATACCTATAAAATTCTGACGTACTATCAACAACGAAAGTGAGTATACACCGCAAGCCGCAAGATCTAATTTCGCGTGATAGGTAAATTTCGGTACGGATTGCTTTTTATATTAAAATCAATGCAAAGACCGCTGTGCTAACCAGACACTTATATACGCATGGAGTTGAAATTTAGGTACACAATAATTGTCACACATTTGAAATTTATAGACATACCTACATCAATGTGTGTATAATATGCTTATTCCAGGCTCGGCGCTCGGTTCAAACGAATCTTTCGGCTACCTGGATACCCACTTTTGTTGTTGATAGTACCTACGGATTCCGGTGCAAACACTGGCGAATGCAAGTAGCCACTTCGGTTTGCCCTGAATAACAGGGTGGCCAACCCCCTTACTTATAAACCATGACTAAGTTTATGTAAGGTTTGTCTCTGTCTGCCAACTTAATTCACCTTCATTTCACAGTAAAAGACAAACGTTATATTAAGTTAGTCATTTACACCAATCTACACTAATATTATAACGAGGAACGATTTGTATTTGTATGTGAGTGTGTGTATGTTTGTAATGAATAAGCATAAACACTACTAGACCGATTTCAAGAATTCTTTCACCAAAAGAAAGCTACAACCAAAACGTAGGAGCATGGTCATGGCAGATATAGGTTTTATGGCATAAACATATTTGCTCTAATGTCTTTATCCAGGGAGGAAACAGTCGACTACGTTTGTATAGAGAAAAGAGTACGTAGACTTTCTCCTCAATATCGCACATGACTTTTTTAAGCTATTGCATAGCTTTTATCGCGGGCTTTGAGCTTTGAATGTAGAAATTTGTAACGAAAAAAACCTAACACTCCCCACTCCGCCTACCATGTTGCCATGGTTACCATGGCAACGTGGTACAAAATAAAAACATAATTATAATTGCATAAGTTGATAAAAAAGTCCCCGAGTGCCACACGTTTTTCTTATACCTTCATAGTATCTGATTAATATCTAAGGATCAACAGGAAAAATAATTAAAATAATTAATGAAATATAACAAAAATGTGCATTTATCTAAATTACTCATTCAATTAGTTAATTGATTACAATTAACAATCGAAAACGAGTTATTTCTTATAAGGCATGTAGGTTAATGTTTTTTTCTTCTTCTAATTATAAAGGACTGGTCAAGTGCGAGTTGGGCCCGGTGACTAACGGTCAACAGGTATTAAAAACGATTTTAAAGATTTTGTGAAGTGAAGAAGTGGTTAATGTGTTTTTTATGTATGGATTGTAGATGACATTGTTTCCTCCATTTTTTTCAGCTTTTTGCAGACAAATTATATGTCGAAGGGTATTGAAGCCTATCCATATTTTAACCAGAACAGTAATTTTTTGTCCAAATTGTATATATGTTACAGTCAAAACTCATAACCAGTCAAAACCACTTTTGACTGCAAAAAATAGGCAAAAGTGGTTTTGACCGATGTCCTTAGTTAAAAACGTTTTTGACTGATTTTCGCAGTCAAAAGTGGTTTTAACTAAGGGCATCGGTCAAAACCACTTTTAACTGCAGAAAAACAGTCAATAGTGGTTTTGACTGATTTAAAATTTAGATTGTCGAGTATGCGGTCAAAAAGGTTGGTAAAGATGCCCACACCACGAGAACCCATCGCTTTCCACTGTTCAACCTACATTAAATAGTAATTTTCCATAATTTCTTTCAAAGCCAGAAATTATAATTAATTAATGAATGGCTCTGAAAGAAATTTCGAGCTCGTATTTTTGAGTATGTGCAATTCACAGGTCACGTACAATGCCGATAGAATTTCAAAGTACGTAAACTTTAAACTTTAAAATTGTTTCATAACACTATTTTGATGATTTTCCTGTAATTTTCACTAGCCACCTCAACTTTTATGAGTTTTGACTGACAATCTAAATTTTAAATCAGTCAAAACCACTTTTGACTGTTTTTCTGCAGTTAATAGTGGTTTTGACCGAAGCCCTTAGTTAAAACCACTTTTGACTGCGAAAATCAGTCAAATACGTTTTTAACTAAGGGCATCGGTCAAAACCGCTTTTGCCTATTTTTTGCAGTCAAAAGTGGTTTTGACTGGTTATGAGTTTTGACTGTAACATATACAAGCTAAACTCAAAATCCAGGTCGGGTTCATCGAAAATTGTTTTTTTTTTTGTGTAAGGATTGCAGATTGTTTCCTACATTTTGGTGTAGTTTCAAGACAAAAACTTCCTTATTGTTTCAAAGCCTATCCACATTTTAGACAAACAAAATCTGTTTTGGCTAAAATGTCGATAAATTTCAATACGTTCACATTTTTTAGTGCAGTTTCCAGTTTCCATATTTGTCTGGAAACTGCACTATAATATCGGAAACAATGTCGATTACAATCCATACACAACAAAAAGTTCAACTACATTCCGTCATGAAATAATCAACAATTTTTGATGAACCTAAAATGGATTTTAAGTTTAGCGGTTGTAGGGCTCATTTGAGGTAGGTATATATACGAGTTAAACTGAAAATACCTGTCGGGTAGGTAGGTACATCGAAAATTGTTGATTTTTTTATTTAATGTATGGATTGTAGATTGTTTCCAAAACTTTGGTGTAGTTTCAATACAAATACTTCTTATTGTTTCAAAGGCTATCCACATTTTAGACAAAAAATGACTGTTTCGGCTGAAATAAAGATAGGCTTCAACATAATAATATTATATCTGGAAACTGCTGAAAAAAAATGTAGGAAAACAATGTCACCTACAGTCCACACTTTAAAAAAATCATTAACCATTTCACAGAATCTTTAAAATAGTTTTAGGGTTCCTTGAGTCAAGTGGACAATTCGGAACTCTTATAGGTAAAAACACTCGACTTTTCTTTTGTCTGTCTGTCTGTTTGTATCTATTTTTATCTATAATTTACATCTACACTAATATAATAAAGAGGATAGATTTGTATTTTTGTGTGTGTGTGTGTATGTTTGTAATGAATAAACTCAAAAACTACTAGACCGATATCAAAAATTCTTTCACCAATAGAAAGCTACATTATCGAGAAGTAATATAGGCTACTTTTGATCTCAATTTTCCCACAGGATCGAGACTTACGCGGATGAAACCGCGGGACGCAGCTAATACTTAACTAAACTTAAACTAAAGAAATAAAACTCACTTATTCGCCCATTAGACCTCAAACACTCCAACAACTTAGCGAAACCAACCGCCATTATAACAGCTATTAATATCACACACTAACACTATTATAACTAAAGAAAAAAAACTTCTTCGAAAAGAAAGAACGACGAAAAAAAAATTGTGAGAGAGAAAAAAAAATGTGAAATTATTTAAAAGTAGAACGCGTTTCGCGGCATTACGTGGCGAATACGCGAAAACAACTGAGGCGTTTCGGCGCGGGCGCACGAATTGGCGGATTACAGACCCACTCGCTATTGTAACCGCTCGGCTAAACCAACTTCATGTCTGTCTGAAAACTGTAATGTAGGTAATTCACGGGCGGATGCCAGTCGCTGTCTTGAAGTCTATGAAAAAAGTGGTAAATGCTAAGCATGACAGGTCAGTAAATAAAAAAATAACGCTGACTT
Organism: Idaea biselata; assembly: GCA_958496205.1. Lineage (NCBI taxonomy): Eukaryota > Metazoa > Arthropoda > Insecta > Lepidoptera > Geometridae > Idaea > Idaea biselata. The sequence continues at coordinate 7,190,884 of OY292406.1, forward strand.
CAAATTACATAATTTACATAAAAACAAAAGTTAAAAAATAATTAAAACGAAAAAAAAAAACGTGTTGCACTCGGTGACTGCCGCGGTAAAGCATGCATAGCATTTATTATCAACTTATGCAATTATATTTATTTATTTATTTTGTACCATGTTGCCATGGTTACCATGGCAGCATGGTGGGCAAAGTGGGGGTTTATTTTCGTTACGAAATTTCGACTCTAGTAGCTGGGACCCATTTTTGAAAAGGTTTATTATGATGGAAATTAAAAAGTCTTATTTCGGTTTTAATCGCATATGGTTATTACTTTTAGCATTGTTTCAACGCTCAACGTTTCGAGACCTTTACAGGTCTCTTTTTCAGGATTGAAAGTTAATGATGGTCTAGCTAGATTCTAAATATTCTAAAAAAAATCAAATACTATTCCTACGTAAAACCCAGTAGTTTCTACGTAAAAACCACTGGCGAAACTAGAATTCTGGAATAACACAGCTATTTCTTACGCAGCCAGCTAAGATTTTGACGCGACATATTTCCAAGTTAGTAATGGTGGTATTTTTTTTACAGAGGCTGCCATCTGTCTAAATAAATATTTTTCTACTTAGGTGGGTACCTACTTATAATATAACGACGAATTGATTGTTCTTGTATCTGTAAATAACTTGCAAATATTTAAAATTTTTCAACAGCCCCCTCATACAACTGAACTAACATTTATCCCTACTAAAAATAACTTAAATTGTCTTGAAAAGTATGTCTTGTCTGTGTGTTTGTCTTAAGTTTTTGACACTGGCAAATTCCTAAGGCCCAAATCAAAGAAGAAACAATAATAATCCATAACCTATTACGTAATTTAAACAAATCATTTGTCCTGACAGGCTATCAACGCACAGCTTAAACTATTATTATGCTCTACGCGGGTAATGATATCTCCCCGCGCGGTGGCGGGTAAACTGCTCTGTCCTAAAGAGGGTTGGTGCCAGACAGGCTTCCCGTAAAAATATTGCCAAATCTAGTGGTCAATGAAAACTTACCCACTGTGTCGACCCCAAAAAGTTATTTTTAGGGTTCCGTACCCAAAGGGTATATAAACTGAGACTGCTGTCTGTCTGTCCGTCTGTCACCAGGCTGTATCATGAGATACATGAACCGTGATAGCTAGGGAGTTAAAATTTTCACAGACGATGTATTTTTGAAGCCGCTATAATAACAAACTGTAAAAACTGTGAAAGTCCCGGTTTCACACTTTGGGTATGGAACCATAATAAATGTAGCAGGACGTTGCACGCACCGCAGTCTATCCCCGCGGTAAGTTACTAAGCTTGTGTTACGGTGACTAGACGGTCAATTTTTTTATTTTTTATCACTAGCGCCATCTAGTGGCGCCAATCGTAAAACAAATGTTCATGTTACGTTACGTTGTCAAGGTTTTTTTTATATCTGATAATGTTACGGAACCCTTCGTGCGCGAGTCCCATTCGCACTTGGTCGATTTTTTTTCAAATTTGTTGGTAGGCTTGTACTATGGTTACAATATTTCTATACATCACGTCATACATCGCTACACCGCAGTAGCCTTCAGTTAACTTTGTAATCTCTAGCTAATGGTGCGGATACGTTTCGAAACCGCGTCCTTCAGATTGGAAACCTAGTTGCACGAACCACTGAGCTATGACAGTTCTGTTCGTAACTCGGTTTTGAATAAGGTTTTAGTTAAAAAACTACTTATACCTACTGTATTTCAAAATCTTAGATCAACAAAAGTCACCTATCAACCAAAAAAAACTACATTGAAATCGGTTCATCCGTTCGTGAGCTACGATGCCACAGACAGATACACAGACAGACAGACACGTCAAACTTATAACACCCCTCTTTTTCTGATTTTTTGTTTACGTTTTTTATTTAAGTTTCTGAACCGAAAAACCGAGAAAGTAACCGAGAAACATCCCTAAAAAGAAAAAATATACTAAGATAGATACGCAACGAATTGAGAACCTCCTCTTTTTCTAGTACCTATGTATAGGTACTATGGTTAATTTTCAAAAATGTGTTTTTTAACCGACTTCCAAAAGAGGAGGTTCTCAATTCGTTGCGTATCTTAGTATATTTTTTCTTTTTAGGGATGTTTCTCGGTTACTTGACGGCTTGACCGAATGATTTTTTTTATTTAATTGAAAGGTCTTTTCAACCTTTCAATTAAAAAAAAGCTCTGAGTTGGTCCCGTAAAAAAATAATAAGGATCTGAGCATACAATAATGTAGTGTAAAATAAAATTAATTATTACTGCTGTGTCCCGCGGTTTCACCCGCGTAGTTCCCGATCCCTTAGGAATATCGGGATCAAAAGTAGCCTATGTTACTCCTCGATAATGTAGCTTTCTATTGGTGAATAATTTTTTAAATCGGTCCAGTAGTTTTTGAGTTAATTCATTACAAACATACGACACACACAGAAAAATAAAAATCTTTCCTCTTTAGAATATTAGTGTAGACATTTATAAGTTAAATCTAAGTAAGTTACTGTTGTGACCAATGTCAGTTCCTCATCTAAGTTAACTTGAGCCTTAAGCTCGCACTTGTACCGTCGAAACGAGGTATTATGAGGAGTATCAACGCCAACGACCTTGAAACTGAAAATCCCTGTCGGGCTCATCGAAAATTGTTGATTATTTCATGACGGAATGTCGTAGAACTTTTTTTTGTGCACAGATTGTAGGTGACATTGTTTCCTACATATGGTGTAGTTTTAAGACAAGAACCTCCTATTGGTGCAAAGCCTATCCAAATTTTAGACAAAAAATGTCTGATTTGGCTAAAATATCGATAGGCTTCAATACGTTTCGACATATTTGTATGGAAACTGCACTAAAATATCGGAAACAATGTCGCCTACAATCTGTACACAAAAAAAAGTTCTACGACATTCCGTCATGAAATAATCAACAATTTTCGATGCGCCCGACATGGATTTTCAGTTTTTCAGAATAGGGCCCTTAAGTTATACTGGACGTGTTTCATAAAACAACCTGGCATGCTAACTAACAGTTTGAGATAGAAAACTTAGCTTTTGAGGCCAACAGCTTCACTCTTACGTCATTTCGATTTTAACCGATTAATTTGGGATATTTTCACTAATTAGTAATTATGAATAACTACCTGCGCCCCGCAGTTTCATCAGCGTAAGTCCCAATCCCGCGGGATTTACGGGATCAAAACTATCATATGTCCTTCTCCCGATTCAACGCTACCTCTCCACCAATTTTCAGCCAAATCGGTTCAGCCGTTCTTGAGTTAGGTATTAATGGTGTAACTAACATTACTTTCTTTTATATACAGAACTAGCTGCGTCCCGCGGTTTCACCCGCGTAAGTCCTGATCCCGTGAAAATATCGGGATCAAAAGTAGCCTATAGCCTTCCTCAATAAATGGACTATCCAACACTGACTTATTTTTTCAAATCAGACCAGCAGTTCCTGAGATTAGCGCGTTCAAACAAAAAAACTATTCCGCTTTATAATAATAGACTAGCAGCTCCCCGCGGTTTCACCCGCATAAGTCCCGATCCCGTGGGAATATCGGGATCAAAAGTAGCCTATAGCCTTCCTCAATAAATGGACTATCCAACACCGAAAGAATTTTTGACATGGAAATTTTATATATAAGATAATCCTGGAAACTGTACTACTACTGGAAAACTTCGTCCTTTTTTGAAGTCGGTTAAAAAGAAGTTGTGTCTCCGATTTTGACAAAAACTTAAATAAACCCTACGGCTTACGGGACATTCTGTATACTAGTTAGTACACACATACTTGCTTTAAAAAGCGATAAGGCCGCCCATTGTTCAGGTTTATAATATTAGTAGGATTATGAGAATTAATCTATCTATTTTTATACTCTTAAAAGTCAGAGCACCTTTTCATTTAGAACTCCTCGCCTCAATCGCTCGGTCAATGAAACTTGACCTTGAAAATTTCTTAGTTTCATTTTTCATTCATAAAAATGATAATGATAGTTAAATATGCGTGACGGAATGCAATACCTACTAGGTCAATTATGGCTATAGATTTTTAGGGTTCCGTACGCAAATGGTAAAAACGGAACTCTTTTACTAAGACTCCACTGTCCGTCTAACTGTCTGTCTGTCACCAGGATGTATCTCATGAACCGTGATAGCTAGACAGTTGAAAATTTCACAGATGTTGTATTTGTGTTGCCGCTATAACAACAAATACTAAAAACAAAATAAAACTCTCTCCCAAACAACAAATGTGATTTTGGACATAAGAACGCAACGATACCGCTATGTATTTTTACAACTGGCGCCATTTAGTAATGGGATGATAGACTGGCGCCAGTGGTAAAATATTTTTTTAAGTTTGCTTTGCGTTCACAGATTGGTTGCTCCAGTGTTAATTTTAGAGTTGCGAATCGCACTTGGCCGATTTTTTAACTGAAGCTCCCATACAAAACGTTTTTTTTTGTGATAATAGTACGGAACCCTTCAAGCGCGAACCGACTCTTGACGGGTTTTTTTATTTGGATTTCGAAAATATTTTGGGTCAGATTTAATTATGTTTTAGATTATGTACCTGTCCAATAATAGGCGATAAAAAGAAATGAACGCCATTAAGGTTTTAATTGCTAAAATGATTATTTTAATGTAATCTACGTGACATGGGCTGTTACTAGTAGTTCTGCGAACTGTAGACCTCGTGAACTTATGTTCGCGAGGTGTACTGTTCGCAGAACTAAGCACTATCTAATAATAATAATTAATTTCATTTATTTGACAACAAAGGCCCAGTTGTTAGTAACAAGAAAATACAAATAAAAATTACTTATGTGCTAGTGTTAGTGCTTACAAATAAATAAAATACATTTCATAAGTAAACATAAAATAATAAACAATAAAATTATAAGTGAATGCACTCATAATTACAGTAATTACTAATAATTACTCACTAATATTGATGTGTGATATACACTTACATACAGCCGAATACAGAAACGACACTTAAAAGGTGAATGCCAAGTCTCTTAGGCGTTTCAGACCCAGACAGACATACATAAACATCGACGTGTCTGAACGGTTTTAGCACTATTCAATAGGCACATAGTTGTAGTTTTATCCTGTGAAAACTTTTAGTTTTTATTCACCCTGGTTAATTCATTTTTGGCCCCCGGACTCTCGGGATGCCAATGACACACGTTCCAAATATCAAGTTTCGTTCCAAAACCAAAGAGGTCGGACTAAATTGACGACCTCTGTGGCGCGTCGTGTGAGAGCGCGACTGCAATGCAGGAGGTTGCGGGTTCGATTCCCACCGGATGCAAGTATTTATGCTTAAAAATAAATATTTGTGTCTGGTCTGGGTGTCCTTCTATGTATAATATGTATGTATTTACAAAAGAAAAATAAATATAAGTATTATATCCGTTGTCTAGTCACCGTAACACAAGCTTAGTCCCTTACCACGGGGCTAGATGGCGCTGTGTGTTGTTCACAGAATTTATTTTTATTTATAATTCTCGAACCAAAGAGGTCGGGTAAGCACGCAAACTTTCGAGTTTATCGTAATAGATTATTTTTAGATTATTTTGACGTTTTGGTGCAATATGGAAGACGCAATGGCTGAGGCGGTAGTTCAGTTAAACGTTTAATTTATGTACCATTTAAGATTCTAGGGTGAAAAAAATGCTGATATTGCATAAATTAACCTCAAAAATTAAAATATATATTAACAACTACATAACGTTCGGACACGGCGCCAAAACTGGGTCGATGAATGGACATCCTCTTTTGAGGCGTACTTAAAAAATAATCGAGACGCTTCTAAATTTAAAACTAGTATGGGGATTTTTGGATTTGAAAGGTGCTTAGTTGTTTAAGTAGAACTCATGTTTGAGTTGCGTTTCTGTATTCGGCCGTTACTTAGATTTAACTTAAGTATTAATTGACAGAGCGAGCGTAGCGAGTGAATCTCTACTTCAAGTCTGGCAAAATTTTCTTTCGTGTGTCATATTGGTTCTCTTCTACAGGTCGTATTGCTCCACCGATCTTCATGAAACTTGGTTAATAGACAAATCGAGGTTACAGAATTATTTTGTCGTGGGGGATTTTTGATCGGTGGGGTATTTTGCCCACTACGGGGATCAATTATATTGCAGCTACATGAGATAAACGTGAGGCACTCGGGGACTGCCGCGGTAAAGCTATTGCATAGCATTTTTTATCAACTTATGCAATTATAATTATTGATTTATTTTGTACCATGTTGCCATGGTAGGCGGAGTGGGGGGTGTTAGATTTTATTTTCGTTACGGAATTTCTTGATTCGGTGGCCGTGCTCAAAGCCCGCGATAAAAGCTATGTAATGGCTAAATAAAATATGTGAAATAAACATAATACCTATCACATTTTTTCTCAGGTCCAATTTAAAAAAAATACATAAATGACTTGGTATTTGATAACAAAACGGAATCTTGCAGATTTCGGAGCCTTAAGAACGTGGCGACTGTTACCATTTCCATACAAACTTTATACCAAAATAAATTTTGAAAAATTTAGTTTTCTACCTTAATATCGATATTATTCGGATTAAGATTTCACTTTTAAAGGGTCCCCACCGCAAGGTTTTCCAAAATATTCCTTACGGTCTTAAGATGGCCTTCATATCTGTGCATTTTATCTCTACATAGGTACCTACCTAGACCTACCGACTCAGAACTCGTTAAATAAAACTTTATTTGGCTATAAACCATAATAAAATACGTGTTAATTAAATAATAAAATATACAACAAGTTTATATGTTACATAGAAGGTTATTATTTAACCTAAACATTAGGTAGGTACTTACTAGTGAGTAGCGACACGCCCCGACTTCGCATAGGAAACATACTATCGTAGTACTTAATTAAAATTTAGACTAATTACATTGTAAATCCGAAAGTGTATTTGTTTGTTTGTTCCCTCTTCAAACGGTTCGACCAATTGCGATTAAAATTTGCATAGCATTTTGCAAATATTTTGATCCCAATATTCCCGCGAGTTCGAGACGTAAAAGTAGGAAAGCGGACCCCGGGCTGAGAGAGGGATGCAACCGGGAACAACGTAAGAATGATGATGAGTTAAGGTGCATATAGACCAAACGAACACAGAGCTAGAGCTAGAACAAGAGCATTCTATCGTGAATGTTTAGTGAAATAGACATAGACAGAACAACGAAAGAATGCTCTACGTCCGTTTACATTAAAAGAATATGACGTAGTGCGGCTAGAATGAGCATTGAGCATTCTTTCGTTTGGTCTAAAGTCTAAATGCACCTTTAGACAATGACATAAGGTTAGTGCGTATACAGAAAGAAAGCTGGCAACTTATAAGCGCTTACCAGCGCTTGTCTGTGTCAGCGCTGGTCCGTTCTACACAAAGGAAGCAGGTTGAGGCAGAATGTCGGACTCATCGGACGATGTTATGACGTCAGCAGCCCAGCGCTGACCAGCGCGTGTTGAAGCTTGTCGGCACCGATCAGTGCTTATCGGCGCGGGTTCATACATTTTCCTGCGCGGGTCACCAGCGCTGACAAGCGCTGGTAAGCGCTTGTCAGCGCTTATAAGTTTCCAGCTTTCTTTCTGTATACGGCCTTAGTTACACATGTATTTTTGACGTCGGATAAAAAGGCATTTTATAACGTTCGGTACCTAAAGGGTAAAAACCGGCCAAGTGCGAGTGGGACTACTCGCGCACGAAGGGTTCCGTATATTTTTGAATTGAATTTACGGAAAATTGCGATTTACGGTTTATGACGAATTAAAAAAAAACTACTGGTTAGATCTCGTTCAAACTAATTTTCGTTGAAAGATTGCATGGTAATGTACATCATTTATATTTTTTTTAATTTTATAATTTTCTTATTTTAGTGAAGTGTCTCACGGGCAAACTATTGAGATTAGAAAAAAACTAAATTAGAAACCTCAATATCATTTTTGAAGACCTATCCATAGACACCCCACACGTATTGGTTTAATGAAAAAAAAAAATTTGAGTTTCAGTTCTAACCCGAAAAATTTATTGTTTTTTTTCTATTTTGTGTGAAAATCTTAATGCGGTTCACCGAACACATCTACTTACCAAATTTTAACAGTATTAGCTCTTATAGTTTCGGAAATAAGTGGCTGTGACATACGGACGGACAGACGGACAGACGGACAGACGGACAGACGGACAGACGGACAGACGGACAGACGGACAGACGGACAGACGGACAGACGGACAGACGGACAGACGGACAGACGGACAGACGGACAGACGGACAGACGGACAGACGCACAGACGGACAGACGGACAGACGGACAGACGGACAGACAGACAGACATGACGAATCTATAAGGGTTCCATTTTTTGCCATTTGGCTACGGAACCCTAAAAACGGGACCATATAAAGACTCCACTGTTTTTATGGCCCGTTTTTTTTATTAACAAAAAATATTAAGGTATTATGTAAGCTAGAGTGTGTTAACACACGTTGAATCGCTGTTGCTTACAAAACGCTTGCAATCTGATAAGTATCAGCAAGTCGGTAAGTATTCCGCTAGTTTTCGTAACTTGTCTCATTCGCAACTTGGCAAGGTTAAGTTGCGAGACTATAAACTGTATGATGTTAACTTAGGGTTTGCTTAATTAGGTGCTTAACTTACTTTGTGTATAAATTAGTAGTTCTGCGAACAGTAGACCCTAAAGAACCTACCTGAATATGAAAAATGCGACCTGTAGAGGGGAAGGAACAAAACATAATACATTATACGCACTGAAAGCAAATTTTGCCAAAGTTAAAAAAGAAAAGTTTCGCTCGCTACGCTCGCTCGGTCAAATAATTGAAATGAAAATTAAGCTAAGTTTTGGTAGGTATATTGTTTGTATGTGTGTATGTGGATATGTCCGCGCCGTTCTCCGGCATATGAAGTCGGATTGCGATAATTATTTTCTCCATACAAACTTTACAAACATAGTCGACTGTTTCCTCCCTGGATAAAGACAGAGCGAATATGTTTATGCAATATTTTTTTTGTTTTTATTATTGTTTTATTATACAGGGTGGACCAACTAGTGACGTCAATAAACTTTTTTTAGATTCCTCACACCTTGGGGTATCCGAAAATACCCCATGTATGTTCTGCGATTTTTTGTAGTTTAGGAGTTATGGCCTTTTTTCTCATTTTCTACTAAAATGCGACCACGGAGACCTTTTTGGTTATACTAACTGCAATATTTTAGATAATTGGCTGATTTCTTTTGGCTTGAGCTGAATAATAGGGCCATATTACCTGTTACAAAAAAAAGGCGTAACATAAAACAAACTATAACAAATAAAAAAAAGTATTTCATAAAGAAAGCGTAGACAAAACGCTATAAACACTTTAAAGAGCAATTAAAAGAAAAACTCGCCTATTATTTTTTTTCCAAACTAACTTCAAAAACTTCCTTACTTCATTAGCTATCTACCCTATCATTTTTATTGGTCTATCATTAGAGGATCATAGCAAAAATTTTATTTAAAAATTCTTTGGTCGAAAATTTCTCACTCATCCCTATTACTAAGACTTCGCTGTCTGACCGTCTGGCACCGGGCTGTATCTCATAAACCGTGATAGCTAGACAGTTGGAATTTTTACAGAGGATGTATTACTGTAGCCGCAAATATTTAAGGGAACTCCCATATAACTAACGTGATTTTTGACATAAAAACGCAACGATACCACGATTTATTTTACCACTAGCGCCATCTAGTGATGGTTTTTGTCTTCCGCAAGAAAACTTCCACACAAATCTTAATTAAGATTTGTACAAATAAATGTATTTAATAAAAAGAGAACAAATATGTTTTTTATGTTATTAAATTAGGCCGGGAGTTTCCCTTCAGGTTTAAGTAAGATGAGTGATAGAATTTTCGACCAAGGAATTTTAAAATATTTTTTTTTAATTATCCTGTAATGATAGACCAATGAAAATGATAGGGTAGATAGCTAATGAAGTAAGGAAGTTTTTGAAGTTAGTTTGGAAAAAAAATAATAGGCGAGTTTTTCTTTTAATTGCTCTTTAAAATGTTTATAGCGTTTTGTCTACGCTCTCTTTATGAAATACTTTTTTTATTTGTTACAGTTTGTTTTGTGTTACGCCTTTTTTTGTAACAGGTAACATGGCCCTATTATTCAGCTCCACATTTGAAAAGAAATCAGCCAATTATCTAAAATATTGCAGTCAGTATAACCAAATAGGTCTCAGTGGTCGCATTTTAGAAGAAAATGAGAAAAAAGGCCATAACTCCTAAACTACAAAAAATCGCAGAACATACATGGGGTATTTTCGGATACCCCCAGTTGTGAGGAATCTAAAAAAAGTTTATTGACGTCACTAGTTGGACCACCCTGTATACTTAGACAGAAACTTAAATTAAATCTAAAACTAAATTAAATCTATTAAAAGTAAACACAATATTAAGTAAAAATTCTATTGCCTAAATCCGGCCAAAAGCGCCATTTTAAAATCTATGTAGATTGTACGTATGTATGTAGCTTTTACGTTTTAATTCTTTTAACCGACTTCAAAAAAGGTTCAAAGGTTGCCTGGAAGAGATCGCTTTAAGCGATAAGGCCGCCCATTGTGCCACCTAGATATAAGTTATTTTATGTATTTCTTTAAATTGTTTTTTTTTATATTGGTGTTACAATAAAGAATTAATCAATCAATCAATCAATCAAAAAAAGCAGGAGGTTTTCACTTAATGCAACCGTAACTATATATTTTGTCAAATTCAATTAAAAAAAGGTATTTTCTAATTCGAAAATAAAAAAACCAAAACGTAGGGACATGGTCGAGGTCATGGCAGATATAGGTTTTATGATATAAAAATATTGGCTGTAATGTCTTTTTATCCAGGGAGGAAACAGTCGACTACATTTCCATTAACCGACTTAAAAAATTGGAGGTTCTTAAGGGCCCTATTCTGAAAAACTGAAAATCCATGTCGGGCGCATCGAAAATTGTTGATTATTTCATGACGGAATGTCGTAGAACTTTTTTTTGTGTACAGATTGTAGGCGACATTGTTTCCGATATTTTAGTTCAGTTTCCATACAATATGTCGAAACGTATTGAAGCCTATCGACATTTTAGCCAAATCAGACATTTTTTGTCTAAAATTTGGATAGGCTTTGCACCAATAGGAGGTTCTTGTCTTAAAACTACACCAATATGTAGGAAATAATGTCACCTACAATCTGTGCACAAAAAAAAGTTCTACGACATTCCGTCATGAAATAATCAACAATTTTCGATGAGCTCGACAGGGATTTTCAGTTTCAAGGTCGTTGGCGTTGTTACTCCTCTTAATTCGGTAGTGGCCAATGAAGCGTCTTTTCGCAAGTCTGACAAAATTTGCTTTCGTCTGTCAGTTTGTCGGTATCTTGATGAAACTTGGTATACAGGTTCTATGAATATTTAGTTTTTTTTTGTCGTGAGGCATTTTTATTACGTAAGGCAGGTAAACCTTTGATTTTAATCGTAGGTAAATTTATTCATAAAAAAATACAATAAAACAAGAAATATAAACAAACAAAAAATCTTTTTAAATATTGTTTTTAGGGTTCCGTACTCAAGGGGTAAAAAGGGGACCCTATTACTGTGACTTCGTTGTCTGTCTGGGCTGATTCTCATGAACCGTGATAGCAAGACAGTTGAAACTTTCACAGATGATGTATTTCTGTTGCCGCTGTAACAACAAATAGGTCGGTACAAAAAACAAATTAAAACAAATATTTAAATGGGACGCCCATACAAGAAACGGGATTTTTCTAAGTTTTAAACGAAACGTAAGTGCGATTTACTTTTACCACTAGCGCCATCTATGATCTATGATTTTAATGGTAATAATGGTACGGAATTTTTCGTATGCGAGCCCGACTCGCACTTGGCCGGTTTTATAACAAATCTGCGTCAGATAACTCGTTATTAATATGAATAATATTATGTAGATATATTTGTTAAGAAATTGGTTTAAGAAACGAGTCTTAGCGGGTAGTTTCTTTTATTTGTGTAATCTAATAATGAAATTTCAAAATAATTATAATTAACAATTATTTAGTAAAAATTACTTGTACTTACTATAAAAAAATAAAATTACATATTCATATTATTTACCTATTTCATAAACATCGGCTTCCATAAGGTTTAAATAAAATATAAGTAGTAACACTCAAGTTTCGCTGCACGAGACGTGAGCTTGCGTAGTCTAGTTGGAATAGACGTTGGGGTACTGACCCAAAGACGCGAGTTCAAGCCTCGCCGCAAGCGAAGATTTTTGAATGCTATTTTTCCTTGAAATAAATTTTCTAAATAAAATAGCCTTGAGCTACATACAAAAATTAATAGAAATTTATTAATTTTGAAATTCAAATCATAGATGCCCTGCATTGAACTAAGATCAGATCATCTACAAAGTTTTATTAGTAGGTATAAGTTAAATATTGACTGACTAGTGCTATTTATTTGTAAAATTTAGAGGGAAGTTTATGATTTTATTTTATGGAAGATTGTTATCGTAATAAATTGTATAGATAACCCGTCCGAGAAAAATCAGTTCTGGCCTACTACAGAGGCTTAACCGCATTTTGAAAAAAAAAACCCGACGAATTGAGAACCTCCTCCTTTTTTTGAAGTCTGTTAAAATATAATATTGTATTAAGGGGAAAGAGTACCCACTTTTTTCGACTGTTTCTCCCTGGATAAGGACATTACAGAAAATATGTTTATTGAAATTAAAGACATTTTTCGGTTTGAATCGCGTGGTTTTTATTACTTTTAGCATTGTTACAACGCTCAACGTTTCGAGACCTTTCCAGGTCTCTTCTTCAGGATAGACTATACTATCCTGACTAGTCTATCATGAAGAAGAGACCTGGAAAGGTCTCGAAACGTTGAGCGTTGTAACAATGCTAAAAATAATAAAAACCACGCGATTCAAACCGAAAAATGTCTTTAATTTCAATACAACATCGCGAAAACAGAAGAAGAATCTATATATGTTATAAAACATATCTGCTATGACATGGTCATGGCAGATATAGGGTGATTTTTTAGGATTAACATATTTTAATTTTTCTAAATTTAATTTATATTAAATTTTAACTGTCTAGCTATCACGGTTCCTGAGATACAGCCTGGTGACAGGACAGACAGACGACAGACAGAGCGGAGTCTTGGTAATAGGGTCCCGTTTTTACGCTTTGGATACGGAACCTTAAAAAACATACAGCCTAACTGTCCTCATTTTTGTAAGTCGGTTAAAAAAATAATCTTCAAAAACACATTACAATATTTTATTAGGTATTATAGCTACATAGGTACAAGTGTTATCAACTCACAGATCCATCATTTTTCTTTCGATCCATGGTCAAAAGGTTTTTTTTTTCGTATTATTATTTTTCCATTTATTCATAGAGGTCGGATAACTAGTTTTTGGTCAAGAACATCTAAGATAATTAATTAAAATAAGTATTTAAATATAATCATGTTTTTTTATTGATTGATATTTGTTTTTGTGAGTAAATTATTTACTTCCTATGACGTCATCTACACTAATATAGGAAAGATTTGTATTTTTGTGTGTGTGTGTCTGTATGTTTGTAATAAATGAACTCTGGACCGATTTCAAAAATTCTTTCACCAAAAGAAAGCGACATTATCGAGGCTAAGTAACATAGGCTAATTTTGATCCCGATATTCCCACGGGATCGGGACTTACGCGGGTGAAACCTCGGGACGCAGCTAGTAATATTATATTATTGATTTATCTTTTGTTTTCGCGATGTTGGAAAGAAATTTCATTACCGAAGTAATTATTTAATAGTAATGTAATTTCTAATAATGTACCTAACATTATTAGAAATTACAACAACTTTGATTCAAAGAAAATCTGAAACTTATAAGAAACTCTTTGGACAGTGAAGGCAGACTAGTATATTTGACAGATAGGGCAGCCATTTTGAATTCCATGACCAACTCGATTTGTCCTGACGGTATTACGGTTCATGAGATACAGCCTAGTGACAGACGGACAGACAGACATCGGAGTCTTAGTTTAGGGTCCCGTTTTTACGGAACCCTTTAAAATACCTTCAGGGTCAAAATAGATTTGGTAATGTTGTAATGGCCGGCCACCTACCTGACACCAACCGTCCTTGAAACCAAGCAGTTTACCTCCAGATAGGAAGAACTCCAAGTTCGCTAGATCCCTTACTGGACTAAGGGATCTCCCCCAGATCTCTATTAGTCGCCTTTTACGACACCCACGGGAAGAGATGGGGTAATCCTATTCTATGCCAGGGCTACGCGGCCTTGAGCCTATTTGACCGACTTATCAAAAAAGGGAAGTTGTGTTTGCCTCGGAAGTTTGCGTCCGTTTTTCTCAAAATCTATTTAAAGTCAATGTCATAGACTTTTAGGTAATTATGAAGGTTACAGATAGATATGGTCATTTTTTGTGACATTTTTTCCGTAAAAAGAAACAAATTAAAACATGGAAAATACCCCGTTTTTAGGGTTCCGTATTCATAGGGTAAAAACGAGACCGTATTACTGAGACTTCGCTATCTGTCCGTCTGTCGCCAGGCTGTATCTCATGAACCGTAATAGTTAGAGAATTATAATTTTCACAAAAGATGTATTTCTGTAGCCGCTATGACAACAAAAAAAATATAAAACAAATATTTAAGAGGGGCTCCCATACAACAAACGTGATTCAGGGACAGAAAAACGCAACGATATCGCAATGTATTCTTACCACTAGCGCAATCTAGTGATGGAGTGATAGATAAAACACATTTTATCGTTTGCGTTCATTTTAGTGATCATTTTAGGGTTCTGTACCTAATTGTGATAGTGGTACGGAACCCTTCGTACGCCAGTCCGACTCTCACTTGGGGTTCCTAATTATTTTTAAATGGAATTATTTCTAAAGCGACCGTGTGACTTATCCTTATTAGGTATACTATTTATGTACAAATCTTTAAACTTCAAACACAACGTCAACGGCAGTTGACTCAACTCGAGTCAGATCAAACAATAACTGGGAAATCCTTGTTGTTTCTGCTCAAACATTGTTCAATGTATACTTGTTAAGTAAAAGACTATTAACATCGCTCTTACGGTGAACGAAAACATCGCGAGGAAACCGAAATAACCACTACTTGGAAGGCGGTTATAAAATCAAACCTTAGACTAATATTATAAAGAGATAACGTTGGTAATAAATAATTGTGTACGTATGTAGGTATTTTTCGGGTAATCTCTGAAACTACTGACTTGATTTCAAAAATAATTTCACTGGTAGAAAGCTACATCATCGAGGAGTAACATAGGTTACTTATGATCCCGATATTCCCACGGGATCGGGACTTACGAGAGTGAAACCGAATAAACTCAAAAACTACTAGACCGATTTCTAAAATTCTTTCACCAAAAGAAAGCTACATTCACCCTGAGTAACATAGGCTACTTTTTTTTTTACAGATCCCGATATTCCCACGGGATCGAGCCATACATACAAAACTCCTGGACTCAACTAGCGTCTATACTCAAATAGAACTGGTTTTGAGACATAATCAAGTAAATGTTGCGAGGTTACATGAATGTTGTATGAATTGCAGCTCACATCTGTACGGCATGCCTGAGTCAGGGACAACAACCTGCGAGCGACCTCAGGCTAGCTAGGTACTGCCTACGAATACTAAATACCTAGGTGATACCATTATATTACTAGGGGCTGGATCTATATGACAAAAATCGGTGAAGTGCGAGTTGGACTCGAAGGGTTCCGTACCACTATCACAATGCCCGCCAAAACCACAATCAAGTTGAATTTCTTATAAGTTTGAGACCAATATTCCTTTGACAGTCCACATTCCTTTGAAAAACTTACTGGCTGTTACACTCATTTTAAGGAATTTAAAACAATAGTAGGTAGGTATATAGTTTTAAGCAAAATAATATTATATAGAATCGCTACAAATTTACAAAACTGAAGAATCAGATACCACTTCATGGATTTTTTAGTTTAAATTTGGGGGACTATATTGAAAATGTGTAACTATATTTTTTTGAAAGTGGCTATTTCCGTAGGACTTAGTTAATGCAAATTTCTTCATTCACCAAGTTTTGCAGTCAAACTCCTTGACGACAAATTGTAAAACTTACTGGCTCAATGAGGTGAAAAAATATGTCCCAAAATTAAAAAGAAATTGTTTTTTTTTCGACCTGCGTGGCCATTCATTATGTGCAATGCATAATGCAAACTTCTATGTTCGTCAAGTTATGCAGTACACTCGAAATCCTTTGACGATGAATTATTATTGTGAAACTCACTGGCTGAATGGAGTGAAAAAATATTTGCTTTAAAATTAAAAAGAAATCGATTGCTTTTTAATTTTTCTTCTAGATACTTGGCCAGTCATGTTGTAATGCAAACTTTTTGTATTGAATAGACTTTTTTTTTCTTTTTTTTTTAGTCTCAATCCTTGTATGCAGGGTTCCCAACTTAGCACTTTCGGTGCTAGATTTGGCACTATTTTCGCAATTCCAGCACTGTAATTTAACATTCAGCACCTAGCGCTTAATCTAGCACTATACAGCCATCATTCTGTTTCTGGTCACTGTTGAAGCGAACTGCGAATGTTTTTAGTTGGAAATTTACAATTCGTGAACTATAAAACCTACTAAAATGGAGTTTCCTTTAAGCAAAAAAGTGAGTTAAATTCAAAATTACAGAAAAGAGAGGGAGAACGATCCAAAATACAAAAAGTAGCTTAGACCTGTGCTTTTGGAGATAGTTTGAAAGCAATGTGTGTATTTTGCAACACAGAATTTAATGCGAGAATATTTAAAATTTAGCGGCATTCGGAATCAAAAAAACACATAGAAAAAAATTATGTCTAAAAATAGCACTATTTTTTATTTTTCTTATCAATCTAGCACTATTTGAGATGTCATTTAGCACCTATCTAAGATAATGAGTTGGCAATCCTGTTTGTATGTATATTGGGGGTAATCTCTGAAACTACTGGACCGATTTCAAAAATTATTTTACCAATAGAAAGCTACAATGTCAGGGAGTAACATGGCTACTTTTGATCCCGATATTCCCGCGGGATCAGGACTTACGTGGGTGACACCGCGGGACCGCAGCTATAGTGCGTTTCATCTTTAAATTCCTATGCCTGCCGTTTAGTTATGTTGGTAGCAAAACAAAAATGTGCAAAAACTAAAAAATTGAATGTGCTACCTTGAATTAAGGGAGATTTGTATATGAAGGATGAATGAACGAATCTTCCTGAATTCAATGTTTAGGGTATAGAACATTCAAAATATTAAGGCTTTTTTGTTTTGCTACCAACATAACGGCATAGGAATTTAAAGATGAAACGCACTTTAGTATGAAATGAAGAAGTAGATGTCAGTCAGTCAGAACAAATCGGTCTTTACAAGCGATGCCGGAAATCATCGATCATCAACATCACTCATCAATATTGACTTTACAAACTAAATCAATATGGACGCGGAGTTTTAAAGCATGTTTTTTGCATTAATTATTACACGACTTTGAAAACAAATGGACTTGAGAGAAACACGTACTTTATAATGACAGTTTGCTTAGTAGTTGGCGCCTTGGTTCTTTTATAGGGTTCCGTAACCAAAGGGACCCCTAATACTGAGACTCCGCTGTCTGTACGTCCGTCTGTCAACCAAGCTGTATTTCATGAACCGTGATAGCTAGACAGTTGAAATTTTCACAGATGACGCATTTTTGTAGCCGCTATAAGAACAAATATTTAAGGGGAGCTACCATACAACAAACATGACTTTAATAAAAATTTTAAAAACCCCCGACTTAAAAAATCTTCAAAGTTAAAACAAAACTAAACTTTAAATAGGTAAAAATAATAAGCCGAAAACAAATTTCATGTCTCTGAGTAGGTATGTGGTACCTTACGTTCCCGCGTCGGGGGACGCGGGCATGTGTCACAGAAGTTGATGGTAACCTACCTGTGCTTATAGTACCTATCTAACGTTTCCGCGTCCCCCGACGCGGGAAAGTAAGGTACCACATACCTACTCAGAGACATGAAATTTGTTTTCGGCTTATTATTTTTACCTTTTTAAAGTTTAGTTTTGTTTTAACTTTGAAGATTTTTTAAGTCGGGTGTTTTTTAAATTTTTAATTTAATTTTTTTATTTCACCCTTTTTGTGAGGTCGATTTTGATTAAACATGCATATTGTTGTCACAGAAGTTAAGTCCTTTCATTTGATACTCCACTCGGGCATATTAGAACCAATCGGGTTTTATAACCGAGTTTGACCCTACATATACTTTGAACGGCTAAGCCGATTTTGATTAAACATGTATATTCTTGTCACAAAAGTTGTGCTCTTTTATTTGATACCCCACTCGGGCATATTTGAAAACATTCGATTTTTATTGTCGAGCTTCAACCTACATATATTATGAACGGCTGAGCCGATTTTGATCAAACATAGCTAAGAACACTCGCGCAAGAGTCACCTAGCAACCAAAAAAAACTAAATTGAAATCGGTCCATCCGTTCATGAGCTACGATGCCACAGACAGATACACACACACACACACACACCCACAGACAGACACGTCAAACTTATAACACCCCTCTTTTTCCGTCGGGGGTTAAAAATAAAACGCAACGAACGATACCTACCGCGATTTATTTTTAATCCCCGACGGAAAAAGAGGGGTGTTATAAGTTTGACGTGTCTGTCTGTGGGTGTGTGTGTGTGTGTGTGTGTGTGTGTGTGTGTGTGTGTGTGCGTGTGTATCTGTCTGTGGCATCGTAGCTCACGAACGGATGAACCGATTTCAATTTAGTTTTTTTTGGTTGATAGGTGACTTTTTTATTATTGCAATCTAGTAATAAACTGACGTCAGTGGTGAAGAAAAAGGCAAACGTGCGTCGCCATTGCGTTCACGGATTTTGCTTGGTGCAGTGTTTATTTCAATTCAACATAATTATTGGTAAATTCAACATTTCGACACTACTTACCTAAAGGTAAATTACGTGCAGCGTCCCGCGGTTTCACCCGCGTAGTTCCCGATCCCGTGGGAATTTCGACAAATCCTAAGAAATCCTTTGTTAGTGGATGCCTACACATGACAAAGAACACATTTTCCAAATTTCATGTCCCTAGGACCAGCGTTTGGGCTGTGCGTTGAGTTGATACTATATAGTGTAGTCATTCAGGCAATCAATCAATCAGTCAGGACATTAAAAATTATGTATTTACTAGCAGTGCCCGCGACTTCATCCGCCTATTTTTTTGAATATATAATTAGCCTTCCTCAATAAATGGACTATTCAACACTGAAAGAATTTTTCAAATCGGACCAGCGGTTCCTAGAGCGCGTTCAAACAAACAAACTGTTCAGCTTTATAATATTGTCTACTAGTATCTGATGGCAAATAGGGTAGACATCAAATCAAAACTTGGTTACTAAACTATATGTAAACAAAAAAAAACTATATGTAGTAGGTACTTTAATATCTTTCTTTTTCTAATATATAAAATTTCCATGTCACAATGTTAGTTACCGTATACTCCTCCGAAACGGCGAGACCGATTTTTAACCCCCGACGGAAAAAGAGGGGTGTTATAAGTTTGACGTGTCTGTCTGTCTGTCTATCTGTCTGTCTGTCTGTCTGTCTGTCTGTCTGTCTGTGTATCTGTCTGTGGCATCGTAGCTCACGAACGGATGAACCGATTTCAATGTAGTTTTTTTTGGTTGATAGATGACTTTTGCGCGAGTGTTCTTAGCTATGTTTGATCAAAATCGGTTCAGCCGTTCATATTATATGTTGGTTAAAGCTCGGAAATAAAAACCGAATGTTTTCAAATATGCCCGAGTGGGGTATCGAATAAAAGAGCATGACTTTTGTGACAAGAATATGCATGTTTAATCAAAATCGGCTTAGCCGTTCAAAGTATATGTAGGGTCAAACTCGGAAATAAAAACCGAATGTTTTCAAATATACCCGAGTGGGATATCAAATGAAAGGACGTTACTTTTGTGACAACAATATGCATATTAAATCAAAATCGCTCTTACAAAAAGGGTGAAATAAAAAAATTAAATTAAAAATTTTAAAAAACCCCCGACTTAAAAAATCTTCCAAGTTAAAACAAAACTAAACTTTAAAAAGGCAAAAATAATAAGCCGAAAACAAATTTCATGTCTTTGAGTAGGTATGTGGTACCTTACGTTCCCGCGTCGGGGGAAGCGGGAATGTTAGATACTATAAGCACGGGTCGGTTACCATCAACTTCTGTGACACATTCCCGCGTCCCCCGACGCGGGAACGTAAGGTACCACATATCTACTCAAAGACATGAAATTTGTTTTCGGCTTATTATTTTTGCCTTTTTAAAGTTTAGTTTTGTTTTAACTTGGAAGATTTTTTAAGTCGGGGGTTTTTTAAAATTTTTAATTTAATTTTTTTATTACCAAATTTTATATGCGTATTCAGTAGGTCTGAGAATCGGCTACTATCTATAATTTATAAGGCAAAACAACGTTTGCCGGGTCAGCTAGTAATATGTAAACGATCTACAAAAATCATATCAAAACTAGTTAAGAGGAAATAACACCAACTCGCTTTCAATACAAACGTAGTAGACTATTTCTTCCCTGGATAAATACATTACAGCAAACATGTTTATCCCATAAAACCATACATAATATGGTCAATGGTCATGGCATATATAATGCCATGACCATTGACCATATTATGTCCCTACATTTTGGGTTTTTCATTTACTAATTTGAATAGAAATAAAAATAAGACTACATATATAAAAACATCAAAAAGAGCATGGTCATGGCTGATATAGATTTTATGGCATAAACAAATTTGCTCTAATGTCTTTATCCAGGGAGAAAACAAGTTTGTATGGAGAAAATAATAGGTATCCTTTCCCCTTAAGCGTATAGTGACATGATCAATATGATCATGCATGACAGATGTAAATGACATTGCCATATAAAAATCACGTTTCTGGTAGACCTAGGTACATAGATTTTCAAGATTACCTAGATGCAAATGTAAATAAAGTACATGTAAAGCTAGTAATTAAAAAAATTACTTACACCACTTCCTTAGGAACGCACTCGTCAACTTTGCACACAACTTGTCACGACCCTGCATTTTTGTTTAAAAAAATTTAACTTTGCACAGATACCAAAACACGACTAATTTTCACTCAAAATTCACAGTCACTTAGCACATCACTTGTCCTGTTCGTTTTTCTATTTTTTATTTATTTTTGTGTTGCTCCATACGTGCGGTCCGTTCGGCGTCTGATAGTCGACTGAGCTGGTTTTGTATGAGTTGCGCGCGCGCAGGAAAACCTGTGACATAAAGGACATGAACTTTGAGCATACAGTATAAATATTAAATACTTAATAGCATGGTTGCTTTTAATAGAGCTTTTTAACCGACTTCTAAAGAAGGAGGAGGTTATTTTGATGGAAATAATACCAAATAGGATATTTATACCAATTTAATAAAGAAGAAAGATTTATTTGTTTGTTTGTATGTAACGAAAAGGCTCCGAAACTACTGAACCGATTTCAAAAATTCGTTCACCAATAGAAAGCTACATTATCGAGGAGTAGCATAGGCTACTTTTGATCCCGATATTCTTACGGGATCGGGACTGACGCGGGTGAAACCGCGGGACGAAGCTATTCGAGTATAAATGAACTAAAATTTCATTTTAATCTCATCTTCAATTTCAGTCTAGTTCAATACATAAGATTAACAAAATAAATATATTGCACGACAATACACACAGTGCAATCTAGCCTAACCTAAGCACTAGGCTTGTACTATGGGTACCAGACAACGGATATCTATACTAATATTATAAAGAGGTAACTTTGGTAACTTTGGTAGGCCGTGTAGCCCCGGCATAAGGCCGTGTAGCCCCGACATAGGCCGTGTAGCCCCGGCATAGAATAGGATTACCCCATCTCATTCCGTGGGAGTCGTAAAAGGCGACTAAGGGATCTGAGGGAGATTAGCAAACCTTAAGTTCTCCCCGCGCGGTGGCGGATAAACTGCTTGATCCCTAAGAGGGTTGGTGTCAGGCAGGCGGCCGGCCGTAAAAACATTGCCAAATCTTATTGCAGAAGGTATGGTCAATGATGACTTACCGACTGCGCCGACCCCAAATAAAAAAAATCAATTTGGGGTTTAGCGGACCCTGGGCTCCCGAGAGGGATGCAACCGGGAACATCGCTCGGATGAGAAGGAACTTTGGTAACGTGTATGTATGTACGAGTATGTATACTGGGGGTAATCTCCGAAACTACTAGACCGATTTCAAAAATTCTTTCACCAATGGAAAGCTACATTATCAAGGAGTAACATAGGTCCCGATATTCCTACGGATTTGGGACTTACGCGGGTGAAACCGCGGAACTCTTCTAGTACTACATAAGTAGGTATTACGAGTACCTATACATTTTACTTATGTAAGTAGTACATTACTAATTCCCTTTGAGTCCAGAAGCTTCAAGATTATATGGGCAGTTATGTCGTGTAACTCATTAGTTAGGCAGTAAGACGCCACGGGAGCCTACTCTGGGTTGGCGAATGTCGCATGCCTTCGGACCATGGTGAATTAGGAATCCACATGGTCCGAAGGCATGGTCCAAAGGCATGGGAATATTTTTAAAGAAACAATACTTCTGCAAAAACACAACGCACGATAGACGCAGGGCTGGATTCGAATGGATAGATGGATTTGGGCTGGGCTTGCAGGCTTAAGCACTTAAAATAGAATATTAAGGAAAACATCGTGAGGAAACCGAAATGTCCCTTAAGAGGAGTATCAACGCCAACGACCTTGAAACTGAAAATCCCTGTCGGGCTCATCGAAAATTGTTGATTATTTCATGACGGAATGTCGTAGAACTTTTTTTTGTGCACAGATTGTACGTGACATTGTTTCCTACATTTTGGTGTAGTTTTAAGACAAGAACCTCCTATTGGTGCAAAGCCTATCCAAATTTTAGACAAAAAATGTCTGATTTGGCTAAAATTTCGATAGGCTTCAATACGTTTCGACATATTTGTATGGAAACTGCACTAAAATATCGGAAACAATGTCGCCTACAATCTGTACACAAAAAAAAGTTCTACGACATTCCGTCATGAAATAATCAACCATTTTCGATGCGCCCGACATGGATTTTCAGTTTTTCAGTATAGGGCCCTTAAGAAATTTCCTCACGATGTTTTCCTTCACCGTAAAACCGATACTCGCCGTCGAGGATAAGAAATAGTTCTAAAATCAATCCACTATTTAGTAAACTCATTAGGCAACTGACGTTAATATTACCCAACCTATTGCGAGTGCCTTCTCACGCCTGCTTCAAGGAAAAAACATTTCTCTCACGCAATACCCGCTCGCTAGCTATCTACGAGTAATTGAGAACTAGAATTAGCCTGCCCGCGCCCTTTCACCTAAATAAGTCCCGATCCTGTTGAGATATCGGGATGAAAGCTAGCCCATGTTATTGTTAAATATTCAGTGTATTCTCATATTAAGTTTTATTTAAATCGGTTTAGTAGTTCAAGAGATAATCTTCATTTATTGACTTACTATAGAAATATGTAAGAAGTACTGTGCCTCTAACAACCGATGTGGTTTAGGATGAAGCACGCTGTTTGTAATATAAACGTTTCAGGAGCAATACTGTAAAAATTTTACACGTAATAGCTAGCTAGGGTGAAATTTTCACAGAAGATGTATCCGCTACAACAACAAATACTAACAAAAGAAACTACATTGAAATCGGTTCATCCGTTCGTGAGCTACGATGCCACAGACAGATACACAGACAGACAGACAGACACGTCAAACTTATAACACCCCTCTTTTTCCGTCGGGGGTTAAAAACAACATAAAACAAATAGTTAAGAGAGGCTCCCATACAACAAACGTGTTTCAAAAACGGAGATTTTATTACAAAGTGACTTAGGGGTAGGTAGGTCGCTTCTGATTGGTCGGAGTCAAATCGAGTAGGTCATGGAATTCAAAATGGCTGCGCTGTCTGTCAAATATACCAGTCTGCCTTCACTTACCAAAGAGTTTCTTATAAGTTTTAAATTTTCTTAGTGCCAAAGATTTTTTTTCATTTTTTTTTTCGGGAGATGCGGTCGTATGATAGGAGTAAGAATCGAAGCTAAATATTTCATATTTTCCTATCAAATTTTAAAATTGGTTGTTGTAAACCATTTTAGGGTTCCGTACCCAATTGTGATAGTGGTATAGAACCCTTCGTGCGCGAGTGTCGCACTTGGCCGGGTTTTTTTTAATACATCATAAATCGTAAAAAAAAAAAAACCTGTTGTAATAGATAATAGTTTGGAACCCTTCGTGAGCGAGTCCGACTCGCACTTGGCCGGTTTTTCGGCTTTAATCGCGTGGTGTTTATTATTTTTAGCATTGTTTTAATGCTCATTATTTTCGACTTCTACCTATGAATAGATTTTATTTGAAGTCGGTTTAAAATGTTCGTGAGGTCTACTGTTCTCAGAACTACTAGGTACCTACTAGCTAGACCTACAAACAAACAAAATTTGGGTTTTTTGCCTAAAACAAGTCTAAATATATATCGTTTACTGAATTACCATAATATAAAAAATCTAATAAATAATTCTAGACGAACAAAACGTGAATGGGAGAAAAAAACCTAAGTTTTATTACCTAAAACTTGTGTTGGAACCGGCTTGACTGTTTTGAGAGGATATAAAAACACTGGTCAAGTGCGAGTCGGACTCGCTCACGAAGGGTTCCGTATCACTATCACAATTGGGAACGGAAGCCATAAATGAACACTAGACCAACCAATCTGTGAACGCAACGCGAACGTTAAGTATATCACTAGATGGTGCTAGTAGTAAAAATACATCGCGGTATCGTTGCGTTTTATGTCAAAAATCACGTTTGTCGTATGGGAGCCCCCCTTAAAATATTTGCTTTATTGTGTTTTTGTTGTTATAGCGGCAACGGAAATACATCTTCTGTGAATATTTCAACCGTCTATCTATCATGGTTCATGAGGTACAGCCTGGTCAGACGGACAGACAGACAGCGAAGTCTCAGTAATAGGGTCTCGTTTTTACCCTTTGGGTACGGTATAGATGTAAATATATATATACCTACAGATAGACTGGGCGTATAATCAAATACCACTTAAAATTTGAGGGGTAGTTAGCAGAGTTGTTGCCGAACTATCCATAGTTGACATTAAGGGCCCTATTCTGAAAAACTGAAAATCCATGTCGGGCGCATCGAAAATTGTTGATTATTTCATGACGGAATGTCGTAGAACTTTTTTTTGTGTACATATTGTAGGCGACATTGTTTCCGATATTTTAGTGCAGTTTCCATACAAATATGTCGAAACGTATTGAAGTCTATCGACATTTTAGCCAAATCAGACATTTTTTGTCTAAAATTTGGATAGGCTTTGCACCAATAGGAGATTCTTGTCTTAAAACTACACCAAAATGTGGGAAACAATGTCACCTACAATCTGTGCACAAAAAAAAGTTCTACGACATTCCGTCATGAAATAATCAACAATTTTCGATGAGCCCGACAGGGATTTTCAGTTTCAAGGTCGTTGGCGTTGATACTCCTCTTAAAATACTAGGTATAGTATCGTTAAATTGCAATACTATCGATAGATTGTTGTGTTGTTGATACTATTGATTTGCCAGAACTATCGAACGGCAAAACCGATATACCTATTATTTTGGTAGATTGAGGGAAAGACTCTTTCCCCCCTGGATTAAGGCATCAGAGAAAATATATTTATGCCATAAAACCTTTATCTGCCATGACCATGCCCCTATGTTTTGACTTTTTTCCATATTTTTCTAAATTTTAATTCTATTCTAATTAGAAAATTAAAAATCTATAAGGGTTCCGTTTTTTGCCATTTGGCTACGGAACCCTAAAACCCCAAAGTAGTGGCATGGTCATACATAGCAGATATAGGTTTTATCACATAAACATATTTGCTCTAATGTCTTTATCCAGGGAGGAAACAGTCGACTACGTTTGTATAGAGAACGAGTATTTAGATTTTCCCCTTAACAACGCACGTCACCTAACTTTTCGCACGGAAATAATACATTGATGCCGCCGGGATTCGAACGCATGACCTTCACAATGAAAGTCAAGGTGTCAACCACTAGACCAACACCGCTCCACGATGATTCACTACTAAGAAAACGTAAGCGCCTTCCGTATGACAAGAGACAGTGAGTAACAGAGGTCACACACCGCGGACAAAAGGCTTTCGGACACAAGATGGCGTCAATGTCAACCTGAGAGGTCACGGAGGTCAAAGGTTAATATACCTACACCACTCAACACTCTTTGGCTTTTTGGGGTTCCAAAAACCCCAAAAAGCCAAAGAGTGTTTTGGGGTTTTTGACGACCTCGGTGGCGCGTCGTGCGAAAGCGCGACTGCAATGCAGGAGGTTGCGGGTTCGATTCCCGCCGGGTGCAAGTATTTATGCTTAAAAAATAAATATTTGTGTCTGGTCTGGGTGTCCCTCTATGTATTATATGTATGTATTTACAAAAGAAAATTAAATATAAGTATTATATCCGTTGTCTAGTCACCGTAACACAAGCTTAGTCGCTTACCACGGGGCTAGATGGCGCTGTGTGTTGTTCGGAGAAATTAAATTATTTATAGCTAAACGGTTGAAATTTTCATTATGTATCTCTGTAGCCGCTTTAACAACAAATACCTACCTACTAAAACCAAAATAAATCAAATATTTAAGGGTGTATTTTTACCACTGGCGCCACCTAGTAATGGAGTAATAGACTGGCGCCAGTGACAAAATAAATTTTAACTTTCGTTGCGTTCACGGATTGGTTGGTCCAATGTACATTATAGGGTTCCGTACCCAATTGTGATAGTGGTACGGAATTATCCGTGCACGAGTCATATTCGCACTTGGCTTTTGTAAATACATACATCTATACTTCTACACTAACCTAAATCTACACTAATATTATAAAGAGGAAAGGAGGAGAAACATAGGCTACTTTTGATCCCGATATTGCCACAGGATCGGGACTTACGCGGGTGTAACCGCGGGACGCAGCTAGTAGGTATTATACAAAGAGAGACACCCAGACCAGAAACAAATATTGATTTTTAAGTAAGTATAAATGTTTGTTCCTGGCAGGAATCGAACTCGCAACCTTCTCCATTGCAGTCGGCTATTCACCCGACGCGCCACAGATATCGTCAAAAAGAATATTATGACTTACGACTTAAAAAAAATCATTTTATTTTTAAAACATTTCAAAGTAAGTATTTTATTTTAGTTAAATAAAACCAAAAGAATCTAAACAATTTGAAATCTGGTTGTGATTTCTTAGAAATATTTGTCTGAAGGACGTAACATAACATTTTAGCAAAATTTCAAAAAAGATTTATAGCCATGTAAATGTACATTGTTTTTCATTTTGGAGAATTATTTATTACGTAGTTGTTGTCTTAAGGTGAAGCATTGATACAGTAAAAACTCATTGTCGCGCGGTAGGTAGGATGAGTTGCGACGTCCGGGTCGTAGCGGCTAAACATTTTTCGATTAATTTTAAGTATATTGCTAGCTAGCTGCGACCCGTGGTTTCACCTGCGTAAGTCCCGATCACGCGGGAATATCGGGATCATAATGTGTTATTCCAAGTCTCCAGCAATTTACATACCGAGTTTCATGGTAATCGGTTCAGCGGTTTTTACGTGATTGAGTAACAAACACACAGCACCCATTCATACTCACAAACTTTCAGCTTCATAATATTAGTAGGAGCAGGATTGGATAAAACTGTTATTAGCAATATGAAGTGCAGATAAGATAAGAAGTACTTTTAATCAATACAGGAAAATCTAAAACAAAACTACCAAAATGAAGGCAAAAGATGAATAAATGAAATACCAATTAATAGTTTCCATCCCTTCTATTCGAAAAGTGTCGCGAATTAATTACAAAACATCGTCTCTTATTTATTTTCTTATAGAAAAGGGATGAATAGTAGAGTACCTATATGACTCGAGAGCAAATTATGTTTCTCTCGGGCAAAGTGTACCTACTTTGAATCCCTCGCTGCGCTTAGGATTCTACGTTGAAGAAGTGCCCTCGGCGTAGGGTTGCCAACCGTACTATAATATATAGTATTGTACTATATATCAGCTCAGCGTACTATATATTTTTAAAAGCACATATAGTACGCAAAAATACTATATTTCTGGCATAATTTGTAAAAAGTTGTTTCTTTTATAAATTCCTCCTCTCTGCATTTACAGAGGACTGTTTTCTACGAGTATGTAGAGGGAAAAAAAGAAAAGCCATATAAAAGGTGCTCATAATTTAAAGATTGAATGTCGGGAACATTTTTTTTTATATTCAAGAAAGAAAGAGTATTTGAAAGTGTGAAAAAAGGTTAAGTGCAAAAAATACGTATTTTTTCGAAATATTCTACAAAACACCGCTCTAATATTTGTACTATATTTTTTTGGGTCGTACTATATTTTTTAGCCACAAATACTATATTTTTCGAAAAAACTGTTGGCAACCCTACCTCGGCGTAGTAATACTATTTTGCTCCCTTGTTATACAATCTACTATATGCCGTATGTTTTGTACTTAAGATATTGTTATATTGAGATATGATACTGAGATATTGTTATATTGACATCCATTCTACAAATTGTTCAAGTCGTCCTCTTAAATATTATATTCTTTGAATTTTGTTTATTATTTTGAAACTGTCGGAAATATTAACATAAATTTGTTTTTTTTAAAACGAATTCAAAAAGGACCAATTTACATCCACTAGGTACTTACAGACGAACCGACTTTATCTATCATGGCTTCTTTCAGCATAAAGGGGTAAGTCTACCTACTCTTTTCTCCATGCAAACTTTACAAACATAGTCAACTGTATAATTAGATTGAAAAATGTAGATCAAAATACCTAATAACCTGCCCCCTACATACATACAGTGCCACCGACTTATCTGTATTCTGAAGTCGGGCAGCCAAACTGCAATATGGATATAATCTGAAGTCGGGCAGTTTAACGGGATGGCCGTTAAACTGCCCGACTTCAGATTATATAACAGAAAAGTCTGTGGCACTGTTTGTAGGCAGGTTTATTTTGTCCTATTAATAGATAAACATAAAAGTAATTAAGTATGTGAAGATATTTGTTACTCTTTCACTCAAAAACAACTGAACCGATTGCGATGAAACTTGTAAAGTAAACAGCTTTGGCATTGGAATTTTACATGACTACTTATTATTTCGGTATTCCCGCTGGATCGAGACACTTGTAAATAAATAAATAAATAAATATTGCACGACGTTACACACAGCGCAATCTAGTCCCAAACTAAGGACCAGGCTTGTACTATGGGTACTAGATAACGGATATACTGCATATTATACCTACATTTTTTTGTAAATAAATACAAATGATACATAGAATACACCCAGACCAAAAACAAATACTTTTTTTAAGCAAACAATCTTGCACCTGGCAGGAATCGAACCCGCAACCTTCTGCATTGCAGTCGGGCCTTTGCCCGCCACAGAGGCAGTCGTAAGGCTTAGAACGCACTGCGATTAAACGTCTGCGTTTTCCCGTAGGTCTAAAACCGCAAAAAATGCAACACATAGCTTTCTATACAAGCCCACTATAAAGCCAAAAACATTAGCGTGTTTTTCAATGACTGATTTTGCTTGTTGATACGCGGTTCTGCGTTTTCAGCTATTCGTAAACCGCTTGCGTTTAAGAGCCCCATAGCCGCTAAACTCAAAATCCCTGTCGGGGTCATCGAAAATTGTTAATTATTTCATGACGGAATGTCATAGAACTTATTTTTGTGTATGGATTGTAGGTGACATTGTTTTCTACATTTTGTTGTAGTTTTAAGACAAAAACCTCCTATTGGTGCAAAGCCTTCTCAAATTTTAGACAAAAAATGTCTGTTTTGGCTAAAATGTCGATACGCTTCAATACGTTTCGACATATTTGTCTGGAAACTGCACTAAAATGTCGGAAACCAAGTCGATTACAATCCATACACAAAAAAAGTTCAACAACATTGCGTCATGAAATAATCAACAATTTTCGATGAACTCGACATGGATTTTGAGTTTAGCGGCTATAGGGCTCTTAAACGCAGTGCGTTCTAAGCCTTATGCGAGAGAAACCGGCAGGCGAATCTAGTCACACTGTAAATTTACATACAATAGAGATTAGATGAGCGATGACTCTCCCATTGTTATACACAAGGAAGTTAAATAATAATTGTGGTTTTAATAAGTATTATAAATAACTAGCAGATTCTCGCGGTTTCTGCCGCGTAAGTCCCGATCCTGTGGGAATATCGGGATCAAAAGTAGCATATGTTACTCTTCGATATTGTAGCTTTCTAAAGAATTTTTGGTATCGGTCCAGTAGTTTTGGAGATTACCCCCATTATGTATATACACACAAATATGT
This sequence comes from Idaea biselata, assembly GCA_958496205.1. Taxonomy (NCBI): domain Eukaryota; kingdom Metazoa; phylum Arthropoda; class Insecta; order Lepidoptera; family Geometridae; genus Idaea; species Idaea biselata. The sequence goes on from OY292406.1 coordinate 7,221,571, forward strand.
TACCAACGTTACCTCTTTATAATATTAGTGTAGATACAGGTAGTGAAAAATATTATATTACTTACCTATAACTATTTAGGTATCTATTTGCAAAAATACACAAGAATTGTTAGAGGACAAAATGTGCGCACACGTCATTTTGTAATCGTAAAAATAGTATTTTTTTTTTCATTATTAATATGAGAAATAGGAATATGAAGTATTTGTTTTACACAATTAATAGGTTTTATAATTTATTTTTAAACAATTATTAAAATATTCTATTTAAAAATTGCTTTGTTTTTGGAGAAAAAACTTTCCGAATTTCAGCCTGCGACGACTGGACTCGAAACTGTGAACAGTGGTATTCCGTTTTAAACCGACTTCAAAAAAAGGAGGAGGTTCTCAATACGTCAGGGTTTTTTAATATGTTTTTATTTTTTTATGTATGTTACCCGAGTACTCGAAGGCATAGTTGTGTGGCAAAGATTGTTTAGTTTGACGTCTTCTTTCGATTGGTATACGAATCCATCCGCAACACAGCGTTTTTTTTTTTTTTCGAACATATTCCTTTTATAATTTCATTGGCCCATATCTCGGAAACGTGTCAACACACAGGATAGAATATTTTCTGTATATTTAGGTCTCTTCTATCCAAAAATATAGGTTTCATAGTACGACGAGAGTTCAAATTAAAATTAAGATGTCTGCCGTCGACTATGCAAGGTCCACATGCGGATTTAAGATGTTCTTTGGGCATAATGCCACGTTGATGTTGTTTCCAGCCCCAATCTGTTTCTATCAGTTCGTTACCCAGCCAAGTTTGAAGCTGATAATTCGGATTCGAGTTTCTTTCTTTTTTTGCATTTTCTGAGAAAATTTACCATTGTAATGTATATTTTTATTAGACCATCAGAAAGTAGAGAATCCAACAAACAAAAAACCCACCAACGTTTTTAAAAAATCAGATATTTTTACGCGAGATTTTTTGCTTGAAAAGTAGGGTGCTTTTTTCGATATTAAATCAAATTAAGGTGAAAAAATAAATATTTTGAATCCAAAAATGTACAGTGTGTTCAAGGCATAAATAGGCAAGTTTTTTCCAAATTTGGTGTAAAAATAACCTTTTTTGTATAAGATAAACAATAAAAACCGAAAACGTGGTTTTTTGAATTTTTCACATACATTTTGAGGTTATATGTAAAAATTGTGTATGCAAAAGTTGTAGATCTTTTTATTACCTAAAACTTTGCCATTCAACTTTTTTCCATAGGACTTGTAGTTTTGCTGGAAATCAAGAAAAACCGATTTTTACCCTTAACAACCCACCGGGTGGGGGTTCCCGACCCCAACTCGCCCGTAATTTTTTTTTCCTGTAATTTTTGTTATATTCTCTTCCTTTTCCAATGGGTTTCATTCTAGGTACTATAATTTAATTCCTTTTCAAACATTATCTACCCTAGTCTATTCACCGTAAGAGCGATGTTATTAGCGAACATAACTTTATCTTAAAGAAAAAGACATTGGTGGGTCGGTCTGGATTCGAACCCACAACTCTCGGAATGAAAGTCGGGATATCTACCACTCGACCAACATTGCTCGCGCACTGAGGGTGTCGTACCCATATACAGTCAGCAATTAAAACCTGTCCCTACCTACATTATATAATTGTCGATTTTCGACCGGAAGTACCTAGGTAGGAAGTACCTAGGTAGGAAGTACATTGTAGGTCGAAAACCTACAATGTACTTCCTGTTGACCTAAAACACAATTTGGCTTAAAGAAAGCTTTTTAACAGACTTCCAAAAAAGGACAAAATAACTTCACTTACATACAGTGGCATCGACTTATCTGTTATGTAATCAAAAGTCGGGCAGCCAAATTACAATCTGGATTTACCCAGTAAAACTACCAGATTTCAGATTACATAACAGATAGCTTCGTCCCGAGGTTTCACCCGCGTAAGTCCCGATCTAGTAATAATATCGTAATATAATATCGGCCAAAAGTAGCCTATGTTATTCCTCGATAATGTAGCTTTCTATTAGTAAAAGATTTTTTTAAATCGGTCCAGTAGTTTTTGAGTTTATTCATAACAAACATACAGACACACAAACACACAAAAATACATAAATACAAATCTTTCCTCTTTACAATATTAGCGTAGACAAACATACAAACACACACACACACACACAAAAATACAAATCTTTCCTCATTATAATATTAGTGTAAATTACATAACAGATAAGTCGGTGGCACTGTATGTTGGCGCCTCAGGGCGCTTGTTAGTAGAACTGTCTATTGTCTCTAACTATAAACCGCACAATTTGTATGTCTGTCACTAGGTGAACCGGATCGCGTATTCTATAGGGTACTTAATATTTCACGGGGTTCCGTACAAAATTGTAGTTATTATCTTTCTTTGTGGGACGTACGTCACCATTCTTCATTTCTTTTCTACCCTAGGGTTAGTTTAAAAAAACCCAGAATTTTGCGTATCGAGACTTGCCCCCTTACTTACTTATACCTACCTACACGATGACTAAGTTTATGTAACGTTTGTCTTTTACTGACATGACATGAAGTTTCAAAGTTAACAGACAGGGACAAAAGTTACATAAACTTAGTCATCTACACTAATATTATAAAAAGAAAAGATTTGTATGTTCATGTGTGTGTGTGTCTGTATGTTTGTGATGAATTAACTCAAAAACTACTGGACCGATTTCAAAAATTCTTTCACCAAAAGAAAGCTACATTATCGAGCAGTAACATAGGCTTACTTTTGAACCCGATATTTCCACGGGATCGGGACTTATGGTTTATAAATAAGGGGGTTTGCAAATAAAGTGTGTCATTCATTACAGCGTCTTGTTTGATATTAGCATAATGACTGAAGTTTGTGATTACCTAACCTCTAAGATTAGAGTCTAAAAGAAAATTAATAAGGAAAAATGTAACCCTATTTTAATTATAAAGCGAATGTTTTTCCGAGAGATCAGGAATTATGCGAGTGAAACCAAGAGGCGCTTCTAGTAGATTATATTTTAAAAAATAATTTCAGCGAACGCCGAAGAAAAATCTAACAAAATATAAATTTAAATAAATCAAAAAGTCAACGAACCGCATGAATGGTCCATTGACTACAATTTATAACAAATATTTCTTAACGGAACCCTAAAACAAGTGGACCAATAAGGCGCGGACATTTGAATTCAGAACGCGGCCATTGAAGCGGACCGGGGCGGCGCGAGCGCACACATATACGATGTTTTTCACTTTATACATGTACTAGCTGAGTCCCGTGGTTTCACCCGCGTAAGTCCCGATCCCGTAGGAGTATCGGGATAAAATGTAGCCTATGTGTTATTCTGGTTTCAAAGTTTCATCGCAATCGGTTCAGTAGTTTTGCGTGAAGGAGTAACAAAGTCGCATACAGACATAACTACTTGCAAACTTTCGCATTTTGATAATATTAGTAGGATGTAGGGTTTATATTATGGCTTTGATAAGTTATGAAACTTGAAAACAGACTTCAAAAAAACATAACCCTTTCCTTGCAACCGGGTAAAAAAGGGATATTGCCATTGGATGGGTAATATAAAGGTAACAGTTTGTATTTGAGAGTGATTGTGTAAGGGTACGGGGAAGTGAGAGTGATTTAAGAGGATAGTCTCCATTCTCTTTCTCCATACAAACGTAGTTTAAATTTTCCTCCCTGGATAAAGACATTAGAGCAAATATGTTTATGCCATAAAACTTATATCTGTCATGCATGACTATGCATCTACCGTTTTATTTTTTTAATTTTATTATTTTTTTATTATTATTTTAATTAGAAAAAAAAGGTAGATGCATTGTCATGTCATGTCATGACAGATGTAAGTTTTATGGCATAAACATATTTGCTCTAATGTCTTTATCCAGGGAGGAAAATTTAAACTACGTTTGTATGGAGAAAGAGAATGGAGACTATCCTCTTAAGTGCCCTCTACAAATCTTTAGTCTTTCAGGCACAAAGTACCGACTACCGAACCGATTAAGATGAAACTTAGTACGCTGATAGCTGGTGACCTGGATTAATATATATATAAGCTATTTCACCCGCGTAAGTCCCGATCCCGTGGGAATATCGGGATCAAAATTAGCCTATGTTACTCCTCGATAATGTAGCTTGCTACTGGTAAAAGAATTTTTGAAATCGGTCCAATAGTTTTAAAGATTACCCGGAAAATACATACATACATGTTACATGTACGTACATATACACGTACATGTTACTAACGTTACCTCTTTATAATATTAGTATAGAAATAGAAACAAAAGACGATAGAAAAATATAAAAACCAAAAAAAAACGATACTTAGTTATAATAAAAAAAACAAAACACGATAGAAATAATAAAACAAAACAAAAGACGATTCTACGTGGAAGTAGGATTGATTTGAGTGATTGAGTGCCCTAATTTTCAAGCTTAAAACATACTTATTACTATTGCACTTATTATTTTGACATTGGCCGTATGTATGTAGGTACTACATTAACTGTAACATTAACTTGGAACCATTAAAACAACCGGCCAAGTGCGAGTCGGACTCGCGGACGAAGGGTTCCATAAATACCATTATCACAAAAGGGTACGGAACCCTTAAATGAACACTGGATCCAGCGAAATCCGTGTACGCAACGACGACGCATGTGTGCATCTATCTTTACAACTGACGCCAATTTTATTATCACTAGATGCCGCTAGTGGTAAAAATAAATCGCGGTAACGTGATTTTTCACGGTAAAACGCAAGCTTTACCGTCTAAAATCACGTTTGTTGTATGGGGATTGTATGTTTATTATTAGTATTTGTTGTTATAGCGGCTACTCAGAAATACATCATCTGTAAAAATGTCAACCGTCTAGCTATCGCGGATCATAAGATATAGCCTGGTGACAGACAGTGGACTCTAAGTAACAGGGTCCCGTTTTTACCCGTAGAGTAGGGAACCCTAAAAACGATCGCCCCGCCGCGCCAATCAGCCGGTGCAATGAAGCATAAAACATATTTAATTATGTATCTACATATGTATGTATTAGGTACTTATTACAACACAGCTATTTACTTCCTCCGAACAATTCGAGGTCGAATTTCGACAGAATAAAAAGTATGCGTCCATACTACTTTGCTTTACTTTACTTTACTTTAAAACCCCCATGAGTTTCTTGTGGTTTCTTCTCAACGGAGGGCGCGTTCTGAAACCACAGTAAAATCTCGACATTTCTAAGCGATAATGTCATAACATGTTCTAAATGAATAAATATATATGACTTTAGTTTTCATTTAAGAGGATAGTCTCCATTCTCTTTCTCCATACAAACGTAGTTTACATTTTCCTCCCTGGATAAAGACATTAGAGCAAATATGTTTATGCCATAAAACTTATATCTGTCATGCATGACTATGTATCTACCTTTTTATTTTTTTCATTTTTTTATTTTTTTTTTATTATTTTAATTAGAAAAAAAAAGAAAGGTAAATGCATTGTCATGACAGATATAGGTTTTATGGCATAACCATATTTGCTCTAATGTCTTTATCCAGGGAGGAAAATGTAAACTACGTTTGTATGGAGAAAGAGAATGGAGACTAACCTCTTAAAAAAAATGTGACAATGTGGATTTCTAAATTAGGGTTTTCATTTTGTTTTACCATTTTCAGTAAATCAAGAATGAGTTTCTTGTCGTTTATTTTCATCGGAGGGCGCGTTTTGAAACCACATTAAGAGGAGTATATACGCCAACGACCTTGAAACTGAAAATCCCTGTCGGGCTCATCGAAAATTGTTGATTATTTCATGACGGAATGTCGTAGAACTTTTTTTGTGCACAGATTGTAGGTGACATTGTTTCCTACATTTTGGTGTAGTTTTAAGACAAGAACCTCCTATTGGTGCAAAGCCTATCCAAATTTTAGACAAAAAATGTCTGATTTGGCTAAAATGTCGATAGGCTTCAATACGTTTAAACATTTTTGTATGGAAACTGCACTAAAATATCGGAAACAATGTCGCCTACAATCTGTACACAAAAAAAAGTTCTACGACATTCCGTCATGAAATAATCAACAATTTTCGTTGCGCCCGACATGGATTTTCAGTTTTTCAGAATAGGGCCCTTAAAATCAGTCTTGGGGGGACAGTCTACCTACACTTTTCTCCATACAAACGTAGTCGACTGTTTCCTCCCTGGATAAAGACATTAGAGCAAATATGTTTATGTCATAAAACCTGTATCTGCCAAGACCAAGCCCCTACTTTTTGATTTATTTCATTTTCTAATTGTTCTAAATTTTATTTCTATGTTAATTTTAAAAAGAAAAAAAAAACACAAAATGTAGGGGCATGGTCATAGGCATATTGGCCATGACAGATATAGGTTTTATGGCATAAACATATTTGCTCTAATATCATTATCCAGGGAGGAAACAGTCGACTACATTAGTATGGAGAAAGAGTAGGTAGACTGTCCTCTTCAAAAAGAATATTAAAACTGAACTAAAGTAGGTAACATGTGATACGGTATAGTAGAAGCAGAACTTAACATTTATGTATTTCTTCCTTTTTACGAGTAAGATAATTGCAGCACGTGAACTGCTTACATAGTAGGTACCTACATATTTTGCAAATTGTTTACAATAGTTATATGTAGGTATACCTACCTATATTATTTTTTTATCATTTTATTCAATTAAATTATTACTTTACTCAAAAATAAATTAGCTACTACCGGCTTATTACGTGGGAAACAAATGTCTTGCCATGGCGCCTCCGCGGAGGCTCCGCCCGGCCGCGGCAGATTGGGAAGACCCAAGAAGTGCTGGCTTGACGTCTAGAGATCGGATATGCGTGCAAATGGCCTCACTACGCGGGATGCCGAAGATCATGCAAAGTGGAGACGTAAAAGTAGGATAGCTGACCCTGGGCTGAGAGAGAGATGCAACCGGGAACAACGCTCGGATGATGATGATGACTCAAAAATAAATTAAAGTACTAAAAATATAGCATGACGTTACACACAGCGCAATCTAGCCCCAAACTAAGCACTAGTCTGTTGTCTAGTACCCATAGTACGCACTATGGGTACTAGACAACGGATATTACTACATTTATTATACTTTTTTCTGTAAATACATACATAGAAAACACCGAGACCGGAAACATACATTTATTTTTATGCATAAATACTTGCGCCCGGCGAGAATCGTACCCGCAACCTTCTGCATTGCAGTCGGGCCTTCCCCCGACGCGCCACAGAGCTAGAGGTCGTCAAAAAGTCAAAATGTTTTAAATCTTTATATATAGTGGCCGGCAAATTAGTTGAAAAATAAAGCGGATGCGCAGAAGTCGATTTTTCATAGAAGACGCACGTAAATGTACTGCGCGAACATTCTTCTTCCACGTCAAAATTTTCCAACTTATTTCCCGGGACCTGTACTTATTCAAGCCCAAAATATTCATATACAATGTTTTTAGTTATAATACCTTATTCAACAATAAATGTAGGTACTGCGCGAACATTCCTCTTCCACGTCTAAAATTTTCCAACTTATTTCCCGGGACCTGTACCTAGTCAAGCCCAAAATATTCACATACAATGTTTTTAGATATAATACCTTATTAAACAATAAATGTACTGCGCGAACATTCCTCTTCCACGTCTAAAATTTCCAACTTATTTCCCGGTACCTGTACTTATTCAAGCCCAAAATATACACATACAATGTTTTTAGATATAATACCTTATTCAACAATAAATGTACTGCGCGAACATTCCTCTTCCACGTCTAAAATTTCCAACTTATTTCCCGGGACCTGGGCGGCAATTCCGCTAAATACAGGCAGGAGACAAGTCGAGCATGTGCAGAGCATGTAGCGAGCAGGTGAGATGCATTTGAAACATAAAAATGGTATTAAAGGTCGACTTGAAAAATGCACGTCGCCTGCTTCAAAACTGCTTGATCGCGACACGTGTGTTGCCCATTGGTGAATTTATAAAAGATCACAATAATTACGGAATTGGAGTTATGGCGGGAACGAGGTGTGACGAGGTGTATTATATTAATCAATTTAGTGTCGTGAAAGTGCACTGCACATATAAATAGCCACCATTTATAATAATGAATAATGATTCCCTCGACTTGTACGACAAATAAATCATGAATTATACAACTTGCAAGAATTTTTTATTAAATACTTGACACTGGCTACTTTCCAAAGGGCCAAAATCGGTTCCTACCTAACCGAAAAGAAATATTATGTAAATAAATTCAGTAAAGAAGGAAAGAAATAATTATGAATTTCATAAAAATGCTGTACATTTCGATGTAAATTACAAATAAGTACGTACTTCGTTAATTTATTAGATTCATGGTCTAATATTTTGTGTCACATGTTGGTATAGTGAAAAGCAAAACATGGTTTATTCATAGGTACTTAACCTTTTTGTTTTTTTTTAGGATTATCTCCGAATTCCAAAGAAAACACAAGAAACTAGGTGTGACTGCTCCTTCAAGACTAGAACAACTCGAAGCAGATAGATTCTGTTACAACACCCCATACAACCATCAAACAATGCTCGGCTGATGATAACCCCTCAAGAACTGTAATCCGAATCATTGTCCAAGAGGAGTTAAGAAGAGATCTCTATTGTGTATCTACAAAAACCTACAATACCAGTATCATTTATCAATCGTTTCAGTGTAAAACTAATAAGTGATAAGAGTTATCATTAGTGTGTATGACTGACACATTATCATTTGTGTTCTTTCACTTACTACCTACGCAAAACTAGTTTCCACCAAAGCAGAGAGGCGATATTTATGTGTGCTTGGAGGGCGGATATGTTAGCTGTGAGAGCTTAAAATCACTAAAATGCTATCTATGAAAGACTCTCAGGACTGTAAGAAGGCACTAGGGAATGCAGACTGCTCAACTATACACATTTCTGCTCCGAGTCCTCACTTGAGAAGAGATATTGGTTATCAAAAACACATTTCCTCTCTGGTGGATACCTAAAAGAAAACAGTGGACTCATCTCAAAACTAGTGTAAGCTTTAGTTTAGCCGAAAGATTTATCAATTAAACTAGTAAGTAAAATAAAAACATAATTTCATGTTTGTTTTATTCTGATTCATAAATCATCATAATCAAATAACTGATACATTAATAGTTGTAGAACTTGGTTAGCATTTTTGTACATATAATATATCTTTCACAGTATCCACATTTGAAGAAAACTGTATCGGTGAAATCTTGAAATGCTTTGCTAAACTTATTAGTAGGTAGATCTTGCTTTTAGTTGTAGGCACCTAAAACAAAATATTCAAATAATTCATTAATTGGAAACAAACTTTGATCAAATCATTTTTTACAGTACCTATGAATGTTTTAATATAAGTAGGTACAGGCACTTAAATGTGTACCTATACAATAAACTTAATATTATATAAAAAATATGGATAAAGGATACAATTAGATCTGACTAGCTCTTCATCGTGGCAATTATTGTTCCTCCGAAGGTCAAAATTTCTTATGCACCAAATCAGCTACATCTATCGCTCTATCAGTGGCCTTCATGAGAGTGAGAGTGCTCCTAGTGCAGGTAACTTAGCACAATGAGCGAGAAAGTAAGTGGATCATACCATAATATTTATTATACAACGAAGAAAAAGAAGTCCCTGCTATCAGTAATAAATTGTATTAAGTTACCTATGGAATCACTGACACTCCTCATTATGTCCTAATTAGTTAATTGTACTTGTAATATTGTTTCATCTTGAATCTGTAAATAAAATATTTATACACTTTAGAATGTTTTTGTTCATTTACAATTTATGTGGAAGTATATAGTTTTTCTAATATCATTTATGTAGTACTTTCCTAGGTAAGAAATGCCTACAGCTGGTAGCTTATTATTGGGGACAAGATGGCTTATAGCTTACTTTTATTTTTTACTAGCGAACCACACTGGTTTGGCATGAGTATTTGTTTACTTTGCCGGGGTTTGAATGGGGGCGGATCGTCTTACATAAAATTTTAACTCCTATCATCGGAGGTCCGAAAATGTTTCACATACCATTTATAATCATAATGATCATTCTTCATAAAAAAATTAAAAACTAAATATTAAAATATATAATAATTGAAATTCATAATATCACTATTCATACACTTCATTTTACTAATATTTGTTTTAATATATTTGTTTATCATAATGCTCGAAACTCATAATCATTCCAATAAATAACTTTGATATTCATACATGTGTTTTATTCTAATATTCATTTTTATAAATTTCTTAATCATAAGTGTTTTATGCATAATTATTGAAAATCATAATATCTTTATTCATACATTTGTTTCACCTACTATTGTCATCTTACTTGAATTTTGAAATAAAATATACGGAGCACACCGACTCGGATAGGTTAGGTTAATGTAAGAACATGATTACGCGCAGCGCTTTGGCGAGCGAGCGTAGCGAGCGTGCCGCGGCAGCGGTCGCCAAAGCGCCTAATTACTATAAATAAAAAAAACCTGATATATCTTAATCATAAGTGTTTTTATTACAACATTATTAACTAAAGAGTAATTTCTAAGAAGAAATATAATAATAGAATAGAAAATATAATTACATTATGAGTTAACTCCGTTTCAAAAAGAAGATCGCCAGAACACAAGTCAAAAACCATTTATGATTTCACAAAGAGTTTGATTGGGGTAGTTCATAAAAAGTTTTGTTAAAGTTGCCGTTATTAATACAAAAATTATGATAAATGTCTGTTATAAAGTAAGCTATTCTGAACAACGATATTATGAGTTGAAATATGTTCTTAGTAACAATAATTATAAACTAAAGCAATATGATCATTAAATGTTATGAAGAAAAAAATTATGATTTTAAACTGTTCTTGGTAGTAACAGTATTAATAAAAAAATTATGATCATTAACTATTATGAGCTCCGATGGTAGTAATAAAAATGTCTGAATAAAAAAAGTATGAGTGATAAAATTATGAAGAGTGATTATTATGAATTCAAATCGGTAGTAAGACAAACAATAGGACTTAAAATTTTATGTGAGCCAATATGGACCCGGTTTGAATATGTGAAAACATATTTTTACCACAAGTATATAACATGTAGAACTCTGACATGTAGGTCTTAATTATTAGTATCTATAATATATACTAATATTAGGTACTTTTAAATTGGAAAGATTTATTTGTTTGTTTGTATCAAATAGACTTCAAATTCCTGGACCGATTTAAAAAATTCTTTCACCAATAAAAAGCTACATTATTAAGGAGTAACATGGACTACTTTTTATCACGATCCCGCGGGATCGGGACGTACGCGAGTGAAACCGCGGTACGTTGTTAGCAGTATATTATAAACAGTAGGTAAGGTTTAGATTATTGTTGGAAATAATCTCTGGAAGTAGGTAACCTAACTATTGAATAGATTTTGATGAAACATATTAGGTAGGTAGATACCTAACCTACCTACCATTGAATCCTTGGGAGTAATAGGCTATTTTGCCAGTAGGTACTTACATTACCTATTGATATTGCATATACTTAGGTGAAAATTATTTCTGATTCTAAAGACATAGGAAACCAGAGCAATTTGTTGCGTGCTCCTATAAAGCACCTAAGGGACAAACGGAGAGTTTGTTTAGAGATAAATAAACCTAAAAACTCAAAACTCAAAATTATTTATTCATTTAGAACGTATATTAAACACACATACGTACGTTTTGAAACGTCGAGATTTTATTTTACCGGTAATAGGTAAGTACCTACCATGTAAAGGAAAAGTAAAGTTATGTATGTACCTACCTACCTAGGTATTGTATTTATTTAACAAGTAAGGTTAGAGATACATAACTAAAACTTACATAGATACCATCTTCGCAGCCTCTGTTTGGTTCCTCTTGTGACCCTGTTTGAAATCAGGGATAGGTGTATTTACTACAAAGCTGAGAAGATGGATATGCATGAGAATAATTTATTTATTTATATTATTTATTTATTTATTTATTTTATTGTTGGTTTATCACTTTGTATTCTAGAAATGGGCAAAAAATGATTAACTATGTATCTATTTTACACAATAACCACAATACATTAACCACTGAAAAAGATTTTACAAAATAAGGTGCAAATACTGTTGAAGTGGGTAATACCATTAACAAACGTCAAAACAAGTCGACCTATAGTTTGTGAGGAGCAGGCGAGAAGCAGGTGAGAAGCATGTGTCAAGCATTTAACTAGTCGGAAAAGTACCAGAATACCAATTAAACGTAAAATCGTATATTTCAGACCGGCAATCAACCTGCTTGTCGCCTGCTGTCTGAGCAGAATAAGGCCCCTGTACTTATTCAAGCCCAAAATATTCATATACAATGTTTTTAGATATAATACCTTATTCAACAATAAATGTACTGCGCGAACATTCCTCTTCCACGTCTAAAATTTTCCAACTTATTTCCCGGGACCTGTACTTATTCAAGCCCAAAATATTCATATACAATGTTTTTAGATATAATACCTTATTCAACAATAAATGTACTGCGCGAACATTCCTCTTCCACGTCTAAAATTTTCCAACTTATTTCCCGGGACCTGTACTTATTCAAGCCCAAAATATACACATACAATGTTTTTAGATATAATACCTTATTCAACAATTGCTTGTACTTTGTTTGAAGTTGGCATTGTCTCCCCGAGTCGCATGTTATGTATACACAGTCGGGTTCCGCGAAAATACGTGTGCTTGCTTATACTAGTGCCGCCATTGTGGTTGGTTTGCGTCTGATTGTTCAGTTTGATCAAAGGTTGGAAATACTGTAGGTAGAAGTTGTGAACCTAATCTATACTAATACTAGCTGACCCGGCAAACGTTGTTTTTCCTTTTAAATTATAGATAGTAGCCGATTCTCAGACCTACTGAATACGAAAATAAAATTTCATAAAAATCGGTCAAGCCGTTTCGGAGGAGTACGGTAACTAACATTGTGACATGGAAATTTTATATAATAGAAGAAGATTATAAAGAGGTAACGTTGGTAACGTGTATGTATGTGTGTATATTGGGGATAATCTCCGAAACTACTGGACCGATTTCTAAAATTCTTTTATACCAGTAGAAAGCCACATTATTAGGGAGTCACATAGGCTATTTTTGATTCCGATATTTCCACGGCATAGGAATTTAAAGATGATACGTACTATAGTTTTCCACGGGGCTAGATGGCGCTGTGTAATGTTCACAGAATTGGTTTATTTTACAATCGCAGATGCCCGCGGTTTCACCCGCGTAACTCCCGATCCCGTGGGAATATCGGGATCAAAAGTAGCCTATCTAACTCTCTGATTATGTAGCTTTCTATTTGCTAAAATAATTTTTGAAAACGGTCTAATGAATTCGGAGATTACACCCAATATACATACATACACATTACCAACGTTACCTCTTTATAATATTAGTATAGACAACGGATATAGTCTTCTACTATATAAAAATAAGTCGGGTTTTCCTTCCTGACGCTATAACTCCAGAACGCACGAACCGATTTCCACGGTTTTGCATTCGTTGGAAAGGTCTCGGGCTCCGTGAGGTTTATAGCAAAGAAAATTCAGGAAAATTTGTATACGTATTCAGTAGGTCTGAGAATCGGCTACTATCTATAATTTATAAGGCAAAACAACGTTTGCCGGGTCAGCTAGTATACTTATATTTGTTTTTCTTTTGTAAATACGGTACATTTACAAACACCTTCTGCATTGCAGTCGGGCCTTCGCTCGACGCGCCACAGCGGCCGTCTCAGGAACAAACACAATAATATTATAAACGAAATAATACAGATTTACAAATTAAAGCGTTGTGCAGGTTGTGTAATAGTTGCGCAAACGCAGCATTATGGGTCAGTGGCCCGGCACCGGCGCAGGCGCAAGATTATACTCGTACGTGGAGGTTTATAGTTAAATATGGACATTTTTCTTAGGCTAATACTTAGTCATGGTTTGAAGACCTCTGTGGCGCGTCGGGCGAATATCCTGCTTGAAGGTTGTGAGTTCTATTCCCGCCGGGGGCAATAATATTTACGCTTAGGTATTTGTTTCTGCTTTGGGTGTTTCTATATATATAATACTAGCTGCGCCCCGTGATTTCACCCACCCCGATTCCGCGGGACTTAAGGGATCAAAATCCTATGTCTTTCTCCTGATTTTAAGCTACCTGCCCACCAATTTTCAGCCAAAGCGGTTCAGCCGTTCGCGAGTTATAAAATACTAGCAGATTCCCGCGGTTTCCTCCGCGTATGTCCCGATTCCGTGAGAATATCGGGATTAAAAATAGCCTACGTGACTCCTTGATAATGTAGCTTTCTTTTGGTGAAAGAATTTTTGAAATCGGTCCAGTTGTTTTTGAGTTTATTCATTACAAACATACGACACACATACTGATACTAATATTAGTGTAGGTAGAAAGAAACAAATATTTATATTAAGCAAAAAACACTTGCACCCGGCAGGAATCGAACCCGCAACCTTCTCCATTCCCAGGCCTTCACCCCGCCACAGAAGCCATCAAATATCAGAAACCATACGGTACAATTTACAAAGCACCCCATGCACAGTGGTCATAAGACAACTTGACCGTGAATTCGAAATCCGTCTCAGCCCATTGATTCGAAAACATAATTTCTAACGTAAAGTGTTACAACCGTTGATAATTGTTGGGTAGATATCGGTGAGGTTAAGCAACGGTGATGGGTGAATGAAAATGATAATGTGTTGCAAATTGCTTTGTAAGGCAGAGATGTGTTAGTATAGAAGCGCTTTGTTTAAAAAAAAGGGTAACAAAAATATGATATTAATTCGACAGCACTAGAAGCGTCGCGTGATTTCACCCGCTAAGTCCCGATCCCGTGGGAATTTGGAAAAATCTTTGCTTAGTGGATAAGTACATATAGTAAAACTAGCAGCTCCCCGCGGTTTCACCCGCATAAGTCCCGATCCCGTGGGAATATCGGGATCAAAAGTAGCCTATAGCCTTCCTCAATAAATGGACTATCCAACCCCGAAAGAATTTTTCAAATCGGACCAGTGGTTCCTGAGATTAGCGCGTTCAAACAAACAAACAAACAAACAAAAAAACAAACAAACTCTTCCGCTTTATAATAGTAATAATAGATACACTCTCCAAATCCCTTAGAGCAGCGGTTTAGAGGCTTTGCATTAATAACACTTAATAAGTAGGTAATAGGTATATATATGTAGTTTAGTCAGTCAGTCAATCAGTCAGAACTTTGAATTTTATATGTAGGTACTTATAGAAGACTAGCTGCGTCCCGTGGTTTCCCTCGCGTAAGTCCCGATCCCGTGGGAATATCAGGATAAAAAGTAGCCTATGTTACTCAGGGTGAATGTAGCTTTCTAATGGTGGACGAGTTTTTAAATTCGGCACAGTAATTTTTGAGTTTATTCATTACAAACATACAGACACACACACACCCACAAAAATACAAATATTTCATGTTTAAAATTAGTATAGAAGACATTTTTCGGTCTCATTAGTATAGGGACCTGTATAATATAGGTCGCGAAACGTTGATCGTTGAAACAATGTTAAAAGTAATAACCATCACGCGATTAAAACCGAAAAATGTCTCAAATATATGCAAATTGCAATACATTATCATTTTCGCAAAAAAAAAATTGCCATAATGTGAAATCTAAAAATGTAAGTAGTAACCTGAAATGCCAATATTTTACAAAAAAATATCCAGACGTAAAAATACCCAGAAGGTGCGCTAGTGAAACCTTCAAGTGTGGTGTACAAAGCTGAACCTCTCTGTTTGCTCAGTCGGTCAAACAATCGGCGACGCGTCACGTCGACGCGCGTAATTATTCAACACGGGTGCCGTAAGCTGGGAGAGGTGGCGAGTTTCACATATTATTAAGGCTCCAAAGGGCAAAACGGAACCCTATTACCTTAGATGAAAACAAAAAAAACCGGCCAAGTGCGAGTCGGACTCGGGCACGAAGGGTTCCGTACCATTATCTTTTCAACAGATTTTGGTTTAGAAGGTAAATTGCGGTTTACGATATATGACGTTTAAAAAGAAACTACTCACTAGATCTCGTTAAACCAATTTTCGTTGGAAGTTTGCATAGTTATGTACATCATATACTTTCTTTAGTTTTATCATTCCATTATTTTAGAAGTTACAGGAGGGGGGGGACCAACATTTTACCACTTGGAAGTGTCTCGCGCGCCAACTATCCAGTTTAGAAAAAAAAATGATATTAGAAACCTCAATATCATTTTTGAAGACCTATCCATAGATACCCCACATGTATAGGTTTAATGAAAAAAAATATTTTGAGTTTCAGTTCTTAGTATGGGGAACCCCAAAAATTAATATTTTTTTTCTATGTTTGTGTAAAAATCGTAATGCGGTTCACAGAATACATCTACTTACCAAGTTTCAGCAGTATATCTCTTATAGTTTCGGAGAAAAGTGGCTGTGACATACGGACGGACGGACAGACGGACAGACGGACAGACGGACAGACAGACATGGCAAATCTATAAGGGTTCCGTTTTTGCCATTTGACTACGGAACCCTAAAACAGCAGATACGTCACCTAGTTTCGGAAAATGAGACGATAAAACTGCGTCTAGCTGACGCACTAGCCTCAGTCGTATGTCGTACCGTTGCCGCGTGAGCACGTGCTGTCACACTGCGATTATCTTTTTGAAATCCATCAGAATGCCTTTTTGCTCATGTTATAAATGCCTGAATCATTCTTAAAGACAAATGTTTTAAATACAATAATTTTATGAAAATGCATGTAGGTATTTCTAGCTCATTTTTCGAATACGCAATGTAAGAATATTGCGTATCTAATATTTTTGTTTTCATCTAAGCCTATTTCGAACACTCCTGTGCGTTGAAATTTTCACATGATGTTCTTCTATTGCCGCTATAAAAACAGAAAAAATGAATATTAAAGTGCCCTGTGTGTATGGAAGCCCCCCTTAAAATATTTGTTTTATTTTGTTTTTATATATTTGTTGTTACATTACATCGGTTACAGAAATACATCATTTGTGAAAATGTTAACATCTAGACTAGCTAGATTCTAGCTATTAAGAGCTACGAGATACCTACAGCCTGGTGTGGTGACAGACGGACAATTTGTGCTTTTCACAACAACAATGTCACACTCATATTACAAGCATATCCTAATTAGTTGCCTGTATAAAAAATGATATTAGAAACCTCAATATCATTTTGAAGACCTATCCATAGATACCCCACATGTATAGGTTTGATGAAAAAAAATATTTTGAGTTTCAGTTCTTAGTATGGGGAACCCCAAAAATTAATTATTTTTTTTCTATTTTTGTGTAAAAATCGTAATGCGGCTCACAGAATACATCTACTTACCAAGTTTCAGCAGTATATCTCTTATAGTTTCGGAGAACATTTTCAACATTTTCATGTTTTTACATTTTCAATGTAATATTATAACATCCCTTTACATGTGGTTTACGGAATAAATGATTATGATTATATGTATGTTTGTGTTTCAATCACGCAAAATCTACTGGACAGATTGCGATGAAATTTACTATGCAGATAGCTAAAGATCTGGATTAACTCATTTAAACCTAGTATAAAATTACATTAAATGAAAAATGGTTAAAGAAACCTAACAATGTTTTTTGAATACCTATTCAACGATACCCCACTTGATATAGTCAGTCTACTTTAGTTTTTTTCTTTTTTACAATATGGCGTCTGGTAGCCGCCATCTTGAATTTTAATAACTGTCATGTCTATTGTGACACTCGCAGGGCTAAGAGGAAGCGATTGACGTAAAAATCATCAAAATCGGTCGGTCCGTTTGGCCTCTGAAGCGCCACATAGGAACAAACATACAAGACCGGTATTACACTAAATGACACAAGATGATGATACTATTACGATTATACCGACACACTATTGCCATTATATCGAGACTGTGACAAATTTGGTAGACTTCAATAGTATCGTAATGGTCTCAGTGGAATTGCAATAGTAACCACGGTAACAAACCTTCTCTGTCTGTCTGTCTGTCAAGTCTGTTAAAAATCCATCGCGTCATTAGAGTTTTGACAACTATCAAGACTCCATCGGTGGCATCTCAGTGGTGTCTCAGTGGTGTGTCGATAGAATAGTTAACATAGGAAACTGCCAAATGTGTCAAATACACGTCAAATATGACGATTAATATTCTATCGACACACTATTGAAACACGATTGCGGAGCGTAATACCGACCCAGTATACATAGACTGATAAACACATAACCCTTCTTTGCGTCGCGCAGTCGGGTAATAATTGTCAATTACAAATCGCTAGCCCCTCATAGATTGAACCGTGCGGTAAAGATGCGTCCGGCATCAGCTTTCACCGAACGTAACATTTCTGCGCCGGGCGAGAAGTAGGTATTTACTTAGGTATTTTACAACCATATCTACCTTCTTACTTACATACATACAAGTACCATTACTACTACAACATTATCTTATTAATCTATAAAACTCTTTGTCCTGACTGACTGACTGATTATCTATCAACGCACAGCCTAAACCGCTGATAGTAGAGGGCTGAAATTTGGAGAGAGTGTTCTTTATCTGATGTAGGCATCCGATAAGAAAGGATTTTTGAAAATTCCCACGGGTCGGGACTTATGCGGGTAAAACCGCGGGACACAGCAAACTGTTCAGCTTTATAATATTAGTATAGAAGATTAATGCGAAAGTAAGTCTGTCTGTTACGTTTTCGCGCCTAAACCACTGAACAGATTTTAATGAATTTTGGTATAGAGATAGATGGGACCTTGAAGAAGGAAATAGGTTACTTTTGATCCCGATGTTCCCACGGGATCGAGACTTACGCGGATGAAACCGCGGGGCGCAGTGTAATATAATCCGTAATTATCTTGTTTTTCCTCATAATAAAGAGTGTGCGTGCAGATAATGAATAGTTGAGATTATAAGTAGTTTAGATGCAACGCTGTTTTATGTTCTTACATATTTCCTATGAAAATAAGCGTAGTAAATACCTTAGGATTTATGGCCTTATCGCACGGTGCCCATCTCCAAGCCATTCTACTAAGCCAGGGCTTATTCAATGACTGACTAGTCTTAACATGGCCTCAGCATTGTTAGATTTTTTAACCGACCTTAACGTCTCTGAGAGGAAACCCGCGCCCTGCAGTGAGACAAATTCGCGGGCTAACAAAAAAAACCGGCCAAGTGCGAGTTAGATAGATAGATAGATAGATAGATAGAACGCTTTATTGTTCTCACCAAAAATAAATTACAATAAAATAAAGTACAAAGAATCTTAATCTATAGTGGCACAATAGGCGGCCTTACCACTGAGAGTGGTCTCTTCCAGGCAACCTCGGTATGGAGAGGATCACACGAATGATTAAGGGTGAGGTGCGTTATCTTAAAAATAATAAAATAATAGAACAAAAATAATAATTAATTACGTTACAACACAGGAACAAGATAATAGTCATTATAAATACCAACATACAATACCAATAATTACATATAGTTCATAATACGTATATATATATATACAATATACCTACTAAACTATATACGTACCCATCTATAATTCATAATATATTTACATATAACATATATACACCTACAATAACTCATAAATATATCTAAATATATGTTCAGTAACTTCACACTAGTGACAGATAATATTGCTTGACCCGAGATTTAAAAATATTCAAGGATGTAGCTCTTCTGACATCCTCCGGCAACTCATTCCAGAGCAAGACCGCTTGGAAAGTGAAGGAGTTCTGATAGAAAGAGGTAACAGAGTGAGGATAATTAAGAAGTAGGGTGCTTTGAGAACGAAGAGAACGATCGTGATTTGAATGGACAAAACTAAAACGTTCCTTAAGATAAGGAGGAAACCGAGGGTTGAAGAGAATAGAGTAAAGTAGGGTGACGAAGTGAAAATTACGCCTGAGGCGAATGGGAAGCCATTTGAGTTGTGCACGGAAGGATGAAACATGATCGTATTTGCGTAAGCCGAAAATGAATCTAATACACATGTTTTGAAGACGCTCCAACTTATCGAGGTGTTCTTGCGTAAGATCAGGGTAGCTGGCGTCAGCGTAGTCAAGGATGGGCAGCATCAGCGACTGCGCCAGCGAAATCTTGGTGGCAGTAGGCAAAAAGTTACTCAGTCTTCGTAGAGAGCCATAGGTTGCAAACATTTTCCTACTGGTTATTTCCATTTGCTGATTCCACGAAATGTCACAGTCCAGCGCTATCCCTAAATCTCTAACAGTGGTGGAATAAGGAATCAGTGTACCATCGAATACCACGGAAGGAAGTAGGTTAAGGTCTATTTTGTTTGACAGCCGCGAACTACCCAGAATTATGCACTGAGTCTTGTTTGGATTTACCTTGAGCCCAAATGTTTTGCTCCAAACAGTAATGCTCTGAAGATCAGAGTTTATAGTGGCGATTGCATTGGAGATGCTCTGATATGGTGCTTGGCAGTAGATTTGCAAATCGTCTGCATATAGGTGGTACTGGGATGAAAGATTGTTAGAAATAGTATTAATAAAAATAGAGAACTCGCGAGAGAGAGAGAGTTAGACTCGCGCACGAAGGGTTACGTACCACTATCATAATTGGGTACCTACGGAACCACAAAATTAACACGAGACCTGGCGGTATCGTTGCGTTTTATGTCAAAAATTCGTGTTTTTATTGCATGGGATTTCAATATTTTATTTGTTTTAAGTTTAATAAATAAATAAATAAATTCTGTGAACAACACACAGCGCCATCTAGCCCCGTGGTAAGCGACTAAGCTTGTGTTACGGTGACTAGACAACGGATATAATACTTATATTTATTTTTCTTTTGTAAATACATACATATTTTACATAGAGGGACACCCAGACCAGACACAAATATTAATTTTTTAAGCATAAATACTTGCACCCGGCGGGAATCGAACCCGAATAAGAATATTTTAATATAAGAATATTAAAATGAAATACGCGGATAAAACTACAGAGCACAACGAGTCCTACATAAAAGGAAGATTCGTCGACCTTACGTGCTTCGATTAGGTAGTGAGAAGGCACGGCGCGACCTCGGCGCGTGCGCGCGTTGCCCTGGCCCTTACGACATCTGACGACACGCACAAGGTTGAAGAATTGTAGAATTGAGACCTCAGCTTTTGACAGATTAAGACAACGTTTTATGTTTTAGGTTTTCTGGATTTATATTTATTACTAGCTGACCCGGCAAACGTTGTTTTGCCTTATAAATTACTAGCAGATTCCCGCGGTTTCACCCGCGTAAGTCCCGATCCCGTGGGGATATCGGGATCAAAAGTAGCCTATGTTACTCAGGGTGAATGTAGCTTTCTAATGGTGAAAGATTTTTTGAAATCGGTCCAGTAGTTTCGGAGGTTACCCCCAACATGTTACCAACGTTACCTTTTTATAATATTAGTACCTATAGATAGATAGTCTCAGACCTACTGAATACGCATATAAAATTTGCTAAAAATCGGTCGCGCCGTTTCGGAGGAATATGTAACTAACATTGTGACATGGAAATTTTATATTTAAGACTTAGATTTTTGCGTAAGTCGCGATCTCGTAGGAATATCGGGATCAAAGGTAGCCTATGTTACTCCTCGATACAAACAAATATTACTATCAAACTTTCGGATTTATAATACTAAAGTTTCGAATTAGATACCTTATCAAAAATGTGCGAGTCGGACTTGTGTACGAAGGGATCGGTACAATTATTACAATTGGGTACGGAACCCTTAAATCAAACCTGACCCTGGCGAAATCCGTGAATGCAACGAGGACGCACTGTTGCATTTATCTTTACCACTGACGTCAGTTTATCAATAGAAGAACTTTAAAAAATTACTTTTGTACAGGAGCCCCCATTAAATATTTGTTATTATAGCGGCAACACAAATACATCATCTGTGAAAATTTCAACTGTCTAGCTATCACGGTTCATGAGAATACAGGCTGGTGACAGACAGACAGACGATCAGTGGAGTCTTAGTAGGGTCCCGTTTTTGCCCTTCCGGTACGGAACCCTAAAAATTACACTATAATATAAAAAGTTCGTTCTCAACGAGGCACCCTGTACCAGTGCAAATTTCCAGATGTTCAATTGTTTATGATTCATCTTATTAATTAACATTAGTTAACTCATTAACTCATTCGTTAGTTATTTATTATTTACGATGAGTGCATAATGTTGTGAATTATTTATATTTATTGCATTAAGAGATTGCAAACGATAGTAGGTATAAGGTAATAATTAACTAGGTAGGTAATTCATGGAATATACCTTTGATGAGACAAACGACATTGAGATATTATGTTTAACTAGCTGACCCGGCAAACGTTGTTTTGCCTTATAAATTATAGATAGTAGCCGATTCTCAGACCTACTGAATACGTATACAAAACATAAAAATCTTTCAAGCCGTTTCGGAGGAGTACGGTAACCACAACGGTAACTAACATTGTGACATGGAAATTTTATATATTAGAGATATACTTACTATACGGAAGGAAGGAAAAGGTAGGTAAATAAAGAGCTGTCACTTTTAAATAAATGTATGGGATTTTTGTTTACCCATACATTTATTTTTTGGTAATGTCTCAAACATATTTTATGTTTCAATAAGAGGACCTACTCTTTTCTCCATACAAACGTAGTCGACTGTTTCCTCCCTGGATAATGACATTAGAGCAAATATGTGTATGTCATAAAACCTATATCTGTCATGACTATGCCCCTACGTTTTGAGTTTTTGCGGAGGAAACAGTCGACTACGTTTGTATGGAGAAAGAGTAGGTAGACTTTCCTCTAAACGTGAAATAAATATAGGCAATAGCCCTTTCCTTGCAGTCGGATAAAAAGCCGCTGCAGCGCTGACAATAATATCTGACGTCAAAATGAAACAAGCATCGCAGCGGGCGCTAAGATAAACTCGATGATTGACTATTATATTTTACAAGGAGAAATACATCATCAAAAATCCTCCCATGACAGGATTCGAAACTGTGCCCCTCGCTTCGATGATTGATGCTTAAAATCTCGAAAGCTACACTAGAGACATTTCGAATTGATAAATTCCTCCTTTTTGAAAGTCGGTCAACCCCACTCGATTGAAGGACCGGTCCCATCAAAAACGATCAAGTACACATAATGACAGTAATATCGTATATTTTCTCTCGTATTAGTTAAATGGTCACAGTCTGTTTACTCGTCTAATAATGTCTACTCTAATGCATTCCGCCATCTTTGTTTTAGCGAGATACCTACCTACCTATTTCTCTTAAGGGGACAGTCAACTCTTTCCTCCATACAAACTTTACAAACGTAGTCGACTGTTTCCTCCCTGGATAAAGATATTAGAAAAAATATGTTTATGCCATCAGTCCTATATCAGCCGTGACCATGCCCCTACATTTTGATTTTTTTTATTTTCTATTTTTCTAAATTTTATTTTTATTCTAATTAAAAAATAAAATAAAAAAACAAAACGTAGGAGCATAGTCATTATTAGTCATGCATGGCAGATATAGGTTTAATGGTATAAACATATTTGCTCTAATGTCTTTATCCAGGGAGGAAACATTCGACTACATTTGTATGGAGAAAGAGAATGGAGACTGTCCTCTTAAGAAATGGCATCTGTGACGAGGAGACAATAATGCCATTGGTAGGTAGTATTGATACCTACTTATTCTATTCTGTTTTTATAGAATCTAAGATCAAATACCTGTATTAACAAAAAATTCATATCTATTTCTTATGTTTTTATTGCTCAAGGCATTTTATTAGGAATATTTTACACCCGATCCTGTAGGAATATAAGTAGCCTATGTTACTCCTGGATACTGTAGCTTTCTATTAGTGAAAGAATTATTTAAAACCGTCCAGTAGTTTCGTAGATTAGCCCCAATATACAGACTTATATCCAAACATGTCAATAACGTTACCTCTTTATAATACAGTGGCCGGCAGATTAGTTGAAAAAAATGGTGGATGCGCAAAAGTCGATTTTTCATAGAAGTCGTATGTAAAATGTACTGCGCGAACTTTCCCCTTCCACGTCAAAATTTTTAAACTTATCTGCCGGCCACTGTATTAGTATAGATATAGATAGATATGTACCGAGTGGATGCCCGTACAGAGACTTTAGACAGATACTAAATGGTCCCAGACTATAGAAGGAACAGCCTCCGTCCATAGTCTCGATCGGCCTAATGTCAACACCACCGTCATTAGAGGCGCGTAGTGAGTGACGCAAAGCAGACGGAATTATAAGCTCCTCTTTATTTGAAGTCGGTTAAAAAGAAGAAAAACAGTATACTAAATGCTCTCATGCTTAAAATACACACTTACACTTTACCTAAAACAGACCACACCATTTTTTAGCATACAAGCACGAATTTCTTTATATTATGTGTGCTGTAAGTGTGGTCTGTTTTAGGTAAAATGTCAGTGTAAGTGTCGTCGTGTAGTTTGAGCATCAGACTGTAAAGTTAAGGTGCGAGTTGGCAACGGGCGACATGAGGCGACGACATGTCGCGGTTTCTATGTATTTCTATGAAACTCCCTACGCTCGCTCGACGACGCGTCGCTAGCTTCGTGTCGCTGACTACGGAGGGAGTTTCATACATAGAAACCAGTAGTGTCGCCGTGACACGTCCGTCGTCCGCTGCCGCCTCATAGCGCCCGTTACCAACTCATACCTTTAGTTAGAGGGAACGCAGCCTCAGTCTCCAGTCTCGATCGCCCTAATGTCAACACCGTCATTAGAGGCGCGTAGTGACGCAAAGCAGACGGAATTATAAGCTTGCATCAACATTGCCACACGTCGTCCAAGCCACACGTAACTGTTAGCTAATCACAACCTAACCTTTTATATGCGAACGTCTCTCATTGGATACACTTACAAATCAACTATCAAATTGCATGCAAGTACGCTTTATTTGCACAATCTATCGTCTTCTTTCTTTAGTTCATCATAATACTAATTTACTTTTTAACTTACACGATTTCCGTCCATTATTATTATTAGATACGGGTCTAGATCGCGTTGTAGGTCATCTTTATTAATTACCTCGACGTTTTGGCAAACTGTCATTGAAATTAAACTAATTTTTCGGTTTTAATCGAGTGGTGTTTATAGAGTGAGATCCCATAAGTGGCAGACCTCACGAATTTCTGACGAACGAAATGTGGTCGATTGAGTAGTGTTCAGGAGCATCAGAATTTACGTAAAGTCGAGTAATTATTTTGGGAGCTTTAAAGCGACTGCAAAGCAATACGGCCAACGGAAAGTGTATGGGAGTATTGGCGACTTATTTTTAAGTACATTACCTACAATATACGTGAAAATCAGCTCGGAGAATTAACGAGCGAGAGCGAAAAAAGAAAATTTTTTTTTATGTATCTTGATGACCTGATATCTCAGAATTGGCCGTCACAGCAGGGTAGCAAGTAGGCATGCGTTCTTAGTACATACTAACACTACTCAATCGACCACATTTCGTTCGTCAGAAAATACGTGAGGTCTGCCACTTCTGGGATCTCGGTCTATTATTACTTTTAGCTTTGTTTCAATGTTTAATGTTTTGAGACCTTTAACAGGTCTCTTCTTCAGGCTTCACTGTTAAGGTCTCGAAACGTTGAGCGATTAAAACCGAAAAATGTCTTTAATTTCAATACAACATCGCAAAAACTGAAGAAAAATCTAAGTATTATTGAGTTTGAGGTAACGTTACTTCAGTGGCTTGTTTCAACTGTCTTCTGATGCCATATTTACTAAGAGGACAGTCTACCTACTCTTTCTCCATACAAACGTAGTCGACTGTTTCCTCCCTGGATAAAGACATTAGACCAAATATGTTTATGTCGTAAGTCCTATATCAGTCATGACTATGCCCCTACGTTTTTTTTTTTCATTTTTTAATTAGAATAGAAATAAAATTTAGTAAAATTAGAAATCAATAAAATCAAAACGTGCATGGTCAATGGTCATGTTTGATATGTATGACATAGGACTTATGGCCTAAACATATTTTTTCCAATATCTTTATCCAGGGAGGAAACAGTCAACTACGTTTGTGAAGTTTGTGTGGAGAAAAGAGTAGGTAAACCTCTTATGGTTGAGATTTAATGCCTCTATAGTAGGCCAGAACTGATTTTTCTCGGACCGTTAACTATAAAATTTATTTGAAACATTGAAATGCTTATTAAAGTTGAAGATATTTACTAGGTCTTGTATGTTGTGGAAACACGATTACCTACAGAAAATTTTCTCGATAGAATTAAATCACAAACTTCCCTCTAAATTTTACAAATAAATACTAAATACCTAGTATTAGTCAAAAAAATAAAAGACATTTTTCGGTTTGAATCGCGTGGTATTTATTATGTCTTTAATTTCAATACAACATCGCGAAAACAGAAGAAAAATCTAGTATTAGTCAGTCAATATTTTACCTTACACTAAATAAACTTAGTAGATGAACCTGATCTTAGTTCAATGCATGGCATATATGATTTGACCTTCAAAATTAATGTTTTGTTATCTTGTAATTAATTACCAATTGTTTGATTTTACGCTTTAAAATTTTGCATAGTCGCATCTCACGTCCTTTTTTTACACATCTGAAATTCGCTACCGCTATCCCTGTCACACTATTGAGGTTATATGGACCCTTGGTTGAGAATTAATGGCCTTAATGGTCATTTTAATGATAATTTCATTCGCTGAACTAGTACCGACCTGCCGCCGGTCAAGGCGGGGAAAGTTCACACTTCTAATTTATTGCGAACATACCTACATCATTTTAAACGTTTTTTTTTTAAATATTATTTTGACGTAATGAAGAAAACTGTTAAAACCGGCCAAGTGTGAGTCTGACTGGAGCAGAAAGGGTTCCGTACCATTTTAGAAAAAATAACGTAGTTGTATTGGAGCCGCCCAAAAATATTTGTTATATTTTGTTTTAAGTATTTGTTGTTATAGCGGCAACCACGCAGGAAGGGTTCCGAACATTTTAGAAAAAAAAACACGTTTGTTATATTATATTATTCCTTAAAAATACTTGTTTTATTTTGTTTTCAGTATTTGTTGTTATAGGGGCAACAGAAGTACCTACATCGTCTTCATCGTCTAGCTATCATGGTTCATGAGATACAGCCTGGTGACAGACAAACAGACAGATAGACGGACAGTAGAGTCTTAGTAAAAGGGTGCGTTATAGGTGCGTGTATGTGGGTAATGTATGCATACATAACCCATACCATAACTTAACTTGAGTTAATTTTGAACCTAACTTTGCGACCTGATTTTGATAGTTACGTGCCACCTCGTTAGATTCGGCATTCATAACAGCTTGAGTGTCTTAGGGTAAACTAAATAAAAATAACCAAGTCAATGCAGAAGGTTGCGGGTGCGATTCCCGCGGGGTGCAAGTATATATGTTTGTACATAAATATTGGTTTCGGGGCTTTTTTTATATGTATCATATGCATGTAAAAAGTATAATATGTAGTAGGTATATCCGTTGTGTAGTACCCATAGAACAAGCCCAGTGCTTAGTTTGGGACTAGACTGCGCTGTGTGTGTGCAACGCCGTGCAATATTTATATTTTATTTATTTTTATTTCGAGTTGGGTATAAAATTAATTGCCCTTTGGCTACGGAACCCTAAAAAGTAGTGAACTTCGACATAAAACCATCACTTCAGTTTTAATAAGTTCACCTTGTACCGATTACAAACTTCGTTTAACTAGTAAGAATTACTACACAGAACCGAAAACGAAACGTTCGGATGTGTGTCAGTGGAACCGGTTTCTCGAGACCGATAGTGAGTAGACATGGCCAATATTGCCGGTGGCTGTTGGCCAATCACAGTCCTCAGTGCTGGGTTGGGGGGACACTCGACTGCGATGGAATAAGGTTGCGATTCTGACAAAATCGATTTAGCATTTTCAGTTAGTTTAGGGGAATTTTTGGGGTCTCAGGATTTTTATGTTGCCCACATGGTAAACCTAAGGCCGGGTGCAGTTTGGACACGTTATCGTCCGAATTTAATTCGTGCGATAACGTAGGTACGAAGATTTACGAACAATCCCATGCTTCCAAATACATACTTTGAAAGCTAGGATTGCATGATTGTATAGATTGCATACGTAGATTGCATATGAATTAGTCGTGGGTATACCCTTAGATAAAAATAAAAATACGGTATACCATGGTATTTAGATGGATGAGGTTGTCCGTACATCTTCGTACGTTAACGTATCCATAGTGCGCGCGGCTGTGTAGCCCCGGCAATGGCTGTGTAGCCCCGGCATAGAATAGGGTTACCCCATCTCATCCCGTGGGTGTTGTAAAAGGCGACTAAGGTATCTGAGGGAGATTAGCAAAACTTAAATTCTCCCTGCGCGGTGGCGGATAAACTGCTTGATCCCTAAGAGGGTTGGTGTCAGGCAGGCCGGCAGTAAAAATCATTGCCAAATCTAATTGCAGAAGGTATGGTCAATTATGACTTACCGACTGCGCCGAGCTCAAATAAAAAAAAACAATTAGGGGTTTAGCGGACCCCGGGCTCCCGAGAGGGATGCAACCGGGAACATCGCTCGGATGAGAAGTGTGCACGGCCTGAAGCTACTTAGACACGGAGGTAGGTACTAGGGAATCTGTTTGTATGGACAAACCTTGCACTTTGTGGTTTCATCTACATAAGTCCCGATCCCGAGGGAATATCGGGATCATAACTAGCTTGTGTGTACCATATCTCCAGGTATCTGCTGACTAAGTTTCATCGCAGTCTAATATAGTTTTTACGTGAAGAAGTAAGAACATAGGTACTGGTTTACTTACTTACACACAAATCTTTACCTATATGTACCTATTATCAACAAACTTTAATATGTCGTATTACTAGGTCTCCAGCTATCTACATTCCAAGTTTCATCAAAATCGGTTCAGTAGTTTTAGCGTGAAGGAGTAACAAAGTCACATACATGTACATTTATTTGCAAACTTTCGCGTTTATAATATTAAGTAGGATTTTAGGATCGTCGTTGGTAAGTTAAACCACACACGGTGCCAATTTTCGAGTCCGTCACAAAACCCCCCAATGTAAAGTTGTGCAAAAATTAAGTTATATACCTAGTTCCCTCGATGCTTATTTTGCTGGCCGAGTAATGAAAATAACTAACAGCGTCGCGCGGTTTTACCCGCGTTAGTCCGATCTCGTGGGAATATCGAATTTAAAGTAGTCTTTGTTACTCCTCGGTAATGTAGCTTCCTATTGGTGAATGAATTTTCACCAATGGAATCGGTCCTGTAGTTTCGGAGCCTATTCGTTACAAACAAACAAATAAATCTTTCCTCTTTATTGACCGAGCGAGCGTAGAGAGTGAAGCCTCTTTGGTTCAAGTCTGGCAAAATGTTCTTTCGTCTGCCAGTATGTTGGTTCTCCTCTACAGGTCGTATTTTTCAACCGATCTTTACGAAACTTGGTAGTTAAATACGTAAATCGAAATTATAGTTTTTTTTTGTCGTGGGGGATTTTTGATCGGTGGGGTATTTCGCCCACTAGGGGGGTAAATTGATATCTAAGGCGCGTGGCACACCAACTATTAGGTAAACTGTGATTTGTGTTCACATGATGTTCGCGAGGTCTACTGTTAGTAGAACTACTGTTTTAATTAATCTATCTAACTAAATCTACACTTTTATTATAAAGAGGAAATATTTGTATTTTTGTGTGTGCGTCTATCTATATGTTTGTCTATACTAATATTATAAAGAGGTAACGTTGGTAACATGTATGTGTGTATGTATGTAGGTATATTGGGGGTAATCTCCGAAACTATTGGTCCGATTCTTATGAATGAACCTCAAAAACTACTGGACTGATTTCAAAAATTCTTTCACCAATAAAAAGCTACATTCACCCTGAGTAACATAGGCCACTTTTGATCCCGA